>VZRO01005209.1:36718-62468 GCA_013397915.1 Daphoenositta chrysoptera | reverse complement strand
AGGGACAGAGGCAGTGGCAGTGGCAGGGGCAGCCGTGCTGGCAGCATCCCTGGCAGTGCCCGCACTCCCAGCTCGTGGCCGTGGCACCCTGCCGCGGCGTGGAGCACCTGTGTGCACCGAGCTCCTGGGTGCCCCACTGCCGCTTCTTTCCTGTCACATCGCCGTGAGAAAACAGCTTAGAAAAACCAATGCCTTTAAGTTATAACTTTATGTACTGCATATGCAAAATCGCTGCCAACTCAGGAATACTTTTTCATTGACTAAAAATCAATCTTTCTGATTCTTCTACTCTTTTAGTATTTGCATAAAAAAAAAAAAAAAAAAAAAAAAAAAAAAAAAAAAAAAGGAAAAAATTTAAATCTTTTCCCCATCCCCCAGCTGCATCTGGTTGCTTTGTTCAGGCTTTCTTCAGGTTTCCTTCTCAAGAGACTAGTTTTATCTAAAAGGTCAATTCATTCAGCAGGGCACCAAGCAGAATTGAATATAATTATCCCAATCTTTACTGTGTAGAATTCATGCTTGAATTCATTCAAAAAATAGCAAGCAGTATAATTAACTCAGAGCCCAACCAAATCTATTGAGAATGCCTCAGGTATCATACAGTCCCACTTACAATAGAACATTTTCATTTAAGGACATTGTACATATTAACCCTAGTCAGCATCCAATTACTCGGAATAAGTGAATTCTCTGTTTCAGGAATGTAATTTGAAAATGTTGTCATGCAATCTGAGGTAAAAGGTCTTTTTTCATTAATCTAGCTCTCATTAAACTGGAAGCCTGTAGGTTATTTCAAATCTATTAGATTTAAATACAGGTGATTACAATTCTACTGCACATAAAACAACAGAAAAGTCTTTCAGGAAATATTGTGTAGTTGATGAGTTTGTGAATTGCCTCATAGTTTTAAAAAAAAATTATCTGACCAGAAAATCCGTGGCTACTGTTAATCTGACAATTACATCTATGGCACAATTAAATTAATTTTTATAAGCAGCTGACTTCAAGATAGCAGGACCATTCCAGATAACTCAGAGCTCAAGATAAGCATCCCAATATTTTCATGCAAACTCTTCACCTCCTTTAAAAGTACTAAGTTGTGATATGAGTTTTTTAGGATTTTGTACACAATCACGACCAGAAACATGATAGTAATTTTTTATGTAGTGGTCTAGCAAATCAAGCACTTGGTGAGTTTAATATGAGAAATCTGAACTCTGAAGGATTGCATGAGAGGTCCCTTATAAATACAAGTTTCATAAGAGAGATCTTTTCGGCTCAAAACACACCACACTGTATCACCTAAGATAGCAAGCTGCCTAATTTCCCCAAAGTCCCAGTCACTCAGCTCATGACTTACTTTGTTCTATTCTCTTCTGCCTCTGTTTGTATCCTATTAATATGAATGATGTTTAAAAGAGTATTTAGCGAATTCCCTTTCTCTAGAAAGGCCCAGGGTTGTGTACATGTCTCCCCTCGTGCATTTGCACGCGCAGGTGTGGAGTCACAGCTCTCCCAGCAGCTCTGGCTCAGAACCAGAAACATTCTCCTGAATTCTCCCAACAGTTTTCAGCTCATACCACTATTCCAGATCTCCAATACAAGAACAATCCACCCCCTAGAGCATTCTCCTTCTTGGATTCACTTCTCTGCATGTTTGGTTTGTAGACCTACATAGTCTACCTTGCATTAACCAGTGACAACCCTTCTCTGCTGAATGCACCCACAACAATCCTTACAATTTCTGTTCTCACAATCTATTGCTTAGGACCCAGTTGTGTTATAAATCACAATGGCTCTCACCTTCTGCTGTGGCACTACAACATTTTTGTCATGTGGACCATCAGAAATAAGTCTGAAACGTGGAGCAAGACTAAATTCCACAGACAGCGAGGGAGCAGTATTTCAGAGAAGCACTTATTATATTTTTTAAAAGTAAGAAGAGAGATGTGTCCCCACTGTGATCCACACAGGCCCTGTAAAGGTCTCAGTTATGTTCTGTTTTGCATGAGCCCGCTCGTGAGGGGGGTTTTTGGGTGCTGGAGAGCCCTGTTACTGCATGTGGCCATCAATCAGGCCTGCACACACGCACAAACACAGGTGCACACAGATATTCCATGTGCATTCAACCGACTCGAGCTACCAACTCCAACGGCTTTCAGCACTCAGTCTGTGTTACCCCACTGTCTGCCCAACATGGATAAGCAATTACACATTGACACATTCAGAGCAGATCTTTCTTCCTAATTCTTGCAAAAGGTGGAAGAAAAAATTAGCAATATTTCAAAAGATGCTCAGGAAACTTGCAAAGTAATGTATGAGAGGTTTGTTATAAAACGACATTTTAAATCACAAATTGAAAAGTATCTGAAAGAAAATAAACACAGTGAGTCAGAAGTGTGATTCAGCAACAAGAGCTTAAAAATATATAAAATAAAAAGTAAGTCTGGTGTAAATAAAAAAAAAAAAGAGAGAGAGAGGGATAAAAAGGATGTCAATGGATGCAGACAAATAAATCAAGCGAAGTCTGGGCCTAAATGAAGCCAAGCTCTTACCCAGAGCTGTGCTAAAGATGGAAAGAAATTAAGACTACAGCCAGCTGGCTATTTCAGACAAGATGGTATGGCAGAAATTCCAGCGGAACCAGGGACAGAGGGAGACAAAAACCAACCAGCTGCTCTCTGGTCATCCCGTGTTGGAGCCTCTCACAAGAACTTGTGCTGCTTCTTTAAGGGTTGTGTTGATTGTGATCCTTTCAAAGGTCAGAGTCACCACGCATTTCCACACTGCGACAAAGTGTCCACGAAACAGCATCCATAACCAAGTTGCAGAGGGCTGCCCCAGAGTTCTCCATAAGTGAGAGCAGTGGGACAGAGAGATGGCAGAGGTGTGTGAATTGTTGTTCTTCTGCAGCAGAAAAGCCCTACAGAGCAGAAGCTTGGAAAATACATCGTAAGGGACAAGAAAGAGTAGGAACAAAGCAAGGTTGTAAGAGAACTGTACCCCAAACTTTCTCTGGGACCTTGCCTGAACGAAATATATCATTAGAGCTCAAATATATTCAGTACTTCAGATGGATAGATCAGATAGATTTTCTTAATTACTTTTTTTGTATTTTGACATTTTTGTTGCTTGGGTTTTTTTCCCAATCGAATGGTTCAGGCATGAACTTGAAACTGAAATACCTTTTCTATCCAAATACAAATGCAGATGTTTTTATCATAGAATGCTAGGGGTGGGAAGGCACCATTCATTTCAACCCCCAGATGCTCAGAGACCCATCCAGACTCTCTTTTAGGTCTACTCATCACTTTATACCAGGACATAGAAAACGTTCCAGCACTGACTGTGCTTTCTGTGCTGCATGTAAACATGTGTTAAAAGATTTTGGCCCTGACTGCCAGGAGAAAGAGCTGATTTTATTCTTTAAATCAGAGGAATCATGAAATAGCTTTTGAGCTACTCCTTGCAATGTACTGACTGGAGGAATCCCCCGTGTTTTCTTGATCAAAAGTACTGAACTCTGTAAGACAACATTAGCATGAACACTGAGTTTTAATAAGTTAAGACTAGTTGGTTTAGCATTATTTATTATGCTGGTCAGTAAACATTAAAACTAAAATTCTCTAACTCCCTGTTACCTCAAAGTCTGGTTGATTTAATCTAATAAGGACAGATACCAGCTTATATTGTGTCTGTTTCAGAGAGCACTCACACAGCAGGCTCTGCCAACTTTGTACTTTTTGCAGTCACTTATCTCTGAGATACAGATTTACAAATAATCCTCGCTACATAGCACAAAAATTTTAAAAATCAGAATTCAAGTATTTTAAGATATCTCATACATCTATAAAAAGATCACTGTATTTTGATCACTAAGTTGATAATGCAAAAAACACAAAGCATATTACCCATGTGACTCTCTTACAGATCAAACATTTACACTTCGTGTGTATTTCTTTGCTTACAAATTCAAGCATTTTGGTGTTTCTTGACAAAATGAGTGACTACCTCTGCATTAAAAGTTATCACTCAACTGAAATCACCACCTTTCTCCCCAAAGTACCACAGGCTTAGCAGCTCTTCCTGGCTTGAAGGAGGATATCAGTCAGGCAGAAGCCAATGGGCAAACCCAGATCCTGGCATGTTACTCAAACGTGAGACCTTGTTCCTCCCGCTGGCAGTGCAGGAGAACCTGCTGTGTCTCACCTACGTGAGGTGTGAGAATAGAACCGCCCAGAATTCGGGATCTCCTTGGAATCACTGGATCTGCAGGCCACACTGTGCAGTCAGTTCCACAGAGAACATCCACGGGAAGAGGTAAATGTGCAGGAGGAGGACAGGAAAGCCTGCTTTAGTTGCACCAGGCACTATTCAGAGGTCATTTAGCATTCTGTGTGCAGCAGCCTCCGTTCTGCTCCCTCTCACGAGCACTGATGAGACACCATCGGGCAATCCGCACAGGACCTGACCTGCTTCGTGTGCCCACTCAAGGTACTTTTTTGTTAAACTGTTGCTTTTTACAACTGCTCACCTGTGTGAGCTGACAGCTTAGTATTCCAGGCAGGTTCTAAGCAGTGTTCCTCCACTGAGCTCAAGGAGTTTCTCTCGTGTGTGCACTGCCCACTGGAACATTCATTCATTTTAACAGATCCTCGTGAGAGGTTTCGTAATGTCCACAAATTTCAGATGCCAGGGGTTCAGAGACTGAGAATGACCAAAGTGAAGGTCTTCGGGGGGACAAAAGACATTCAGAGAAATCTGCCTTGAGGTTTTATGCCTACTGCAAGGCAGTTCCTGCAGTAAGAGAGAAGCATGTAACAATAAACTGTTTAAAAGAGTTTTGCACTCATGCAAAGATGGAACTGCTTTCTAGTTTCAGAAAGATGTGCACATGGTAACTCTTCCCACAAAGAGGATTCACAGAACGTACTAAAAATTATTAAAAGAAAGGAAGATTGTAAATCAAGGAGTAATGGAATAGTGATAAGACATGAATTTAGAAGACTAGAGGTTGGGTAGTAGAATTCCTCACATCAAAGCTGTGTGTGTTTTTATCACTTTATGCACGCTCGTACTTGCAAAGTTTTGGACGACACCATTAAGAAAAAGATAAAATACACTGTAGGCAAAAATAGCAGCAATGGAGGGAGCACTTTTAATATTAGGGAGAAAAGAAAGCATGGCTGAAAAATGCCAAGAATAATCAAAGAGAGATAGTCAAGGATGCATTATTCTTTCATCTTGCACTTAGCAAGTATCTGTGAGTATTGAAAACGCACATCCCACAAATGTTTCATTTTATTTGCATCAAAAACCATATGATTCAACAACAACCCAAATTTCTGCAGAAAAACAAGAAGACCATGAGTCAAGCCTAAAACCACTGGAAGCAAGGTACCCCAGAAGTGGATCAAAGGCGTGCTGTAAGTGGAGCTGACACCGTGCATGAGCTCACCATTATGTCATCCCAAAAAGAAGCACTCCTGGTTACTGCTGCCTTTCAGACAGAGCAATGACATCCAGTCAAGATGATTTTGGAGCAACAGAGACTCAGTTTACCAGCTGATTGCCACCAAAGCTGTGCAAAGGAGGGTTAGCATGTGGAAGACACAAGTGCTGTGAAGCTCTTCTTCTTCTTCTATGGAATATTACTTAGGTGTAGAAAGAAAAGGCACTGTTTTCCAAAGAGGTACCAATTTCCAGATGAGTTCTGAAAGTTTTCCATAATGTTGGTTTTACTTTGCACAGGGGGGAAAATAAAAAATCAGATGTACATCTTGAGATTTGTTAGGCTGAGACAAGTTTCAGAGGTCAGATGATTAATGCCTATTTTGTTTGCTCAAGGCGAGGCCACAAAATTACTCAGCAATCCTTAAAATGGTGAAAACAGACTCTTTTGGTTTAGTTCTCGGGTGTCTACCTGAAGTCTCCACGATAGTTTTTACACATCTACATACACAATTCCAATAGAATCTCTTTTGCTCAGAAAGAAAGCTTTGACTGCAATTCATCACAATTCTAGTAGACAACATGCAACTTAATCAAATTACACTTCTATAAATTACACTTTAGTCTCACAGACTCCCTACAGTGGTGGATAGCTACTATTTGAATGCCTATACTCAGTGATGATTTTGAAAAGTTTGTTAAAACTATTTGTTGCACTTGTACTTAGAAACAAATACTATATGGTGAATGTGGCTATTCTGCAAATAAAGTGCATAAGAAAAGAAATCAAACTAACAAAATTTGTAGTCAGCATGATTCTTTTTTTGCAATTGATATGAAAAAGAGGCTTTGGTGGTCCAGAAATAATAGCTTTATAATTAAGAATTTGCAAACCTTGCTGAAAAAAAGGAGACTGTCAACATGAGCTGCTCTGTATAGTGTATTTTAGAGCAATTTCTCCCCACACCAAAAGAACAATTCCTTTTAAGGAAAGAGGATCAATTTTTCAGGTCTGGGTAACTTTTAAAGAAAACAAAGAAAAGTGTTGTTTTCTTTATATTACAAAAGACCTCTAGAGACCAAAATATACAAACTCAAACATATCTAATCCAGACAGTGAAAGCCTGAGGTCTGATTACAGTGTATTACTCTCACACAGGTTTAAATTAACTGAAGAGGACAAACAAGGAAGAAGAGTTCTTACCACTGATGGAATGAAGGGTCTTTTCTTTACCAAAGTAACAGGAGATATCACCTTTCCCTGAGAAGGAGTCATTCATTATAAGCACAGTGTGTTATTATCATGATTTTTAATTGAAATGTAAATTCTGGGAACACTCTGACCTAATTTACTCCCAGAAAAAGAGGGCAAAATTCTCATTTTCAAAGCACTATGTAGTCACTTCACTGTTATCAACGAGTCTTGCTCAATGGTCTGGGCTTCTACCACTCTGCAAAGCTGACAGTATTTCACACTGTTCAGCTATGGCATCTTTAACACAGCACTGCTGATTGTTACAGCAAATAACTCCCTCCGATTTATTTCTTTGACAAAACATTTTTAAGAAATAGTTTTTAAATAGTTCTGAACTGACAAGGCTCTGTGGGCAGGATGCTGATAGCACTGACAGCAGCATCAGACTGCAGCAAAGCCTCCCTGGGAGTGGGATCTCTCCTGCAAACCTCCTCACTCACAAAAGCTTAAATCCAATCAGAGCTGTTTTGTGCACTCAAAATTAGTAAATCAGAGTAATATGGTAGGATCTGGATTGCTGAAAAGTTAAACATGAGCCTAAGACAGCCAACAACCACCACATGAAAGACACCTTTACAAAGTCATCATCTTGTTCTCAACATCCAGGTATTACATGAAATCCAACTTTCCAGCTGATATAAATGGTAGAGAAAAAGCGGAGGTGAAAATGCAATTTAACAAAAAGGAATAAAATAATTCTGGCTGTAGGAAGGTCGTTTAGAAGGGTAATAATAATAACAAGGAAAGAAGAAAAAGTATCACTGATCTTGGAAATCCATAGGGCAGGAATTAAACGCTATAATCAAATTGTTTGTGCAACCATTTAGCATCTCATTTTCTTGCTGTGCAAGCTGAAGAACCACTTGAGACAGGCCATCTTGGAGAGTAACAAAGTGCACCAATAACTAACATGGGATGGAAAGAATATTGATAGTGTGTGACAAGCGGCTTCCTGAGAAATGTTTCTTAGTCAAATAGCAGCAATCATTAAATATATGAGGGTCAGACAATTTAATCTGCTCTTTTTATATGGATTAGTTTAGCAAAGTAACAGAAGAGACAATTAATGTCTCCATAGCTTTTCATGCCATGACACTAACCCATCATTTTTAAAACAAATACTTGAAAGATGATTTCCTACACTACTGACTGTGGCCACACTCATTTTAGCAACTATTAACAGCATTGATAAGGACTGACTTTATTATGAGGCACAATTGCACATTCCAGAAAATCATTACAGTAAAAGCATAGACTATCTTTTAAACAAACAGCTAACTAAATATTTTACTTAAAGATTTAAGCTCCTATACTTTCCAAACTGAAACCATTATCCTGGAGAGACTCCACCTCTCTGTGCCACTACAGATTTTATCATACAATCAGATTTATGTCTAGGGACAGAACACTGCTATCAGTGAAACACATACAGTACTCGAATGTAACGTGCTTACTGTTCAAGCGTGAAGAAAAGACACAAAAATTCGGGGCAGGAGGCAAAGAAAAATAATCATTACAGTCTATGGAAAACTCCTGTAGACTGGAAAAAAATAAGTGTAACCTGCTTGGAAAAAAAACCGTACCTCATTCTACAACTCAGTAAAGAACTACACACAAGTAAAGGAAAGCCAGTTTAAATCTTCTATTTAGAAAGTCAGAGCACTGGTTCACAAAGAATGATTAAATGAAACCCTAGAAGAATTTCTGATAGATAAAGTAAAATTTCAGTTTGGCCAAGATGCCAGGGTAAGACTCCAGCTCCTGATGGAAAGCGTTACAAGCCATTTTAAGGCCAGCCATAAAGCTCTTGCAAGAAGCAGCCAACTGTCCAAGGCCACCAGAGACCAGTCAGCAGCCACAGAACCTGACCCAAGATTGCATTTCCAATCTGCACTGATACAGAAAGTCTTGCCAGTGTTACTGGGTTTTCCAGGATCTCCTCAAGCAGCTGTTCACACAGGACACTTGCACACACAGATCTTTCAGTACTATGCTTTTCTCAGGTGTTTCCCTCTTGGCCCTTTCTGACAGTTGTTTGACAGATGATACAAATTGCCTGACACAGATTTTAAAGTCAGATATTTAAGAAAACAAATTACAGCTGATGTCTTTGGCATAATGCTTTGTGACACAGATAGTTAGGGAGAGTGACACAGTTGGAAAATAATGTAAGTTGAAAGCGCTTGGAACAGCTCAGGATTGAAGGTGACTTTGTGCTGTAAATCACTACTTTTATAATTGTTTTGAGATACACTTTCTGGATGAGATACAAAGCCCAGGAGAGTCAACAGGTCTGTTTCCAACTGAATTCTCTGTCATTTTTATCAAGCCTAGTGAAACTGCAATTCCAAGTCAAAGCATGCTCATCAAAGCTTATACAGAATCAGATTTCACAATTAGTCCTTCAAACGTCATTCCTTTAGCACTGGTTGCTGAGTGTAAATTTCCACTTCTTTTGTCTTTAAAGATGAAAAAATTTTTACTTGAGCTACAGAGGAAGAGACATCACAAACGTTTCTGCTCCTTTGCATACTCACATAAAGAACTCCTAGCATGCTGAGCCAAATAAAATTCCTGATACTTTTTCCCCTAGTTTGTTCAATAGTGCAGTAGGACAAGAGAGGAAAACAAGTGCATGCCCTTGATGTTATTCAGGTTGGCAGCAACTGACCTGATGCTATTATTCTGGGAGCTTTCTTTTGCTGGCTATACATTGCCCCAAAGACATCGGCCAACTAAACAGCAAAGCTAAAGGCACGAGTCCTCTAACTTCAGTTCTGTTGGTGAAACAAAGCAGAAACAACAAAATACCACCTCCACCCCCAAAACCTACCACCACCAGCAGCCCCCCCTCAAAACAACCCCCCAGAACAAATCAATCTGAAGACTGAGTGCAACACAAAGGAAAATGAGGCCAAAATAGCATTCAAGAAATAATTAGGTGGTAATGAAAGTTTAAACTTTATCATTCAAAGTTTTCAACTAGCAGTTAGAAGAGAGGCATAGAACATAGCAAGGGACTTGTTCTGTAATACATTGGCAACACATTGATGCACAGACACTACTGACACCCAGGGCATATCTTTGACTCAGTTCACATTAATTCTAAAAGGTGAATCTTGGAGGAATAAACAACTCAGTCCTGCAGAAGCTCGTTTAGACAGCTTATACATTGGGTGTTTCACGTAGAGAAGGGGGCTGGGTACAATACATGGATCCTGGCTGTCATCCGAAGGTTTTAAACTTCAGAATTAGTATTTAAATTTACTTTTCCCATCCTAGAACACCATTAGCTTAAAATAAGCATAGAATTCTATCGTATGCAGGAAGGAGTAACAAAATCTGGCCCTGTGGTGCTGTGCAACAACTCGATAAATCTGGCCCTACTTAAGTTTCAGTGGCCACCAACAGTGTGCAGTATTGCTCAGTGGGAGAAAACAAGGCAAATCCAGTCCAGAGTAACCCACCCATTTTAATTAAAAAAACAAGAATGGAATTAAAGGTTGCTCTAGGCAATAATGGTAAAGTTGAATTAACATCAATATGGGAAATCTTCCATTTATCATCCTGGAACAATCATATTTGAACATATTTATTATTTCTAAGCATGTCTAAATTCAACAGTCTTAAACAAACAGGAAGAACAGAGAGTTTCGTGTTGGATGACTAAAATGGCCTGCTTCAGCTCAGTTGCACAACACTCTATTCATCGACTTGGGGCAGAGAGACTTCACCCAGGAGCTCGGGCTGCCTCAAACACCATCCAGTGGTTCCTGGAGTTATTACAGGACAGCCCCCGCTCCTTCTGCATTTCCCTGCACAGGAAAAGTACCTACAAGTATTTCACAAAGCTGGACACACAGGAAGGCAACTCCGACTCAGGCAAAGGGGAAAACAGCTAAAATAGAATCCTGAGGATATTGGGATGTAAAAACAGATATGAGTAAAAACAAACCCCAGAACCTACAGCTGCCATTTTATAGCAGACTTGCAATAAATGACCTTCAACAACCTGAGCTAATGAATCAGTCTCTTCAATGAGACAATAAAAGTGGCTTCTGTGGCACAACTATGATCACTGCACTGACTGGAGCATGAAATTTCTATTTTAAAATTACGTACCATGTAATTCTCACGCTCTTTGCATTTCAGCCCTGCTATGTCCCTCAGAGAGCAATGTTCAGCACCACCCCATCTGCCTCTGCAAAAACCCAGCTCTTCTCCAGGAATCCCAACCAGGCTCACACATCCTACACACACTGAAAGACAAGATTTAGCAGCCCCAACTAAAAGGAAGGAAGGCAACATAGCTGCTCTGTTAAGAAACAGACAAGTTGTTGATTTCTTTCTAGACAATCACTTTTTTGCATCATTTGGAGAAAAGATTCGTAGGAATCACAATGTCATTGACTGTCCTATTGTAATGTAGTCACACAAGAGACACTGTTTGTTCCCTCCCTTCTCTGCCATCTCAAAGAGCCTTGTTTTGCTATCACACTTTCATAAGACACTTTACAAACATACTACTTGACTACAGTGCTGTATTTTACAGAAAACTGAAAAGGAAAACAAACTGGTTTGTAAGACAGCACCCTAAAACCTCCCTTTTTCTTGACTTCACCATAATTTCCAAAACACTCATGTAATTGTCTTTTATATGTTTAACATTGCTTTTACCCACACACTTCAAAACACAGAAAGACTTCGTTTAAGGGCCCTCCATAGATTGGGTGCAAACACCTGCTCCACTCAAGGCACACAAAACATCCTACACAGATACATATTTTGGCTCAGGTTCTCAGTTATGTCTGACTTCAGTGACAGTGTCCTAGTTTGCATTTTACTGCATGCTTGGTCCTTTGCACAAGTCACTATAATTCCCTTGGCAGGAAGTTATGGCCATTACTTAAACACATGGAAAACTGAGGCAGAGAATTTGAATGCATCTCTGTTTATCCATCTGGAAATCACCATTAAGATCTCAAGCACTTAGGTGAAATGTTCTCATCAAAGTGTACATCACTACACCATTATTCCTAACTCATATATCAGGCAGGGTACTAGCAGAGGAAATAAATTCACTTAATTTAATATCTTAGGAAAAATGAATCAGAGAATGTTATTTCAGAATTTGAGAGATGCATTTCCAAACACAAAAGTCAGGTGTTTTCTAACTGTATTTGTATTTCACTATCTTGGTCCTGGAGTATTCTCACAGCTGCAAAATAATTAATCTAAATAATAATTAAAAGAAAGGGCAGTATATTGTTTTAAGTTCCTGGAATTGTTTATAAAGAAGAGAAACCAGAAACATAAGAACCCAAAAAACAAAGAAGCTTTATAAAAAGAATTCATACCTATAAGGCTCTTATTTGCCAGGAGCTCACACATCCATCCCAGCTGCCTACACACCGGAAACATGCCAGTGACCCTAATGGGAATGCTTATCTTAACAAAATGACCTCGTACCCAGTGGAGGCTTGGAAACAGCCAACACAGCTCATGAGATCCAGGCAACCTGACAGAATAAACTCTCACTCAATGCAAGAAACAGAACAGGGTTAAATCAACACAATTGTCTTGAATTTAATGCACCATAATTCACATACTGGAAAGCCTTCGTGGGATAAATCATATTTTTAAGGGTAGTTATTCTTTTATTTACAGATATGCACTCATAGAGGAAAAAGGGTGTGAATCCAAGAACTAAGAAGCGTTCTCCAGTGAATAGTTGTGTTGCTAACAGGAACCTGAGAGGGTTTCTCTGTGCAGGGCTGAGAGGAGGGACGTGCAGAGGAGGGGATCCTCACACCCACACCCCGATGGGTGGCACGCTGCAGGGCAGGCTCGTCGCAAAGGGACTCTCTGGGTACCCTGCACTGTAGCAGAGGCACCCTCAGACCCCATCTGCCCCAGCCACACTGGGCTCTGCCCAGCCACGAGGCCACGGCAGAGGAGAGGGTGCCCGAGCTGCCCAACAGGTAACACCAGGAAATGTGCTTTGTTTCAAAGCCAGGTGACAGCATAACCTTTGCAAGAGGAGAGAGAAAAAGAAGCACAAGTGACTAATTCAATAAACAGAGAGCTATGTCCTCCACTTTCACGTCAGCAGTACTTGACAGGAGATAACTTCTTCATTCCCCAAGCCTCAGAATGGGCAGGAGTAGTCGCTAAGAACATACAGGTTTTTCACATCTCAAATTGCAACAAAGAAATCGGTTACACCATCAACAACAATAAACTAGTCAGCTCTATTGAAGTTAAATATTCCACTGAAGCAAATACATACACCTAACAGCTGGCAAGTCAGACTGCTAGCAGCTTCAGGAAGAAATCACTGCATTGTTTGTTTACATTCTAGCTGATTTCTAAGCCTTCAGCAACACGATTTTTTAAATGGGATGATAAGATTATACAAAGGTTACTTGGTTTCAAATTACCATTATCCTACATTAATATGATGCTACACTGTAGTTTCCTCTGCTGCTATAAGTTATCTATAAGTATTTATGCAGGATTGCACTTGATTAATCCACTTCCCTGCTTCCAAAATCTACTGGGTATGCTTTGAGGTTAGGAGTGCGAAAATCCTAGTCAGTATGGTTGAAAACATGGGTGTAAATGGGTGATTCTACACTGGTACAAATATTTTATTTAACTCAGTAGGGCTGTTTTGTGTTTCACAGGTTGGTACTATTTTCGTGTAGAAAGCAACAGTATAAATAAGCTTTATAAGCTTTGGTGTTTAGCTGGTAGCCTAAACAATCCCTTCCTACACTGAGAAATCTTGCAACAACTCATTAAAAAAGCTGAAATAAACATAAGATACCGGGAAATACAGGTGGTTAATGACTTACATACTTCACTGAATGCACTGGCTTTTGATAGTGCAAGAACAGATCATATGAAACATATTTAAATAGTGCAACAGTGCCTGCATGAGATGAGCAAGCATTTGTCAAAGCTCTCAACAGTCCAAATGAGTACAGCTCGTTGGTGGTACAGAATAAACACTTCTATATTCCAGGTTTCACGCCAGCATTTAGGTACCAGTGACCTACACTGCAAACCAGCACAGCAAGGGCAAGGGATCCCAGCAGGACTTCTGTATTCCACTGAGCTCCAGAGGGAGTCTGGGTACTTTCATAATTATATCAAGGAATCAGGTGTTGCAGCCACTGAGACATGACTCTTCTCTGGCCCACATCTGATTTAAACCAGTACAAATAAGAGGGGAATCAGGGCCCTAGATTCCGTTCTTGTTTCCATGACCGAGTCACTGCTCAATTTGAGCAAACTGCTTAACTAATCCTCACTAGCAAAGTCTCTTTCTTTGCTAAGGAGATAAAATAATATCTATCTACTTTAAAGGAACTAGTGTTGTCCAATACTTGCATTTTTAGAATATTTTGAGAGTCCTAAATGAATGGTGCTATTGAAATAAAAAGCAATATCACCCCCCTTTTGTCTTGAGCAGCAAGCCAACTTGTAGGGAACTCTCTTTCCATTAGGAGAAATTGATGATAAAGTCAGCTCCTTCTCTGGCACAAACAAAATGCTGTTTCCCTGAACATAAGAGGAATTAGACAGCTGGAGACGGTTTCTTTTCTCTTAATTCTAAGCTTTCTTTTCTCAACATTTAACCGAAAAAGCTTTGACACTTTTCTCCAGTAAAGCCTACTAGAGTTCATGTGGTTCTGACTGATGTTTTTTCACTGCTTTTCCTTTCTCCTTACAAGCTGTTTTTCCTGCATCGTTCCATCAAACCCTGGTGCTAAAGCAATCCTCGGCAAAGCCTCTCGGCTGCACAGCCGGGGAGGCCTCCCGAGTGGCTTTGTTTTGGGCAGTGTCACACGCAGGTGGCTCGGGAAGGCCCCCGTGTCTCAGGTACCTGGTACAACAAAGGGGTTTAATGACTCCTCGCTTTCTGAAACAGGGATGTTGCCAAAAGCCCAGTTTCACCCTGCAGGAGCATTATCAGCAACACAATCAATTACTAATAACAGCTACACAAAGGCAAACATTTCCTGGATATTCTTAAGTGAGTCTTTACTTCCTTTTTTTCCGCTTTTACAGACACTTCATGTGTTCTGAATATGACACTGATGTTCCCAATTCTCATCCTGAGTTACATCCAGTACGGCAAAGGCAGCTGAAAATACTCTGTTGTACACGTTCAACTAGTGAACAGCAGTATTTTGGGCATGGTTATAGGTTAATCTGCTTTATAACACAACAGCATCTCCTGCTACAATTATAATTGCGTGAATGTACTTTGTCAGGATGGCTTTACCCTCCACAGGGATACCTTTCTGCTGGCAGAGTACTTCATTGATTACCTGCCTGTGCACAGTTAAAGAAATGAAAATTTGATATCCTGCTATCAGCAGCTCGGGTATTTCTAAAGATACATTCTGTTTTACTGAACCAAATTATCTACTTTCTTTTTTTTTCCTTCCCACCCAAGATATTCAATATATATTTTTAAAAAAAGGCAGACATTTGCTTTTGCAGCTCATATGAAACATATTTAAATAATACCTGCAAGAGATTAGCAAACATTTGTCAAAGTTCTCAACACTCACAGTGAGTACAGCTTATTAGTGCTACCTTTAAAACAGTTGTTTTATTTTATTTCATGATGAAACCTATTACAAATCCTTTTCAGGGGAAAGGAAAAAAATATCAAAGTAACTTTCTTTGTCTTCAGGGGGAATTCTGCTCCTCTGTAAGAACAATCAGCACAATTAGATTCCTAATAAGACTGTGATATTATGTGGCATTACTGTTGGACAGGTTTTCTAGTGACTTGTACATGAGATTTTCATTAAGTAAGAAAATAGGCAAATATGAAAACATCCTTAGGTTTTAGATCCCAAAGACACAAGAAATACTTCCTCTAAGCAGGTGTGCCTTCCTGGGCAGCTGTTTAAGATTAGCAAATTACAAGCTCAGGATTTTATTCTTAAATATGGCTAAAGAATAAACTCTTTAGTCTGGCAAGTTGGAGTCAAACTGCCACAATGAGCACCTGTTGAGAAAGCCCATTATTTGAAGCTGGGGGTTCTGGGTGAAAAGATCACTGTGAATTAATTTTGATTGCTTCACAAAACACTCCATAACAAATGGTCTCTGACAAGGGTATCAGGGGACTTCCATTTGAAGGGGAGAAAAAAAGATTTTGTTTCTAGGAAGGTAACATAATCTCTGCAGTGACATTAAACCACACCAGTGGCTGCACTGGCTTGAATCTCTCTTCTGAAACAGATTGTATTTGCTTAGGTTACCGGGTATTAGGTTTTGGGAAGGGAAAGAGAAACAAATGATATCAAAATCTTATCTAAAAAGTTAGCTAAAAAGAATATGGCCAGAGATCCATGAATCCTGAATTGTTAAGGCATTTGTTTGCTTACAAGTTTAATCACAGACACAGATCAGGGTATTCTGGATTGCTATATGTATTGCCAAAAAGGAGGAGGAGGAGAAAAGAATAAATCAAAACAAAGGTTTTGCAGCTGACTTAATAAATCAGCAGCTTTCTTGTATGTGTCAACTTCAATAGTAAGTTAGTATAAGTTAAAGTAAGGATAAAAAGAATATCTGGCAAATGCTTCTCTTGCTTGGTACAGAGGCTTTTGAATTAAACACTCTTTGTCTCTCTGATAAGAAGTTTCCATCCAAAATATCCAACAGCACTACCTGTCTGTCACTCCCTGATTAAATCTACGGCCAGGCTTACCATCTGTTTGTGCAAATGAAAAGTGTAATATTCCACCAACTACTCTGCATGGCCACTTTACTTAAGGGTTTCCTGCAAAATGAGTTTCAGTTCATCCAGGGCTTATTTTTAGAACAAAAAGAATCACCAGAAAGCATTATGCTTTTAGCTAATAATCATGATCCCGTTGACTTTATGCTTGATTTGTCAACTCTTAGCCATTAATTGTACATGAATTACAACTTCTGATTCCTTCAAAAATGACTGTAAAAACTATATCCATGTGAAGATGATAAAATGCTCATAATTACTTCCTTTTTTATGTGTGTTCTATTTTTAGGGCAACCTGAATTACATCACCATCAGGATATTAATTGCACTGGCACAAAAATTTGGATGTGTCTGGATTCATATGGATACCAGAGGCTTGTGTCTATGGCTAGCAAAATCACTGCAGCCATAATAAAGTCAGAATGTGGCCACATAATCTGATAAATAAAAGTAAGAGAAGAATTCTAAGTAAATTAGATCCTGCACTTAGTTAATTCATGGTACAGGTAGGAAGCAGTCTGGTATTAGACCACCAGCCATGTAATCTTTCCAACTTTTGCAGTATCTCTGTTTTACACTACAGGGCACCTGATGGCCACCTGAAGAAACAAATACTGATGCTCTTCTATTTCTTTCAAAAACCCAGACTGATATATTGTCATAATCCCAGAACAGAAATAGTAGAAGTCATCTTCAAGCAGTGGTGCATTGCCATTGTAAATAAAACTGATAATCTGACCTGTTCAGAGCTGAAAGTAAACTCTGCATTGAAAAAATGTGTGTCAGCTCCATTTACCTGCACCTGCCTTTGACAACAGCATGGTCCTGCAGCCCTCATGTCCAGCTCCTGCCCTCCCAGAACGTTCCCAAATGCCTGGTATAAAATACTTCTATTTGAACAATTTAAGGGTTTTTTTCCAGACAAGTTTTTTTTCTACCCAATCTCAGCTATCCTATATATAACTCTTAAAATTATCATATATATATCTTCTACCAATAGATTTATTCTCTTATTAATTCCATTATTCATCTAACATAAGACATGAAGCAATGGGTAAAAATGAAAAAAAAAAAATCCCATAGATTTTGTTTTATCTTTCAAAGACAGAGGAAAAGATGAAATCTTTCCAATAATGCCCCTGTGATTCTATTACAGCACCTTAAAAACACAGCGCACACCAGAAAAGTAAGAGCAGTGGCAAATATGTAATATACCACTTGTTTTCTTTCTTCATGTCTCCAAAATAAACTACAACTTTCCCATGTTGGAAAGTTCTTCCTTGAGTTAATAAAATCTGTCACTTTCCATAATGGTTGATTTGAAGAAAGTCCACAGGTGCAGTATTCTGTTGTTCACAGCTTGGGAAGGCAAGGCTTATAATAAAAAGCCCTCTGTGTTATGGTCCTCCTTCCCCATCAATTCACATCAAGTATTATTAGAATCATCTGCCACCTCAGTGGTGCTTCCTCTGTGCTCAAACTGTAGAAGCAACAATGACATTTTGCTGCTCTGCAGGTGCTGCTGTGTGTGGTCAGGGACACAGAAGTGTGGCCTGCTATTGTTCTGCAGCAGCACTTTGATCTCAAACACAAAAAGCCACAGAGCTGCCTGCCCTATTCATTCTTATGCTGGGCTGATACCAAGCGCAGAGAGAAAGAAGAGGTGACAAGAGCTGGGTAATCCATAATATTTATTTCAACAAATGCTTCAAATCTTTTTAAACATCATAAGAACATGGCTCATTAAACTACAACAGCCTTGAAATTGTGTTATAAAACCACAAAACAAAAATCAATACTTCTGCTGAAAAGGAGGTAATGAAATATATCGAGTCGGTTGAAAAGCGGTTTGTATGAATCATAATATTATTATGTGCACATCGCCTCTGCTCCCAATACTTAAAGTTAACAAACTAGGGAGTGTTTTCTATCCCATCACTTAAACAGGTGCTACAAGGTGGTATTTATCAGTTATTTTCCTGACTTGATCCTTCTGCCATAAATAATGCCGGGATCCAGGAGGCTTAGTAAAAGGAGATCAATCCAACGCATATTTGCTACCTGAGCTTCAGCTGTTGTATTATTTCACAGTCTGATCAATACTGTGCTCCACAATGGCAAGGGAAAAAGCCACATCACCCTGATGAGTCACTGTAGGTTTATTGCTGAACCAGAAGGAGGTAACATTTCTGATTTTATAAAGACTTAATTTGGTTAGCAGCATTTGACCACTATTAAATAGTTTAACTCTCCATTTCAAGTCTTTTGCAGTAACTTGTCCAGATTTTCAGCAGTTACATAAACTCTTCTGGAATCAACACTCCCTCTGTTGAAACAAAATCCTGTGAAGTATTATTTAGAACTCTCTCATTTATTTTAAACTGGGGTTATTGGTCTGCAAGTGCATTCAGGGAAATCTGGTACTTAAAAGTATTTTGACACTGACAAACAAAAATGGCATTGATACTTTTCTCAAGAAAAATCAACTATAAATACATAGAAACAATGAAGAACAGAAGGAAGAAGAGACTGAGTAGTAACTGAGACTAGCCAAAGGCTCAGCAGTTACTAGTAGCCACTGTACTCTCACCCTCCTCAGAAACAAACCCCAAATCTGCCAAACTCTGTAATGTAATCAGAAGAGAGCAAAAGCTTTCCACTCTGAAATTAGTTCATTTAAAATGACAGTGCTATATCCACACCAGTCTTTCAAGATGAAATAAAGAAGCAAACTATATATATCAAAAATCAGTTGATGGAGGGTGGAGGGAACTAAAAGCAGTTCTGTGCACAGTTCTTAGATCAACTATTTCCACTGAAAGAAAAAATGCATAATATTAAGTAGAGTCCAACCCAGGCTCTGGGAAGACAGGAATAAAACAGAGCATAACCTGAAACTTCTGTACATCTGATTTGCTGAAGAGGAACAAAGTCCTTGATTTGGAAAAACTTATCCAAAACACTTCCATAGTTGCCACTGCTGTAGCCAAAACCTTTTTTGCACATCACTTCTAACACTATGAACATAAACAGGGCAGACTGAGCCATTTTACTGCACCTCAGTCATTTCAAAGTCTCCTGTACCAGAGATCTGTCCTAATAAATGCATCTCCAACCCATCATTTTAGACATTTATGGTGGCACTGGGGAGACTCTAGATGTCCACTGACCATGAGAGAACAAAAGCTTAGTTTTATACCCCAGCAGAAAAATCTCACTTCCTACAGCCTGTGAGCTTCTAATCCCAGCTGGGGGATGGTTCTGCAGAAGCTGAGGAAATGCCATCCTGTAAATGAACATCTCAACTTCCCTTTGGCATGCAGAATGAACTGGCTTCTCCAGTTCCAGCAGGGAGCCTTTCCAAATTATGCTTTGATTTTACTACTTAGCAGGAGGAGGAGAAAAGGTGCTACAGCTGGTAGCTACTGATATTTAATCTTACATTTATTTTTACTTTATTGTTTTCTATAAATAGTCTTGTCTTTCACCAGCTCTACTGCTGTTAGAACATTTTCCAGTAACTGTCAACATTACACGGAGCCTTAACCCCTGAGAGAGAAAGAAAGAAATGAGGGGGTGGAAGACGAGAGACAACTACTAATCCTGAAGAGAGACCTATCACATCATCACAGGACTCCCTGCTACTTCAGAGCCTTCTCCAGTAACCAGCTGAATCATAATTCCATTTGCTTAAGGACGAATCTCCCCAGAGTGCTGTTTGGCAATGCAGCAGCCTGGGTTTGAGCCTCTGCACAGAGCTAAGGGTGTCCTGCACACATCCCCCACAGCCACAGAAGAGACTGAGTAGTAACACCCGACAACATCCCTGCTCCAGGGGAGCAGCACAATGTGCTCCAGCACATTGCCCCCAGCACGTGTACACAGAAAAACTGACCACACCACCGACTGATCGCTTTCCTTTGGTAACGTTAAAAGAAATACATCATCACTTGTTGTGGGGAAACTGTTGTCCAGAAGGGCAGGGGGCAGTAGGATGATCTCAGTGTGTTTGTAGGATGTCAGAGCTGTCCACTGTCATGGGGCTTGGGCCGTGATTTTAAGTTACTTTGTGTCAACACATTTTAACAGCTTGATTATTAGACAGGGCAGCAGCGCTTTCCAAAAACCATGATTCTTTGGGAAGGTTTAAATTGAGCATTATGTAAATTGGAATAGCAAAATAAACCATTGAACCAGCTTCAAATTTAGGCCAAATTGCAAAAGAGGTGGGGAGCTAGGGAGTTGGAAATTGCTGGCCATATTTTTCTTGTTGTTAATGTTGTCAATATCTAACTTTCAGCTAAAAAGTAAGTAATTCAAGATGAGTAGTAGAGCATCAGAAAATGTTAGATACTTGCACCAAAACCAGCAGCTGCAGAGGACTCCAATTTGAACAGCTTGTTTCAGTGCACTCTCCACTACACCACTCTGGCCACGAGCCCTTTCACATCATCCTGCTTCACACACTACCCTCAGGCACACCAGAAGGTCACTAAGGCAACAAGCCTGGCCCTAAACTCTCACACTGTATATTATCCAGCATTTTTCTTTTGATTAAATATGACCTTTATAATTCCACATACTTTTTCTTATATTTTTTTTAATATATGAGAAATATAAAAAGAGAACTGATTACCTGAATCTGTTATCTGTGATAAATATCCCAGAACTGGAAATCAACTCTGGGTACCTGTTTGCAAGGCAGCAGTGCAATCACTATTTCCTTGTACTGTTCCCAAGAAAGGGACATCTTGTTTACATGGAAAATTTTAAAAGATCGTGGCTGCAACCAAAAGTTCAGCAAAAATACACTATCTCTTGAGACCTCCTGCAAAATCTGATGGTATGATCATATAAATACAGTGAAAATATAAACGTGTATAATACAGAATTAACTTTTGAACTTCATATAATAAGTGGCAAATAACGTACTGAGGTACCAGCAGAGCACTTCCAGATGTTCCAGTAGATGCTGGAATGCAAAATAGCTGTTTGTTGGCTATTTTATAACCATTTGTGTTCCTAGAGAGTAGCCTTGTACGATATAGACACATTGTAAAAGACCAGTGAGAACAGCTTCCTATCTAAACACCCAAAATAAGCAAAAATTAAATGTAAGGAACTGTTGTTAGCATCATTTTACAAAACACGTCAGGAGATTGGAGCAACTGGCTGAGGTCACGTACCCAGAACCAGAGATGAAACTTCCATTTCCTAAATTATCCCCTCGCATTTTAACTGCAAGCAAAACATCTAGATAAGCCTCCAAGGTTCCAAATCACTCATAATTAAAATGTAATAAATTCTGTTCAACAGCACTAACAAAAAAGGAATGTGGGTGCATCAAGCTAGTGCATCCTTAAAGAGTGAAAACAACAGACCACAGGTTCAAAGAGCACCGATGCAGGAATTAAATTCCAGTATTGTTGTTAACTTTTCGTTTTCACTAATGGCTTTTAAGAAAGCCAGACATTTTTCCTCAGTCCATTTTACCTTTTCCCTCCATTTGACAAATATTGATTTTCATTTCCTCCAAGTTTAAGTGCATTGAATGCTACTGTGACTGGTTTGTTTGCTTTTTTGTTTGTGTCCCAGCTTTATTGAGGATGCCAGCATGAATGCATACAGCTTTCAAAAGAGGGAATTGGTTTGATAACTTCTTTAGATCCAGGAGAGAACACAGGGGCCCAGTCTACTTTTTGTATAGGTCATGCAAGAAAAGTGGCTCTGGGTGCCTGTCTGATGTCTGTGAGGAGACTGCTGAAGTAAGAGCCCCAGTGTTTCAAGCTCTTACTGCTGTGCTCCATCACAACAGGACAAATTATGGAGTGTTTCCCCCCTTCAGTGCAAATTTAGACATACTTCAGTGGCATTTTAAGCTAAGCCTATTTTGTAGGCGGTTGTCCCTTCAGGAGGCTTGGCTTGGAAGGTAACACCTCATGAAATTCTGGCTCAAACGAGCTGTAGCTTTACGAATTCTTTTCTGCTTGACTCACAGATACATAAGCTCAGCCTCCTTTTGTAAAACGATCTCCTTAACCTCTGCAAACCTGCCCAGTACATTCTGGACTCTTTCCTATCTTAAATAAGGACCCAAACAAGAACTCAGTCAGCCTTTGCAGTGATATGAATGAAGAGTGTTTACGAGATCTATTCCGCCCATTCAAATATGGAAGGGGGAGAAATCTCAGTGGACAGGAATAAACACATGGACTGAAAGGGAAAGAAAGTAACAGCTTAAACAGCCACATCCAGAACTACAGAAATTGTCTGTGCAGTACTCAGGCATTCTTCAATGCCAGAAGCCAAAATAAGTTCAGCTGACTTAAGCAGGGGGTTAAGTTGGTTTATGTGTATCAGCACCAGAGGTCCGTGCTGGTGTTAGGGGTTCCCCACAGCTGAGCTAACTGGTGATTTAACCACCACAGACAGCCCCGTTCTCAGCAGCAGCTCTGGCACAGGTTGCTGAGAGGACTCAGCATTCAGCCTAGACAAGTAAATAGACACATAAACCTCTGAAATCTCTTCTGTCTCTACATAATTTGCTATTCTGTGGATCCTCTAACCAGCAGAAAGACAGGGGTTCACATGAATGCACATTTAGTACTGAACATGATTATCCACTTAGTTACTGCACATATGAAACAAATGTTAGCTTCACTATGTATTAACTGACATTCTAAAATCCTGATGCAAGTAAAGCAATTTAGAATTATTCACTGCTAAAGCAGGCAGTGCTTTGAAAAAATTCTTAACATCATTCATCTGATTAGTCTCACTGCCTTCATTTTGGAATTATTTTTAATAAAAAAGATGAGGAAAAAGAAAGAAAGTAGTGATGAGTGGGGTTAAATCCATTATAGTGTGCCAGACCACTCCATTTTTTTGCTTTCCATATTCAATTCTGAATAGTTCTCAGGTTGCACCACCTGATGCCAGGTGCTTCAGGGCTTCTGCTGCACCCACCTGACATTGTGATGCTGCATTTTTAAGACCTTTAAATAATGAAAATAGACCTTTGCACTTCAGCACTGTGCTGGTCAAGAAAGCTGTCTGTACAGATGAGGTGAATGTCTGCTAACATGGAGAGACTTCTTACTTTTGAAATGAAATTACACCAGAAGTTTCAGGGCTGATCTTTCCAGTGAGAACCTTCCTTCTTAGCACAGGTGACCAAGTATAACATGGGCATGGGGCATGTTTTTGGTGCCCATTTAACCTGATTTTAAAGTTCTTTCCAGAAGTGACAGTAACTTCTGAAAGTTAAGAGCTAGCAGTTTGGGTGAACTAATTAACTGCTATAAAAAGAAAGAGGGCATCACTTTCTCACTTTGCAGCTCTCCAGTGGGTGCATTTTATGTTCTGAGTCTTACAAGATGCTGGCCTCACTCGCCACACAGAGCAGTGCAGAGAATGACTTCCACCCTCAGGGGCACGTTCCTCACCAGCTCCTGAAGTGCTAGACAGACTTGAGCACTAAAGAAAATTCCTCTTTCCTGATCTCCTGTTTTAACTCTACTGCTTCCCTTCCAGTATCATTGAGAAATTTTGCGTCTTAAGAAATTTAGCTTGTGGATTCAAAAACGATGTCTAAATTAAAACAGAAGATAAAATGTAAACCAAACTTGTGGTAGGAAAAAACAATAAGCTAATTTGAGCCAGAAATGTCATTTTAATCACTATCATTCTTACACCTCATTACCTGTAAAATATTTCGGCCACTGTATGCGGTCCAGGGCATCCTGGTATCCCATGTCCCTGGAACAAGATCTTCTCAGGAAGGAATCGCCATGCCCTCACCATCTTCCAGGCATCAGGGTAGCCATTCCAATATTAACTCTAACCTGGATGTAAAACCCAGAAATATCAAATCAAAAAATCATAAACACAGCTGTCAGTAACTCTGTTCTCAGCTGAAGTTCCATACTTTCAGCTATGAAAAGTTCTTTCCTACTAAGATTAGTATTTTCAAGCCTCTACTCCTAAATGTTTTGTCTAGAGATATGTATTTATATAATAGACTGTGTTGCAGGTGAAATCTTTAAGTCATTATATTTTGACTCGGCAGTTAACAGACATATTGCTTCCAGCTTGTATAAATAACTGTACCTACTTATTTGAAAAACATTATTTTAACTTCTGTCAAGTTCATAAGAGAAGGAAACCAAATTTAAAAATGTTATTTTGATTGGGAAAAAACAAACAAACCAACCCCAACCAAACAGGAACAAACCTGGGGAACTACTGAACACTGACAGGGAAACAAACCCGCAGAGCTATGGAACACTGGCAAGGAGACAGCAAAAAAGAACTGTCATGCTACAAAGTCACACTTTCTCCTGCCAAGTAAAGCTGGCCTCCTGCAAAGACACAACCAGGTAGCTTGTGACTTCAGGACTCTCAAAAGCAGGAAGCATGCCGCAAAGAAAAGGTCAAAACAAGCAGCAACCTTTGCATTTTTATAGCCAGCAAACATTCTTCACAAAGCAGGAACAGAGGTATTTGTTGCCTGCTGCAACTGGGAGGGCTTGCAACCTGTCCCTAAGTCCCAAACCGTAGCCCAGCCTATGAAGAAACACGGAAATTCAACAGACTTTTCCCTGAGAAAAGGGTTTAGGATTTGGTCGTCACCAGCACACGAAATAAGCCGGGCAGCGTGCTGCTTCCTCTCCCTTCTCACGCCCGCCTGGCCAACACGGAACCCTCACTCCTGCCCATCCCACGGGCTGCCCCGCTTCTCCCTCTGCGCTCCGCCGGTACCGTGGGTCCCGCCGGCGAGCCCTGCCCTCCGTCAGCCCCGCCGCCTCTCGCCGGTGCGCCCCGCGAAGGCAAAGCGAGCGCCCGCCGGGCTGGGCTGCCCCGGGGCCGGGCTCCGCGTCCTCGCTGCCTCGGGCGGCTGCGGCATCCGGGGGAGCCCCAAATTGCCCGGGCCGGCTGCTGGCAGCGGTGCCCGGCGGGAGGGGCAGCCCTGCCGTGCCCCGGCCAGCACGGTCCTGCCGCTCGCTCTTCCCGAGCGGGGAAGTTTCGCACGCCATTAGCCCCATTTTTAAATAAATCACGTCTGTTTCTGAGTGAAGAAAATTACTCGGGATGATGAAATGATTGTGCTGAACGATCGCTGGCGCTTAAGAGAAAGGAAGAGAGAATACCAACCCACCCCACTGTGCTTTATTTTAATGGATGATAAAATTGTGATGGGCGAGAGGAGAGGAGGGAAGAAAAGGGTGAGGGGGGGAAAGAAAACTTTGTTGCTAATGAGAAAAATGAGGCCGCGA
>VZRO01005209.1:28562-36093 GCA_013397915.1 Daphoenositta chrysoptera | reverse complement strand
ACGCATCCCTCAGCCCGGGCACACGTCCCTCAGCCCGGGCACAGCTCCCTCAGCCCGGCACAGCCCGGGCACAGCTCCCTCAGCCCGGCACACCTCCCTCAGCCCGGGCACAGCTCCCCCAGCCCGGCGCAGCGGGATGGGCGCACGGGGCGCGGGCCGCTCCTCCCGCCGGCACCCAGCTCCGCCGAGGGAAGCGCCGAGCGGAGCAGCAGCAGCAGCAGCACGGCGGGGCAGCGCCTCGGCTCACCGGGGGCACCCCGCCCTGCCGGGCTCACGGGCCGAAGGGTGTCCCGGGGAGCCTCGCCCTCCGCAGCCGCCGGCTCCCCAGGGAAACGCTTNCTCCCCAGGGAAACGCCTCGGAAGGGATGGGGGGAAAGGGTCTGTCGGCCTGGGGGTGCGGCCGGGCTGGGGGAGCGCATCCCCTCGGGCAGCGGCCCCTCAGCCGAGCCCGGGAGCAGGCCGGGGGGAAGGCCCCGAGGTACGAGAAAGGAAATCGCTCTTGTTTTCTGTTTTGGTTTTTTTTCCGGTTTTTTTTTTTTCATCCCCCGAGTAAGGCCAGGCGCGTACGTCACCCTGCGGCGGGAGCGCCCGGCTGCCCGGGAAGGTGCGCGAGTGCGGGGCCCGCCCGCCCCGGGCGCGGCTTCCCTCGGAACCTGAAGGCTCCGCTGCCCCGCGGGAAGAGGCTCCGAGGGCTGAAGTTAAAGGCACTGATGAAACTCAAGCCGCTGAGAGGAAACCCTCCCGGAGCGCTGGGGGCTGCTAACCCTTCCCTGGCAACTTCTCTGTTGCACGAATCTCAACTCAGTTTTAAAGGAGAATTAGTTAGTATTTCATTGATAAAATCATCAAAATCCTTTTAATTTACCTTTTTCTGAGACCAAAAGGTGACTTAAAATTCTTAAATATTCACATTGACAAGCCAGCTGGCTCTAGCGTACAACTTACATGTTAACAAAAATGCATATCATGTACCAGGCGAATCATCACATTCGAACAGGAAAAGTCCTAAAGACATGAAGTCCAAGAGGTATCCAGACTACAGCGTTAATATGCAGGATTCATAATCATAGGAAGGGGAAAAGTCCTTGAGAAAAGTATTTCTCACCCCAGCTCTTCAGTTGTAAATCCTCTCCGATGCCCAATTTGCAACTCAAGCTACAGGAAGAGCTAAGTAAGTGATCGTTTCTTGTTTAAAAAGGTGGGCAACTCCCCCCGCAGTGATCCTGAAAAAAAATCCCATAACACAAAACACCTGAATTTTGTAATTGTGGAAAAAAAAGAAAAAAAAAGTCAAATGGAGAGAAAATTGGCTATGCCTGTTGGTGTTTTTGAAGGCATAATTTGAAGGCAGCCAATCTGATTTCTTTTTCATAAATAGTAATGTAAAGAGATGAAACTCTACTGGGTGAAAATATTGGGCTGAATCATGTTAGACAAACTCCCATCGAGGTTAATGATCATTGCAGGTGTTTAAGGGAAGCCAAATCATGTGCAAGGCCAAAGCAATTAGGTTTTGTTTGGTTTGTTTTTTTTACAATCAAGTTATAAACCCCACATAGAATATGGAGGCTAGCAAGTGGACATCTTAACACAGGTATAGCAGCGTAAGCATGCCACAAACATACAATCTCATAAAATAAAATTAATATCAAATATAAAGCATTTGAACCGAATCAAGCCTTAAACGTAATAAATTATTTCCTTCAAAGGAAACTTACCTAGGCTCAATAAGGTCTTTGCTAGCAGCATTTTTTTTTTTAATAAACAAATTAAAAATGCCAAAATATCTACAATTTTATGAGAAGGAGGAGTTGAATAGTTAAGGAGAAGTTTCCCACTATTAGGGGCTATGAAAAATATACTAGCAATTAATATGCAATACATATATGTATACCCATACTTACAGATATAAACACGCACATACAACCTGGACAGTTCATGTTAACCAAGGGAAAGGCTAAATAATACAAAGTGATTACTAAATACAGGTACACTTTAAAAACACAGAGACAGCGAATTTTTTATCTGTTGCAAAAAATGTATTTGATTACTCGAGTAAAATTACAGTATCTCTGCTGTTAGTAAGTATTAAATGTTAAAGAAACTGGACCTCTTTTCCTTTCAACTTTCCGAGAAAGTGCATGTAACAGTCCAAGGTTCCCCCTGTCCCCCCCAATGCCTAATACAAAATAAACAAACACTATACTTGTTCCCTTGGTCAAGGAGTAGGGCTTGGTCTCGTAAGGAACGTATGTACATTTTAATGAAAGTGATGTCTTATTGTATATACAGGAGCATCTACAGTTGTCCACGGAAGTTGTTCAAGATGCCATACTTAGCAGCATTGTGAAAGTCCAGCACATTTCTATAATGAATATACCTACAAGGCAAAATGTTACGTCTCAGTTTCAACTACCAAAACAACACTTCAGTATCATCTCTAATAATCCGCGTGCTTATTACTGTACAGAAATGTATTAACATTTAAGACGACTCAAGTAAAAAGCACAATACAAATAACAGTTCAAAACAGAAAATGTTAAACCTACAAAAATTAAAGCAGTTTTAATTTTATAATAAAAATCAAAAACTGAGCTGTGTAAAGGACCCACACTGTTCAGTCTATATTCTCTCAGTCCTTTTCTTAATTCTGTTTGGAAAAATTAAACAATGTGTTTGCTGATAAAGTTTCCAGCAGGATCAAAGTGTACATTTATATACAGATTTTTATTAGAGATCTAATGCATCACTGAGGCATCGCATCAATACCAGAGTTCATGTTAAACGGGATATAGAAAATAAGTTAATGCCAGAATAAGATCACCTAGCAGAACAGACTTGCAACTGCCATAAATGTTACAGCAAGTTTACAGCACTCTAGTCGATTAGTATTTAGTTCAAAATACGGGAGACCAAAGTTAATGCTTGCATTTGTTTGCAAAGCAAGGTTATATCACTAATAAATAAGCTCTCTTAGAACTCTAGAAGTAGAACATGGTACAAAACAAAGTCTTTGCAATGTTGTAGCCTGCAGCTTGAAAAAAGCAACCCTAGGTTGCACTATTTGCAGGAATGTTGTTTATGGAGTTTTTTTTCTAATTTGTTACAATTTCTTTGTTGTCTTCCACGAAACGCGTGAAACGGAAGTTAGTCCCATTTTCATTGCTTGCCATTTTCTCCAGACCAGCTAGAGGTGCATTGGGTTCTGAATTCTGGAGCTTCTCCAGGCTTCCTGTCAAGCCACTGATGGGAGAGCTGCCACCGTTGCCCAGGCCCCCCGGCGCCGGAGGGATGCCCCCGTTCTGGATGACGGAGATCTCGTTGGTCTTCATGGCCAAGCCATTGGAGAGTGCAGCTGCATACTGGTTCCAGAAGCTGGACGGGTCTCCACTCCCTGACCGCGCAGCCAAATCCTTCTGAAACATTTCTGGGAACTTCACAGGATTGCCTCCTAGAAATGTCATGGGGCCATCTACAGAAAGTCGTCTGCCTCGTCTTGCAGGAGTACTGTTCCACATGTGAGTGCCCATGTGAACCTGGAAAGAAGAAAAAAGGAAGAAACAAACAAACAAAAAAATAGATATTGGCAGGGATTTCAAACATATTTTTGATCGCAGAGAAGGCAGGAGTCCATGAACATGTCCAGTCTTGTTACATAATGAATGGCATTAAAGATAGAGGATACAGGGCTCCATTTCCCATCTGGAATAATAAACTACTTCTAGGTTACCCCATTACCCAGAATAACCTGTTCTCCTGCTGAACAATACATTGCTTCTTACTCTTTTTTTATTACATGTATTTAGTTTATAATGACTTTGCATTATTCTGTCAATTGCAGATAGCTGCTTTCAGGGCTAGAATTGCTGTGTCCACTTTCATTGCAATGGTAAGTATTGTATTTGACACCCTTTACCCTATAAACGTCCTTTTCAGACAGGCAGAAAGTATCCTTTACTGATTGCTCATCGGAGAGCCTCGTGTATAGACAGAATGGCCTGAAAGTAATTATTCATCTCACATTACTGGCAGCAACCTCTAGAGAAATACTCTGTCAACAGAAAAATGTACACAGTAAAGTGCTCAACTGGTGTTCTAAAACTCAAGTATATTTGCTTTTTCAAACACATATCAGTAGGAAATGTTAGTTATATAATCAATTAAAGTAATGCTCATTATTTCCAGAATTATGTTAATAGTTTTTATAAACACTCGTCTTACATGATAGTTATGAAAAACAGCACATTCAGGAGCCTTTCACTTCTTGAAGAGGTGTGTGTTACAAAAAGCATTTCTCTGTTAATTAATACTCCTTACCACCATTTGGCTGTTCCATTTCACACTCTACATAGACAGCCTTTGCTGGTAGATGAATTTTAATTAAGTCAAAACAGCACATGCCTCAGACCTGCTGCCAACATGAGCACTCAACAAGAGGCCATCTAGGTCTACCAGAGCTGACTAAACACACTGTCACACCACAAACACCCAAAGGTACCACTGCTTGCAACATTAATAGGTGTCAAAAATCAAAAACCCCCGGCAAGGAGAAAATGAAACCTAAAAACAGCAAGAGGAAAAAGTACCTTCAGATTGCCTTTTGTTGTGAATGCTCTTCCACATATAGTGCAGGCAAAAGGTTTCTCACCAGTGTGCGTCCTTTCGTGGATCTGCAGGGCACTGGAAGAAGAAAACGTTTTCCCACACGTGTTGCAGTAGTGCTGTTTTGGAGTTCTTCTGGGGAGAGCAGGGAGCAGCACAGGGGACGTGGCAGAGGACAGTGGCCCCGAAGCAACTAGACCAGAGGGTGCCTCCTTGCTGTCCTGAGGCGAGGCGTGCACGAAGCCGTTCACCTCAGTCTTTATGAGCGACGAGAGTGTGTTAGCAGGCATGACCGAGGGGTTCTGATTGGGGCCGATGCTGGAGTTGGGCTCAAAAAGCTGTGATGGTAGATCTCGCATCTGATGTGTCAACATATGCTGCTTCAAATTACCCTTTGTGGAAAAGCCACGATTGCAAACTGTGCAAATAAATGGTCTCTCTTTGGTATGACTTCTGTAATGAATGTCCAAGGCACTCTGACAAGCAAATGTTTTGCCACAAATGTCACATGCGGTGTTTTTAAATTTACCTCTATCTCTGAAAGGAAAGAGCATACTCAGGGACTCTTCTTTAATCATTTTATCAGTGTTACTAGACGTCAAGTCCAAAGCACCACTGTTAGCAGGGGTTGGAGACAAACCGTTGGCAAACTCACTTGGTAAAGCTCTTAATGGTTTCTCTTCAATACTTGGTGACTTGTGGTAATCATTAGTGCTGTTGGATGGGGACAAGGCCTGCATGGAAGAGGTAGACTCTGAGACAGCAGGGCTTCCAGCACTTTGGCTTTCCATATCACCACCAACAGATGACGAATCGTTAGTCAAAACGTCCCCTTCTACTGACCCATTTTCAACTGACTTCAGGCTTGCCTGAAGTTGTTCAGCAAGGCCAGCATTGATCATCTTCATCTGATTTTCCAAAGCAGCAATACTTGACATTTCCAGGGGCAGAGGGGAAGAAGACAAGCTGTCTTGTGATGCATCCACAGATTTAGGTGTATCTGGCACGCTGCTGTCAGGACAGTCTTCCATATTCTCATCTGAGAAGTTGTCTATATCATCAAAATTCTTATCATCAAAAGATCCCGTATCTGATTCCATTGACTCGGGATAGTTTTCTGTCACCGGGGTGTTGGGGATCTGCCCTCCCATGTGCATTCGGATATGCTGCTGCAGCACAACGGCGTTGGTGAACTTTTTCTGGCAGATTGGGCAAGAATGTTGCACTCTCAGCGGGGGCATGGCACGGTGGACACTGTAGTGAGTCTTTAAGTTGCCCTTAGTAGTGAAAGCACGACCACAGATTTTACACTTGAATGGCCTCTCTCCGGTGTGGGTGCGATAATGCATTTTCAGTGCGCTCTGGCAGCTGAGAACTCGGTGGCAAATGATGCACTCGTTAGGATCCGTTGCCTTTTTGTCAATGTTTTCTACAAGCTGCTGCAATTTTGACGTTTCAGACGCTGGCGTTGAATCCAATAGTCCTCCAAATGGAAACTTTGCCTTAAATTGCTCTGACATAAGAGGCATCAGTGGGTTTGTAAAAGTGGCGACACCACTGGAGCCCGAGTCTGCTGCCGGGGAGCTCACGGAGCTGCTCATGTTAGCGATGGTGCTCGTGTTTTGAGGGTTTTCTTCCGTTTTGCCATTTGAGGTAGGCAACACACCAGCCTCTACCTCATCAGAAAGTCCATTCGAGATTTTTGATGTGGGATCAGCTGTTCCCGAGTCACTCTTGACAGAGCAGGGAGGGCTAGCAGAAGGATGGCTAATGGGAATCGGCTGAGGCTCCTCAGTTTTGATGAATGGGGCCAAGCTTGGAATCGTCGGTGGGAGTGGCAGGCCAACAGAAGTTGTTAGGGTGGAGAGGACTGGCTTGCTGTCCAGCCAGCTCGTGACAGGTTTCTCTGGCGGTATAGACATCCCATAAGGAATACCCGTGCTTGTAGGAATATTGTCCAAATGCTCTGGCACTGGGTACGGATTCATTTGAATGTGAGGATATTTTTCTTTGTGACGCTGAAAGTGGACTTTTAAGTTTCCCTTTGTGGAGAACCTGTTTCCACATATGTTGCATTTAAATGGCCTCTCGCCAGTGTGAGAACGCAAATGAATCTGCAAGGCACTGTCACTCCCAAACACTTTAGCACAGAACCTGCATTTATGCTTAAAAAATGCCTCATCTGAATTACTTTTTGCTTCAAATGCAGTTACATTTGGTGGCTTGCTTTTTCTTTGCTGTGCCAAGGCAGTCAAGGAGTTTAAATCCTCTGCAGGTGTTCCAATATTGGACAAGGGACTGGGGAAAACAGAGTTACTAGGGGTGGGCTGAGGTAGAAGTGGATTAGATGCAGGACTTAATAAACTGCTTATTGCAAAAGCTGGTGAAGATGATGCTGATACTGGTGGGTTGCTGAGCTGTGAGCCACCAATAGTTGAAGCCACTTTTTCTGAGGACGGTGTTGTAACTGCTGCTGCCAATATGTTAATATTTGGAGAAGAGCCACTGTTGGATGGAATTAGAGTGTTGCCAGGGTTGCTCTGAGGTAGCTGTATAGGGGGTAGCTGTTTCACACCACTGATGCTGGCAGATTGACTAGCAAGGCTTTGTGCTAATCCAGCTGCTGCAGCCAGCTGCTGGGATAAATGGGAACTTAACGTGGACAAGGGGTTGGCAGATGTTCGTAAAGTACCTTGAGAAGGGCTAGAAGATGTTGGCATGTCTGTATTTTGGGTAGCCAACAGTAATATTTGGTGACGAATTTGTTCAATCAGTTGCAACTGATGGATCTGCTGCTGCTGCAATGCCAGCAGTTGCTCCATCAGGGCAGGGACAGCGAGTTTCGTGCTCGATGCCCCGTTACATCTCGCCTCCTGTGAGAACTGTGCCACTGCCACTTTAGTACTCTGCAGGTTTTCGATTATTACAT
>VZRO01005209.1:21062-23562 GCA_013397915.1 Daphoenositta chrysoptera | reverse complement strand
ATGTCAGGTCGCTTCAGTAAAGATTCATGTTTTCACAATTAAAGCATGAATATGGTTAAAAGCCAGTTATGCAATAAGCACTGGTACAGCTAAATATACAGGAGGGCTTGTCCTCGGGGAGCCAGATGCTACTTAGCATCAAAAAGATAAATAAGGTACAAACTAAAACATAAATATTTTGCAGCAAGACAAAGATGGGGGTTATGTAGGGGAAACACACACAAAACGGGTCTGAACTAACACTGGGTTCAGACAACTTCCACCATATGGGTTTCAGTAATTATTTCTGAATTGCATCTGCATAAGTGATATTTCACAAGGCCCTCTACACCCTGGTCTTACCTTTGGAAAAAACCACAATTGTCTGTATCCTGAACCAACAAACTGCAGCTACCTCACAAAAAGGCCTAATTATGTAACGAACTAAAAGCAGCCTAACTGAGCAATTCTGTCTCCTAAGCATCCTGTGCCCCGGATCTTACTGAGGAAAGCAGCCATAATTTCTTTTATTTCATGGGCCCAGTAACAATTATGTGGATGATCATAATGCTGCAGAAGGAATTCACCAAAATCCACTACTGACATGAAAAGGCACTGGTTCTGATGAGCCTTTGTAGGGAAGGGCAGAAAATATTTTCTCTTCATCAAAGTCTAAATGGTTTATTTCTCCGATATAACTTTTCCCATGGAATACTGCACCCCAAGAATTTTCTTTTACAACTGGGAATGTAATTCCAAGAAACCAAAAAAAAATCTAAAATGTCATGAAAGTGACTGGAGTTATTAACAAAAGGAAATAATCCCACGATCTCCTACCCACTTCCTACCAGTAATTAGTTACTTGTTGAATATAATTTACGCTGCAAGTAATTTTTGCTATTAATCTGAGAGCTGCTCTGGTTACTCCAATACGAATTTTATCAAATGTGCACATACACAGGATTTTACAAGGGTAAACTTACTTATCCATTGACTGCACCAGAAATATATTTTAAGTGGAAAATCTTCCTGGTGGGAGTAAACTCATGAGCTTTGAACTTAAAAAAAAAAAAAGAGAGAGAGTGCGATAAAAAAAAAAAAGCCAAACCAAAACATGCTGTTGCAGTCTGAGGAACTTTTTTCCCCTATTGATCTTTAGATATGAAACCATAGCAGAAAGTTTTAACAAACCAGAATTCAAATCAGATGCGAGAAATTTTCACGGAGCCTCTATTGATTCGCTCAAATACTGCCCAGCAGTACCTTACTGCAAGTGTCTGAGGAGGCAGCGATGCTCCCCTCGCCTGCACCCTGCGCATGGATTAGCAAACCTGAATTCAGTGTGAAAGGAGAAGAAAGGAGCGCTCGGAATTTCGAAGTTTTGTTCTGCAATTTCTCAGGCACGTAACGCGAACTCGTCCCCGCCGTAGTTCACCCACCCTGTCTTGCTCAAGTGAGGAGCTGCTGCCAGGGCCGGGGAGCCCGGAAAGGCGGGGGCAGCTCTGTGCTAATGCTTCCACAGCGTTCTGAACCCTGGAGCACCGTGGCAAAGCACACCTTCCGGGCAACTTACCCAAAACTTATCGTCCAGCCATGCAAACCAGCCACAACCTAACACCAGGACTAGAGAAGGGAAGGGGGAGGCTCCTACCGATTTTATAGTAGAGCACACTGCTTTTCCTAGGAAACTGGTCGACATTTTAAAACAGAATAAACTTCGTTATTCACTTCTTTAACTTACAATAGCCACCCAAACTAAACAAAAGCTTCACTTCCATGCCATCATTTCAGGCAAGATCCAACTTACTTCAAGGACATCCTTTAGCAACAGGCAGGAAAGCTGCTCAGTTAACATTCCTTTCTCACACTCCCACTGTACTTCATTTGAAAACGATGTGCAAAATCAGATCAAAAGACTAAAAACAGAAGAAAACGGCTACTTTAAGAAAAGATACTTGGAAGTGTTTTTGACCTGTTCCACCTACTAAAAACAAACAAAAAAAAAAAAGATAGCAAATATCAAAAGATGCAATCATACGAAGTGAAGATGTAAAAAATCCCTCTCTGCTTTTCTTTTCTCTGCTCACTTTAAGAAGTTCCAAATTCTTTCACAGGAGGCCGATGAGACAACTAAAAACCTAACGCTTCTCCAACTCCTACTCCAAACTTCGAGCGGAAGTGGGAATAATACCGTAAGAAAAATAAATATGTTTACTGAGATGAGAAAGGGGATTATGCTGAGGAAACGGCAAAACTCGAGTGCATTCAAAGCTCACAAAACTCAGTTAAACACCCAAAATCGACTCTCAGCACCCAAATGACTTTTAAGAAATGTTTCACTAGGCTCCGCGGAGCGAGTGCTGATCTATTTGCGGGTGTACAAGAAGGGCATCCCGGGGATTTCGGACGCCGGGTAAATGCTCACAGCGGAGCACAACATCCCGCGAACTTCCCGCGCCGTTTCCCCGCGCGGAGCCCGGGAGCGCGTCCCCGGCGCGGCCGAGAGGCGCGGGCACGGCCG
>VZRO01005209.1:0-15931 GCA_013397915.1 Daphoenositta chrysoptera | reverse complement strand
AAAAAAAAAAAAAAAAGAAAAAAAAAAAAAAAAAGGAAGAGGAGGGGGCATCAGAATTGAATCCTTCACCATTATTACTGACAACTAATAATTGATCATTGCTCACAAACACAAGCTTTTACCCGCATAATTGAATTGTAAGCAATACGGGTTTAGTCAGAGGAAAAAGGAAAAAAAAAAAGAGGGAAAGAACCTCTCCCTCGCTCTCTCCTAAATCCTAGAGAATCGCAGTGATGGGGACTCCTCCGCCCCCGAGGTAAAAATGACTAATGCCATAACCAGCCAAGGTGGGATTATTTAATTCAATTCTTTCTTTACACATTTGCTGCCTTTTGTTTGACCTGATGGCTGGCAAATTTTTACACCTAGCTGTCCCTTTTGAGTTTATTGATGAAGGTGCTTCTGAAATGATTATCAGGAGATTTACAGCCATCACTACCCACCTACGGGAAAAGTAGTAAAATCAATCCCTCAATCAATCAGACCTCTCTGTGCATATCTTTTTAATCTGCTCTTTTAGCTGTTTTATTACAACACGAGCATTAAATATGTTTGTTTCAAATTTAACACGAATGCCTCCGAAGGACTCTGTCAATTTAGACATAAATCATGAAGTAAACAAGCTGGATGGAAAATTCTCTCACTCGGGCAAGAATGTTAAAACCCAAGGAGTAAAAAAAAATCTCCCGCATCAGTGTATGGGCAACTCTTTTGTATGTAGAGCCCACAAGGCAGGAAAATAACAAACAGAAAAATAAATATGCAACACTGCAAAAGATTTCCATGCACTTTTACAGGACCAGAGAGTGCTAGTAATTACAAATACTTGCACACCCTAAAGCCCATCATTATTTCCTCTGATATCTTTTTTATATATAAATATATATCAGAATGTCTTATTTCCCATATTAAAAAGAACCTTTTTTTTTTTTTCAATTAAATACCATACACTTGAGACAGTGTCTTGATTCTTGATTGCAATATTATTATTGAACCCAAGGTATCACTCTATCCTTTATATGCCTTTTTGGGGGTTAAAAAATAAATCAGAGGGTATTTCAGGTAGGCTGCTTAGGTCAGAAAGCTTTCCCAGTGACGGGATACACAGTGGTCATCAGGTATGGACAGAGTGAATCTATAAGTTCTACAGAGAACCAAGATTTTTATTTGATGCCACAGGAGAAGTTTTCTCTGCAAGCCACATGCCTTTGCATCCCAGTTTAATTTTTTTTTTTAATATCCCAGTGTATCGCAGCTGTATAAAGCCACCATGTGGCTCCACCAGAAAACCAGAAGTTTAGAAATGAAGTGACAGAGATTTCTCCAGCCTTAGTTTAAAAAAAAAATATTGAGCTACATTCTGAACTACAAAGACATCTTTCAAAGACAAATTGTGATGTCTCTCAGCACAGCAGAAACTCTGGATAGGACAAAAAAGGACACTGAAATATGAATTATGTACATGTCAAAAGAAGAGTCATGAATAATTACATCTGATATCGGATGATGAGACATAACCTGCAATATCAGCTAACATTTCCTCCAAATATCTTGCTTTAAGGAAAGTGCTTTTATACAGTAGGAAAACTTCACAGTCTCTATCACTCTTCATCCAGGTATATATTCATGGGAGTCTTAGTGTCGATTTTAAATAAATTATTATAGTTATAATTTCTTTGTCAAAATAGCATTTAAAATAGTGTAAAATATGGAGATGGGAGTCATTTAAAAGCAAATGAAGGAGCAGGACCAAAGGATGTATTTTCCAGGATATTTAAGGAAAAACATTTGTTCTTAAAAGAAGTGTTCCCATTGGATCTGCTTACCTTTGAATTAAAATTACACAAGAATTCTGTACTCCGACAAAATATAAACACAAGGACAAAACTTCACGTGAATATTTTCTCTGAAATAGAACCTACAGGCGATTTCTACAAGGTAGTCATCTAACAAAGTAAGACCTGTTGTCACAAAAAGATTTACACTGTCAAATCAGAGTTACAAAGTATACACGTTTATTTACATTTTCAAGTTTCATTTTAGACTGGAGAATATGTAGTGATTAAAGACTAAACACACTTCAAACCCCAGGGGGAATGTTACCCGTAGAGTCCCAAATTTCTTGCCTAATGAAATGAGCCTGACAACCCCCTCTCCTTTCCATGACATATTTTTGATTCGAATACAGTGGAAGTATTTGTAAGTACACACATTTTGTTTGCATAATATTGAGGTGCCCTGATTAATGCATGGTGTTTACAACGTGAAAATTGTCATGCTGTCTGCATCAACACAAGGAGCTGGCCCGGCAGCAGTCAGTTGCAATAAAGTAAATGCTTCATGAATAATGTTCTGCTTCCCCTGCCTGAGCTAAGCAGAGTCCTCCCCATGCACCTTTTGCCCCCAGTTTGAGCCAGCCCGTTAAGAGACTGGTGTGCAATGGTGCTGTGCAGAACATACCTCTCTGAGTGCAAATGTGTGCTCACAGACTTGCACATGCACTATCTGGGTCCTGTGGGGAGCCCATTTCCTCATGGAGCAATCTGATCCCCAGCCACATTTTTGCAGTTTTCTTCTCATTAATGATCATATAATGTTCAGACGGCAACAACAGCCATTACCTACCTCAAAAGGTAACTCCAGGAGTTTCTGATTTCTTAGAAAAATTCCTCAGCAGAAAAGAGAGGAAAGAGTTGAGTGCTGAGCTGCCAGCCAGCTCTACTGAACTATCAGCAGATACTACATCAGTGACCCAGAAAGAGCCTTGAAAAGCTCTGCTTCATAAACCCAAGATCACACAGTTATCACCTAGAAAATGAGACTCGCAGTTTCCTTTCCTTATGTAAGAAAAGCTCAAGTAACAGGATTCAAAGAGCAATCCTCACAAAGAGACTTAAAAGACCCTTCCTCAGAAATCCAGAAACCAGATTTGGGGTTAGAAAAATTGTTTCCATCCTTCACATGCTTTATATAGTAAGTCTGGACTTTCATCCTGGATGTACAAGCCATCTCTTGAATCTCACCCTGAGTTACGTATTCTGTGTTTCAGTCCCTCTTCACAGAACTTCGAATTCCCTCTCAAATGCAGTGTCCAGGGCTGCAGAAGATGTCTATTTACAGCCCTAAGCAGCTTTCTGCAGACTAGCTGGCTCTCCCCAGGACTGTACACAATCATTAAGCTCATCTGAGCTTGCTCCTAGCCACCGACACCCTGGAAGTACTGCCTGAATAAGAATTTAAAGCTTGAGTAGGTTTTACATAATACTAAAGACATGTGGTGCAAAAATCATACGTGCAAAGAAAAATGTAGCCTCAGTCTGTAATGGTTCAACAATTCAACTGTTTGTCATGTACTTTAACAGGCAAAACAAAAGAGGGAGAATTGTTCTTGAATATAAGACAGCATGGTACATTTAGGAATTACACCAAACACCAGTGCTTATTCTACTTCCATTTGTACAGCTCAAGGATACATCATATACTCACTTCTGAGACCACAAAAAGACACTTTGCTTGTCCTCAGAAGATTGCAGTGCAAGTGCCCCATCCTAAACATCATCCGTGTCACTCACCCTTGTGCAGGAAGCAGAGCACTGGCAGCACAGCATGAGCGGCGTTTCAGTCTAGAACTGCACGTGAGTGAATTTGGAGAGGGGCTGACTGTGGGGACCAAACCTGGTTCTGAGCCTGTTCCCACTGCCCCGTCCCACCAGGGAGCGGGGCGGGGGCGCGGGGGCTCTGCCAGCCCGTGCTGCTCTGGCTCTGGCACAAGCGTTTGCATGACATCCTCGCCAGCAAGGGATGGAAATCTCCTGCATGGGACAACAATGCGTGGTACAGTAACTTCTTAAGCTGTTCCAGCTGTTTGCAAATAAAATATGCGTCTAAGCCCCCAGTCTATACAAACTGATTTCCGAGAGGAGCTGTATTTGTGTGAGTGTGCCAGATCAGGGCCATTAGTAACTGCAGAGGAGCATAAACAACTGTTCCAGGGAGAAAAGATTTCGGGAAGGCACCAGTGACAGTGATTAGCATGTAAATCCCATACCTCTTGGTAAGAACTCTCTTGTTAACATGTTTAGTTGACAGTTGCACACCTTTGCACTCCATACATTTTAAACCTTGAAGTCACTTGTTCTGGCTCTCAAGGTTACTTGGCCTGGCTTCTTCTGCCATGGAAGCAGCTTCCATTTTCATGCTGCACAAAAGCACAAGCAATGCCATAATACATAATGAAAACATAGAGCCAAATGCATTGTAAATGTGCTGAATTAAGTGGAATTAAAGAAAGGATAAATATGGTCCATTCCCTCCTCCAGCTTCAGTACTGTCCTCTCCAACACTATTCAGATAATCTCACAATACAGCAACGTTGCTGTACTCACTCTGTGCAAGCAGGACCATTCACTTACTCTTTGTTTCACTCCTAGAATTTTCAAATAGCAAAATTCAGTCTCAGGCAGCGCTGCTCTCAAAGGGCTGCCAGACCTGCTACTCCTTTGCCCCACTGCTGACAGATTGCCCCAAACTGGGACAAGACCTGCCCGTGTCCAGCAGTGGTCACACTGAGCAGAAGCCATAATTGAACCCAGTGCAAAGGTAAAAAGCAAGAGGGATGTGAGCCTGAGGGGGAGAGACAGGTACATCTGCAGCCTGGGCCAGCACTGCCACCACCAGCCCCCGCAGCAGCAGCTGCCCAGGGCTGCAGAATGTTCACTAACACTTTCTTGTGCTAGAGACTGTGCCTTGTGAGGGGCCCACCTTTCATGTTTTGCCTGGAGCAACAAAATCCGGTAACGGGTGCTGGTTGCCACATTCAGGGCAGCCTGCAGGAGCTGCCTGCTGCTCGCTGGGAAAGCACTCACTGCTTCTGGAAGCAAAACAACCGTGACGTTTTAGGAGTACAGCTCCTTAAACCACCTGTTCAAACCTGCTAATCACAGGTAATCTTGGCTCTTCAAGGGGATTACTCAAAGACAACAAAAATACGAAATAACCGAAGACAAAAACTGTTACTGGTAATTTGCATCCATTTTTTGTGATACCACACTGTAATTTTTGCAATAATTGGAACCAATAACACGCTATGTAAAGTTCTCAAGGGATTGACTCTCCTTTCAGAAATTAACTGTAGAATATGCTTTGCATTTCTTATTATTTTGCTTTCTTTTTGTCATTCTCTTAAAATCAATCAAAGCGATAAGTGGAATGTCTAGAAACAGTCAGAATTTAATCTGGACGAATTACACAAAATATATCAGTCCTGGAAGTGCATCTGCTTTAAAAGGAGTTATATATCACTACAGAGAATACAACATTCTGCACTTGAAGCATTGGCACATATCTACAAGATTATATTAATTTCAGTGTAGAGAGCTGACATTGTTGGATACTGCTTGGAAATGTGCATGCTGCAAAACTGGAGAAAAAAGCCACAAAATTTGAACTTAATTGAAAATACTTCCTTTTTATAGCAAACCATATTGTAGATGTCTACATTGTATTCAATAAATATTAGCCATAAACCCTAATCTAACCCCAGAATTTCCTACATTCAAGATTTTTGGAAAATCCAGGTGTCATCCCAAACTTTGCACCCCTTTAGCTGCCAATCCCAGCCCCCATTTAGGCAGGCAAGTCCTCAGTGGTGTGGCCACAGAGTCAAGGGCCAAAACTGCCTTGGAGGGAACTTGGCCTCAGCGTGCCACTGCTCTGTTTTCTTGTGGATCCCATGGTTTCAGGATATCCAGGAGGTTTGTGTGGAAAGCTTGTAAAATCCTAGAAGAATACAAAGGATATTTTGTAAAGTTTCCCTTAAAGCATTTTTTTCAAGCCCTGTGGATGTTCCTGGATAGGGATTTAGCCTATCCAAATAAAACCAGTTGCACTTTTCAATGCATAGAGCACAAATTCATCAAGTGGCTCAGCTGCAGTGTGTTCTAGGTTCCTGGAAAATGAAAGGTTGGATCAGATGGTCTTTTGAGGTCTCTCCCAGACATTCTATGATTCCATGACAGGGCAACAAAATTTTACATGGAACTATATTAGTCACACGTTTGATGCTTTATTATATCTTTCAAAATCAAGTAATCAACATAATTTGGGCTTTATCACTGAAAGAATGAAATTGCTTGACTGACACATGATAGTGAACTAATTACATTAGAAGCTCTGGCTCTTTTATTTCTCTTTTGCTTGGAAAAGAGCAAAAAAAAATCTGGATTTGCTCTGAACAAAATTGCAATACTGCAGGCTAAAACTTTTCTTCTCAATCTAAAAACTTTCCTTCTCAATTTAAATTCATTTTAAATTGTTATGCTTTACAAACTTCCAAATGGGATTCTAATTGTTGACAGACATTTTACATTACATGTGTCTATCACTTTGATTTAATATGCATTTTCAATGAAATTTAAAAAAGGCCTCTAAGGTGGCAATTTAACAGCAAGACATGCTGTGAATTTTAGATACAAAAAATATCTAGTTTTCAAGGGTTTTTTATACATGTGAAAATGGCCCTCCAGAAAAAAATAAAAAAAATCAGAGAACGTCTGTATGGCTGAGTTATCAGAAGCTAAATATCTCCAAGAACATTACCTACTGTTTTAATCAATCACAGTCATCAGAGGCAAACCAGGTTTTACATTTATGCAGCATTTCAGTAGCGCACTTCAAAAAGTATTAACCATAAAAGAAATGGAATGTATTTGGAAATCCTATGTCTGGTTTATTACATCTCATGACCTGATTTAATTTTCTTCTTCAGAAAACCCACATTGAAATGTCTGTAAGTAATAGGTACTTGTTGTCAACTTTGATAAGAGGCATTTGAAAGGAATACCAAATGTATTGTGAAAGATAAGAGCACAGCAGCTTTTCTGTGTCCCCAAAAGAGTGGAAAGCAGCCTTAGGAGAGCACACAACTACAGAACAGACCTGTTCTGTATCATGCCTACTTTTGAAATCATCAGAACTGTAGTTAATGTTTAAACCCTAAGCTACAGACACTGACAGCACAGTGAGAACAATTCTGTATCTTTAACTTAAATTTTTTAAACCAAAATATCACTACTTTTAAATTCTTGCATTTTCTTCATAACATTAATAAAAATATCTTGGGTTTGGCTTATTTTATATAAATAACATTAGATATCTTGTTTTAGAGGTCCTGCAGGGTGTCCCAAAACCTACACTTGATGGCAAGAATAAACATTCATTAAACTTCAAAGGCTGCCAAAAAGTCTAGTTATTTTGATTTAGAGGAATCATTTAAATTAATCCCTCAGCCTGTGTAGAAAATATGTAATGTAATCCATTTCTCTGCCTCCAACTTCAAGCCACACTGGAAAAAAAGTACTGCTGTACTAATGTTTTCTGTTTTGAAAAACTGGGGAAAAATTAGGACTTCATTTATTTTTGAAGAATTCTTAGTGACATTAAGAAACAAATATAATACACAACTGTGTGCTTATATCTCTGTGTAACTGCTGTTAAACCTACACACGCAACGGAGTTCTTCAGTGAGAGCAGTAAAACCAGATTTTATGTTTGTGTGTGTGTGTGTTTATATATATTAACAAAAGAATCAATTTTTTTTGAATGGCTTTCTGCCTTAGCACCCCAACTCAGCTGAGTGCTGCTGTGCTACAGAAAACTCACAGTCACCTTTGTAACAGATCTTTTTTTAGCTGAGGCCTCTTAACATTTGGGAGAAACTTTAGTAGGATAAAGAGCTTGGTTTAAAATTATTTTTTACTTTAAAATTAATACACTCTTCATCTGAAAGAAGCATGTAGAGCATACTGTGTCAGAGGCACGGAGGAAAAAAAAGAAAAGGAGGGAGAAGCCCAGCTATTGTAAATCACTGTAATGCCACTGAGGCCAATTTAGACTAGCTGAGGTTGTGGCCTAATATTTGTGCTGAAATGTTGCAGCTACAGCTGTATCCCTGAGCTGTATAAATATTTGTTGAAAGCTGACTGTTAGGGTGCAAGGGTGGATTGCTCATCAGCAAATAGTGAGGGCCCTTGTCTGTTCACCTTTCTTAAGGAAACCTTCCCCTTTCCAGGGGTGGGAGTTTTGACGGAGTACACGTATGATCCTTCTTGCTCTGTGCATGGAACAGGAATTCTGTGTGCAGTGGAACAGGAATTTCCATCTGGACTTTTGAACTTGCACCCGCCTGAGTGTCCGGCCCTGATTCGTGCCATGCACTGTACATGAATGACCAGCAATGTTTACAAAACGAATTAGCTTGACTCCAACTCTCCAGCCAGAAAGTAATCAAAGTGAAGAGCCAAGCTCTTTCTGAAATTCCAGCTTCCCTAGCTAGAAACTGCGTGCTCTGCCTCGCTAGTCAGGGTATTAATGTAAAATGTACATGTTCTATACTGGAGGACAATTAATAACAGCAGTGATTCTGAGCAGTCGGCAGACATTAACTATTCCACCCCCAAACTGCTCTTGTGTGGTGGCCATGTCTGACTGCAGCATCTGGTACAGAGACAAAAAAACCTGAAAATATCTACACCAATAAGTGATTGTTCTACGAGCTGTAGTATGGTTCTTTTTGGTTCTTTCTTCTCCCAAACTAAATTCCAGTTAACATTTTATTTCACTTCTTTTGAATGAATACATGTATTCATAGGCATATTCAGGGATCTTCTTATGCAAATATTTTTAGTAGGGCTACTCATAGCTGGTATCCCTAAAATCTTGGAAGCTTTGATTTACTTTCTCATCAACCATCCTAATTTAGTATTTAGCAACAACAGAACTATCAGAATTATCTCATCCTATAAAACACATCAGCCTTCACTAAATTTACGATAAACATTTTTATGAAAGGAGACAATGTTACATAACACGTTTTGTTTGGGATGGTCTGAAACTCAAAATGTATCATATCTCTGAAATTTCCCTCCAAAAACAAGCCTCATGATCTGAAAAGCCCACATCATATAAAGCTGGAGATGTCTCAGAGCCAAATTGTTTGCTCCTGTAAATGGTTAGAGCTCCACAGAGGGGGGATATGAAATAAGGCTCTGTTGATTTTACAGCAGTGCATCTGAACCACTTCCCCCATCCTAGTCAGTTTAAAGGAAAATTAAAAGAAAAATAAACCCCAGTTAGCATGTGAGCTCTTCACTGGATGCCAACTGGCATAACTCCACTGGATATCTGACTTAGGCAGAGTTAGAACAGGACTTACCACCAAGAAGATCTGGGCCAGGGTATTTTAATGGTGATTTCATGTGGGTGGGTAAGAACCTGATTCTTCATCCTTATTCAGGCTGAAAACCAGGAATGCACTACAGAGCTATAGATCAGTCGAGAAATTGATTGTTTGCAGGGAGGGAGGCTAAAGTGGCTCAGTTATTCCAAAATTAGCAACTGCTACTGTGGAGTATAGCTCAGGCCAAATGACAAGTGAGTGATGCTGCCCAACACCTCCCCATCTGTATCATACCTGCACCCAGCCCCTGGTGACTTATATTTCCAGAATAAACTAACAAATCCAGGACTGGTAAATGAATAACATCTGAATAAAATAGCTTGGCAGGATATCTTTAACATTACCTAAAAAACAGAGGTTAATAAATAGTTAAATTTAGCTGTAGCATCTCTTAAGTAGTTTGAACACAAGTCAATATTTTCGTCTTTTATTGTCTCAGGGTTTCTACAGGAGCAGAGAGCATTTCATCGATGATGTTTCCACACTTTACAGCATTATGCCTTTGTGCCGTTATCCTTCTGTACCCTTATCTGACATGTTATCAGCTGTATGAAAATAACCTGCAGTCCCTTCAGCCCACAGCAAGTATCAATAGGAAGGATGACAGTGGCTAGTTTGCACACTCGAAATGGTTTATTTGTTGCAATCCTGTGCACAAGATGTTTATCAGTAAGCACCAGACAGCCATGCAGAAGAAGGAGCCTTAATTCTGTCTGAGACAGCCTCTTATTGCTATTGATAGTTAGCATCAGTGTCCAGTCTGAGAAATGGAAGTGCTGCAGGCAACTTCAGTCAAGACACCCTATTGATCTACTGCTTCCTCTGTGTCCCTGAAGCTAGAGAAGAAAAATAAAAAGGGGAGGAAAAGCTTGCTGTAGAAGGGGCAATGCAGCAGTCTATGTCTTGCCATCATTCAAAGGGGTGTGTATGTGCATGGATATTCCTGATATTCAGTACCTTAGACAACTGTAAATCACACGCACAGCCATGATAAATATAAATGTCAATGTGTTGGAAATGTCCTTTATATAAGAGGTGTCACTAGAACTACATTTTTAGCATGAAACATTTTTGCTGCTTTTTATTTTTCATTGACTTATTGTGCTTCTGTTATATCCTGTCTAACACAATCAATCTAAAGCATAATATCTGAGAGTCCTATTCATAAATAATACATATTTGGGTCATTTTCATTTGTATCCTACAATGAAGATTTACAAGCCAGAAACAAAACAAGAAACAATGTGTGGAATGCTCTTATTCAGTGGATAAGAATATATTACTGTGATCAATTAATCTGCTTTTCTCTGCATTAGGTGGACATCTTTATGGTACATCCATAAGGGTTTATAACTTGGGAGAGACAGAATCAGCTCTAAGGCTCTAACATAAAATGCCTGTACTCAGAAAAGAGAAACTTTTCCAAAGTTTTTTGCTTGGTTGAAGCTTTTTTCTCCCCCATTGTTGTTGTTGTTATTATTTTCCAATGGGAAATGTGTTAATTTTGGCAAATTCAGCCACAGCAATAACTTATCTATCATAATAGCATCTTGCTCTGCCCTATATTCTACCTCTCATGTTAAATGAAACAAAAAATTGACTACAATAATTCTGGGGATTTCCATAATGCTATTCATTCAAAGATAGTCCCATTTTACTTCAAACCACACAATTTGTTCTACAGGAAGGAAGACTGACACACAGAAAGACGCCTGCTCATTTTTTAGGGCCAAAAATTACTAGTAAATTAAGTAAAACACAATAAGATCTGCACATAGGAATTTAGGAGGAACAAGAGAGGTGAAAGGAAGACTCCAGCTGGTATTAGTTTGTAGAACAAGGACCTCCAGCCCCTGGTGCAGTCCCCAGAAGGGCTGGTACTCTGATCTTGGGCCATGTCAGAGGAGCAGCAGTCACGGCCCAGAGATTTATCAATTTTGCCTGCAGAGAAGGAGCAAAAGTGGTGAGTTAAAATCAGCCAGAGCTACATGAGGAAGCAAAGTCAGAACGTGCAAGAACTTTGTAAGCAATATGACCTGTTGGGGGTGAGTGGGGGTGAGTGGTGGGAATGGGGACCAGGCTGGCCACGGTGACAGTCCCCCCGTTTGCCTCAGAGGTGCAGCCCAGGCTCTGCTCAGGGCTTCACACTCTGCGCCTCAGAGTGGGTTATTGCACTAGTTTTTCAAATCTGGAAATTTGCTACAAGTGCATCTCAGATAAAAACTGAAATGAGTTTTGCAACTATGGCAAAAAAGCAATTTTACATTTCATAGGCCTTTTAAAACCCTTTTCAATAGAAAATAAAAATAACAGTAAGGGGAAAAAAAGGCTACATTTCCATTCCCGTTTTTATAGTTTGACGTTGCAGATGTTTCTGGGTCAGAGGTGAACATGTCTTTAGGTGTCAAAAGATGCAATAACCTGAGTCAAAAATGGCCCAGTCCCCAGAACCGTGACTGTGTGCCAGAATATCCCCACCTCAGAAGCTTGCTGGCAGCAATGTGCTCCAGGTGTCTTACACTATGCAGACCTGGTAGTCATTTTAATATTTTCCATGCTCATGTAAATGGACTTGATGTGTGTTCATCAAATGTGGGAAAATCCCACAGAATTGTGTGCCATCTGTTTATAGGTTCAAGGTCTGCTTTGCTGACAATCCAGTGCAGAATCAGAACACAGAATGAAAGCAAGCACGCTTTTGTTTTCTTCTGGTTTGGTTTTATAAACCTGAGGCTTAATGTCATATTAAAAACCTAACAAAGTTCAAAGGTTCATTCAGTTTGGATAGCAGTACTGTCCTTCTCAGATGTGTGGATATTACCTGAGCTGCACGGAGCTCTTAAATCTGCACCCCGTGGCTACAACTTGTGACCAAATGCAACCCTGAGCCCCCACAGGAGTCAGCAGGGCCTGGGTGGCTGCACTGGTGCCCTGAGCCAGAAGCCTCTGTGAAGAACCAGCTGACAGCATTTCAACACGAGTGCTCGGCCTCACGAGAGAAAATCGAGCTGAAGCGAAAAGGAAAGGCTCATTTTGAAAAAGCAGCACCTTATTTTATCTGACACCCAATACTGCATTTGGGTTTTTGGTTAGAATTAAAGCCAGGTTTAATTCAATTAATATGGTAGATGCCAATCAAAGTGTCCATCTCTATTATTTTGGTCTGTTTTAAAGAAGACTGTTGGACAAAAGGCAGTTATGTCTGAGCTATGACAGTAAAGCAAGGCTTTGGCCACAGAGATTTTTGACATCAGTTGATAGACATTGACCAGTCATCAGAAGAGGAATTTGAGACCATTTTATGTTTGTTACACTCCATGTGCTTATGTCCAGGTGCTTATACTTTTCTACAAAGAACTGATAACCAGACCTGGGAAATTTATACCTGAATATGAGTCAGATGTCAGAAGATGATGTCAAAGTGTTTCAAAAGAGTATTTTCATTACACGTACCATGCAGTGAGTCTTGGGTGAAGGAAGAGTTAATGCAGCTGGCAGAGGGGAAAAACATCAGAAGAAAATAAACTGATAAAACTGATCAAATCCAGACATATTCGATCTAAAATCTCAAATGGAATTCAAGGTATGCTGGAAGGATGCTACAGCATCAAATGCTGTTAAACCTCCACTACAACCTGAAAAGAAGCCAAAATAAAATCTCCGTGGAGATATGCTCTGGGTGCTCACTCAGCAAGGTAGGTCAGTGTATGTCCATTGAGACAGGCTCTACTGCTTTTCCCTGGCTGAACCCTGCCCCCAACGGCCCAAAATAGATATTTTAACCTTGCCACCAGCATTGTACTGAGGTGTAGAAGTTGAGAAAGCTAGTGTGAAAGTGCCTGTGGTCAGCTAATTGGGAAAACAACTAGTTCCCCACAGTATAATCTACCCTATTTGCCAAAAGAGACAAGTTTTATATGTTCAATCAGAAAAGTGCAACTCCTCCAGTAATGTGGCTGAGACATTTACTTTGAAAACTGAGGAATCTTATTTTCAAGGTCAAGCTGAGGTTTCCTGGGTTCAGACTAAAATACTTTGTAGGGCCAAAGAAATATTTACTGGGTTCTAGGGAGCAGGGAGTAGATGTGTAATTTGAACATATTTCAAGTCATCCTGGGAGGTCTTTTTGTTTTTACATATTTGTGTCTCCTCAGACAACCTTTTTTTTTTTCCCTGAGAAATTGGAAGAGAAGAAAATGATGACATTTTTTGTCACTACATTTCAGTTGGGCCATTTCCTGCACTGAACCAGAGAACCTGCATTATTTGCACCCTTTCCAGAATGTATTTAATTTCATTGCATCATATGAAACCACACAGACAAGTTTTGTCCAAGGACTGCCATTCCTTGAGTTACACTAGAAGGATTTTCTGTATAAAGCAATGATTTTCTTTATGTGACCTTTGACAGTGGGAGTGTTGGAGAGCCAGTGGTAGGTGGGGCTTCACAGGCAGTTGTAAATTAAGCAGCAGCATTTTATAAATGAGCTCCATAATGAGTAGGTGATTGGAAGATGTGCTACTGCCTGCGGGAGATTAACATCCAAACACAAAACCTATCACCTAGCCCAGGAATGGCAGTAAAAGGTTAAAAGAAATATTCAATATTATCAATCATATTAGAAAAAAAAAAAAAAAGAAGAGAGAACTTCTTACAGCTGCCAAAGGAGTTTGGGAGAATTAATGTGTTGGTGTCAAAAAGACAGAACGAGTGAAATGGGACTACAGTGATTGCCAGAATCTTACTTGCCTGAAGAGATAACGTTGGACATCCAGTTTAACTAGGCAGGTGCCAAGAATCCTCTTGTGCATGCTATGGAGTGGCTTTCAAATACCAGAATGCACACTGACCCCCATCATCCGGTACTTTCTGTGGTTTCAGAATTGCTCATTAAGCCAGGGAAACCTCCAGTGAGGTGTGATGACCTGAAAACAGACGGGAGCTAAAGAATCAATGTTTTAAGTAAAACAGCAATTATAAAAAGATCTACAGCTCCTTCCATATAATCAGGTAAATTAGCAGGAGTGGCATAAAGCACCTAAATTGGAGAAAGAGTGGAGCAAGGGGGAGTGAGGGGAAAAGAAGGTCCCTTGGGAGATATCTGATAGGATGCTTAGTCTGTGTAGAGGGCAAAAGGTTAAGTGAAAATGAGATGAAGGAATGATCAGATATAGTCAGATCAGAGACAGTTAAATAAAGGAAAGTGCTAACCTAAGATAAATGTGAAGAAATGCCCTTGTGCTGAGTGTGTTGGTGTGGCTGTTCTTCAGCAGCTCAGGAACAGCAGAGGAGGAATTGCTGGTTCCACACCAGTCCCAGCTGAAGCCCTTCCCAGCAAAGACACAGAAGGGATAAGGACGTAGGCTAAAGATTCCCGTCTGCTACTCCAGTTGTGTGAAAGGATATTAAAGGGCTTCTAATTACATCTACACTTCTTGCAGGTCCCTTTTTACTGCTGGTGTGATATAAATTATCCTTAGTAATGAGAAAGTTAGGCCTGGGCCATTTGTGGCTTTGGTCAGTGAGAAAGATATCATTCAAAAATATCAAAACAAAAGTACTGAGAATTACTTGAAAGCTCCAAACTTTGTTGGTTGGCTAAAAGTTTTCCTGGGTCCCTTCACTAGAAGGGGTTTCCATAACAAACAAAATCTGGTTGAAAGAGGTGCATAATATAGCAAACAAATGCTTGGAATACATTCTATATAAAACTTTATCAACTATTTTGGTAAATCATTCTTAGAATACTCAGCAAAAAGGATCTGAGGCAATATATTGCACCAGGAAGCTCAAGAAATATCTGTAGTGACCAAGTCTGGAAATGACCACAGGTATTTTGCTCAGAAGCCTTCGGTGGCTTGAATGTTTCTAACAGCCTTAGATTTCTTAATGTCAAGAGAAAAATTCAAATTCTTAGACACATAATTTAGAGCTCAGTTCTTTTTTTTTTTTGTTTCTTCACTCAGGAGCTTAATTAACATATACAATTAGACCTGGGAATTAGGAAGTTGGAACATGAAGCCATCTGCTAGGTACTAATACCTGAGGATACCCAAACAGGATTCCTGAAAACAAACTTTTGTACTCTCTACAATTTGGTGTTACAACTCTTTGAGGTGAGAGAAATTGTGTGTTCTCCACCAAGAGCTTAGTTAGTCCCAGAATTCCCTAAATCCAAAGGGACTGCTTGCTGCTGGGGAATGCTGCTGGTCCAGGTAGCTCCAAGCTGGAGATTGAGGTTTCCATTGAGCTCTGGGTGGGAGCCTGGGACAAGAGGCCGTGAAATGCCAGCCCTCGGGATGACAAAGGCACGGAGATGGGGATGCCAGGAGGGTGAATGGGCACTGAGAGACACAGCAGGAGCCGGGAATCGCCGATCCTTTGGTGAACAAAGGAGACGGTGACGCCAGCGAGGTGATGGACACGGAGAGGAGATTTGCGTGCGGAGAGAAGGTGAGGGGATCAAAGGTATAAAAGTGCGGGGTTTCCTGGGCTGGGGTCCTCCTCGGAGGCAGCAGCTCGGGCCGCCCCCGTGGCACCGCGCCGGGAATAAGTGGTTTTATGGAACGAGACATCCGAGTCTCTGCTATGGAAAAGCTGGGGTCGGGTGGGTGAGGAAACGTGGTGCGACTGCGGGTGGGATGTGCAGGGAGCCTCGGTCACTGCGGCCGCGCTGGGAAGGGGCTGGGAAGGGG
>VZRO01005208.1:90436-106950 GCA_013397915.1 Daphoenositta chrysoptera | reverse complement strand
ATAGGGATAGGGATAGGGATGGGTATAGGGATAGGACAGGGACAGGGACAGGGACAGGGATACGGACAGGGAGAGGGACAGGGTACTGATAGGGTGTTTGGTGACACTCTCAGCACACGGCACTCCTGGGAAGCGTGCAAAGGGATGGAGACAGTCGTGTGCAGGGAAGCAGCTCCTGCCTCATGTCCTGGGACTTGAAGGTGTCACCTGGGACCTTTCTGCTTCAGTCCATCTCTCAGGCTTATGGTCGGATTTTTGGGATTGTCCTGTGCAGGGCCAGGATTTGAGCTCGATGATGCTTGTGAGTCCCTTCCAGCTCAGGGTGGTCTGTGATTCCATTCTGTGTTTCCTGTGTTACTTCTGTTCGTCCTGGCACCCAGGGAATGCCGGGGTCAGGAGGAGCTCTGGCCCTCTCCAGAGGCTTGGCGAGGGATAAGGAGGTATTTCTGTATCAGCTGGCCTCCCTGGAAGCTCCGGGCTGACTTTCTCATGGGAAGAGCAGACGTGGTCCATCCAAGTGACCCCTGCCTGGGTGTGTTTGTGTGTGCAATCCCAACACCTCTCCCCCCACAGCAAACACCAGCCCTGGCCAAGGCCCTGCTGTCCATCCCCGTGGCCTTGGGGATGGGTGGGAGCCCTCCAAGGTGGGTGATGAGGAAGGAAGGGGGGGTCTGGCAACGCTCTGGAGGGTGTGTGATTTCACATTTCCCCTTCGAGGCTTGTAGGACTGAAGAGCCCAGTGAAGCCCCGAGCCCCCAGTGCAGCTGACAGAAATAGATACGGCCCCATCCCGCCCTGCTGTTGTTGTTGGCAGGCAGGCTTGGAGGCCTCCAGGTTGGATTTGTCAAGAGCACAAGCAAAGGAAAATTGCTCTCATCTGAACAAACACAATCAGTCGCTGCCAGCTGTTCCAGTGCCCCAGCAGAGGATTCACGTGGCTGGGCCTTTTCCCCAGCCCGGGCTACTGGTCTGACTGGTGGGTCAGAAGGACTCGTCTCTCTCTCTGGTGGATGTTTCCAGGGGATGTTTTGTTGCTCATCCTCCCTCCAGCTCCCATCCAGGGGAAGGAAAGGGGTGGGTATGGACACCCTGAGCACTGCCCTTCTCCTCTGCTCACCTGTGGCACAGGGAAGGGTTCTGTGGCAGGGTTGCACTTCCCAGAGGGTGGGAGGATGGCAGGAGACATCTCTGGGCTTGTGGTGTTGGAGTGAAAATGCTGCAACCAGCACCAGCTTTGCCTCGTGGATGCATCTGCAGCAGTTTGTTGTGCTGGCCTCACACGGGAATGAGCAGGGTCTGTCCCTGTGCAGGCTCCCGTGGCACTGCTGAGGGACAGAGCCAGCTCCACCCCACGGAGCCCACACCAGGTGGTACCCTCTGACACCTGCCCCTCTCCAAACACTGTCACTTTAACCCTTCTCTGTGTCCTTCCCCAAAAAGCAGCTCCTGTCCCGCCTTTGGGACGTGCCCTGCAGAGCCTCGGGTGGGGGCTGCAGCACAGCTCCTGCCACTTTCACGAGCTGCATGGAGCCACCAGCTCAAGCATCTCACAGAGATAAATCCATGGATTCCTCCCTCCCCTCGGCCCTCTCCCTGTGGGGAGGACGTGGGTTCCCAGGACTGCAGAGCACGGCCGTGCTGTGAACGAGGCCCTGCTGGCAGATGTGCTGTCCCCGTGTCCCCCAGCCAACCCAAACAGGACCGAGTGACCCAATAACATATTTTATATTGTATTGTAACATCATCTTCTCCTCAGAGCTGCTGCCTGCTGGGTGTCTGCTGCAGAGGAATTTCTGTGCCCTGAGAAGAGGGTGGCTCCGGGCCCCAGGGGATCTGCCTGGTTGGGGAAGAAAATATCTTCTCTGTGTCTTGGCCAGATCACAGAGCAGAGCTGTGCTGCTTTGTGGGCAGTGGGAACATCACCAGCGTGGGATGGGACTGTCTCCATCGCTGTACTCAGGTTTGTTGCATGGTGGGTGTTTTAATGAGAAACCTTCCCTAAAACCCTGCCTGGCTGCAGCTCAAACCAGCCCCTACTCCCTGCTCTCGTATAGCTTCGATCTGTTCCTAATTGCCAGAAAACAAGCCAAGCCCCACCTGCTTCCTACCACCCACAGGCAGCCCACCAGGCCCACCCCTTCCCTTCCCAGGTCTAACCTCAGCTCTGATTGCCACCCTCTCCTGAAAGACATTTCCAAAGGGTCTGACAAAAACACCCTCAACATCCTCCCTGAGGCAGGAGCCCGGAGCTCTCAGGCCATGGAGGATGTCACTTAGAGCATCTCCACCTCTCTGGGTACCTCCCGGCACCAAGAGGTGGAGGAGGCAGGAAAGGCCCCAAAACTGCTTAAAATGTGAGTAATTTCTCCTCCTTTAAACCCCACCGTGAGTCTCTCATCAGTGCACGGAAATGCATCTGCATTTCTCTTTTACTGCTGGCTGCTATTGGGTGATTAAAAAACGGGGCAGCTGGGGCCACTCATTCTTGACCTGCAGGAAAGCAGGAGGCTTATAAAAACTCTGAGTGCTGCAGGAATTATGAGGTAATTAAAAAAAAATCAGGCCAGAGCTGGGACTGCATCAATAAAAGCAGGAGGAACTGATGTCAGCCCCGTGCAGGACGTGGGGACTGATGCCTCTGCCCTCTGCTCCTGGTGGTGCTGCAGCCTCCTGCTTCCCACCGGCAGGGATTTGGGAATTCAGGAGACAGAACAGATTCTGGGGCGGGCTGGGCTCTCATTTCCTTGGTGCATTCAGCTGACTTGAATCCCTCCCTCACAAATGTAAATCCTGTGTGAGCCTTGGCAGTGGGTGTTTTATCAAAGCAAGATGAAGAGCCACCAAAAAAGCAAAAATAATTATTTAAAGGGATGAGGAGGGGTTCCAAATCACCGTTTGAGGGAGTTAAGGGGTTTTAAGGGGGAAGCATATTTTGCCCACCACAGGCTCATAAGGGTTAAACCAGGGAAAAGAAACCTGGTTTTTATTTATCTAGGATTTATCTAACCCAATTTAACCCAAGACTCAGCTTGGGTTTCCTGACCTGATAAGAAAAAGGAGAGAGGAATCAGCAGGAATTAACATGCAGGGCCTTTCCAAAGCTGGGAGCTGACTCCCCATTTGGCCTTGCCCAGGATGGCCTCTCCAAAGAGCAGCTGCCTCCTCCAGGAGCAGCACACGGGAGGTTTTTGGGAGCGACCCCCTGCCACCCCCTCTGTCCCCATCCCGCAGTCCTGCAGGACACAGAGCTGGGTATCGAATGCCAGCAGTGCTGGGCCCTGGCAGGAGTTAAAGCCCTGCCTTTAACAGCCCCACCAAGCCCATTCCCATCCCCACAGAACCCCTCGGGTGTCCCTGCCACCCCTCCCCAGCTAAACCCCTCTGGGGCAGGCAGCAGGGAAGGGAAGGGTTCCCCCGACAATTCTCCCATGATCATTTCTGGCTTTGTTAATCCATTTTCCCGGTCTGGGACCCATCTGGAAGCCAAGCTGGCTTTGTCCTTGAGGGAATCTCAGGTTTTTGCCTGTTTCCAGGGTGATGCCTTAGGTTTTAACTTTTATATTTCTCAAACCCTGCACTGCCTGGTGTGTAACCCTGAAGTTTCCTGTGGCCTGTGAGCTGCTGCTCTCTCCAGCTGCTCAGACATAACAAACCTTGCTGGGTTTGCTCTCCAAGGACACCTCGATTGTCCCAGGCCTCAAAATGTGTAAACTAAAAGCCTCTGAAGAGGAGGGACAAACTTGGGGTAATTACATCATTAACTGAAGTTATAATTGGAGAATTAACCCTAATATGCAAATGGATCAAACTTATCAAAGTGTGAAGAGCCCATAACCCAGGGTCCATCTTGGGTGGAGCCTTTTGACTGCCCAGGGTGTTCCTTTGAAGGCCTTCAAATAAATACCTACCTCTATTCTCTTATTTTCATCTAGCCTCTGTTTCTAGGTGGTCACCCCAAGGCATCAGTGTCTATATTCAAATATAAGGCCTTAGTGAGAATGATACAGGGAAGAAATTCAGCCTCACTGCTTTGTTTCCTGAATATTTCCATCCCAGCTGATGGTGTCAGGTTGGTGGGTGTGGGTTTTTATATGAATGAACATAATAATTCTGCAGAAAGGGAGGTGTGAGCTTGGATGTTTTCATCCTCAGATTTTAGTGATCATTAATAATGCCTGCAGTGCTTTCTGTAAGCACGAGCCAAAGATTTGGGATGTTACAGCTTCCTAGTGGAAAAAGGGATTTTTTTTCCAAATCATAATGTTTTGCAAAGATGACATCTTGTTTCTAATAAATTCTTTTCACTTTATTTCCAGCTTTTTGTGTTGCTCTTGTAAAAAAACTTGCCAGGTATGTATTTTGATATGTATTTATAATAGAGACGCCTGCTTTAAACAAATTATTAATTAATTAAATGAAATATTGCTGCCTGGTTAAGAGAGACGAAGTGCAGCTATTTGTAACTGAGAGGGAGTTTGCTGTGAGCTCCTCTGGAAGCCAGGCTGTGCCCAAATTGAGCGTGTGAGATCTGCCACATCCCCCTGGCGACCCCAGGCCTGGGCAGTGCAGGAGATGGGGGTGCCCAGGGAGGGGGCAGCAGTCAGATTCTGCCCCGTGCCCAGGGAGAGCTCCTGCCCCTGAGTCAGTGCAGTCTCATCTCCACCTTGTGATGAATCCCAGCTGATTTTCCAGCCTGAGCTGTCCAGCCGCTCGTGTTGGATTATAAACTGGAACTTTTACAGGCTCTGTGTGGGGTTTGTGGCTTCCTTTCCCTCTCTCTGTCTCCAAAGTCCACGATTCTTAATAAATCATCCTCTAGCCTGAGTTGAGTCTTGCTGTTTTAAGTTTAACTAGATTATTTTTTTGCTGATAAGCCAGACTTTGAATTCTTCCCAAGATCACGGGTTGGGGCCCGTAATATCATGGAGGAGAGGCTGTTCCTGGTGATCTATCACATGGGAACAGCAGCAAGCTCTCAGGTTTCCCTTAGATCAGCACTTAAAGGCACAGCACTTGTGTCTCATGGAGCTGGTGGGAGGGAAGAGTCAGGGCTCCCACCAGATACACGGAAAATGGACTGGGATGACAGGGAAATGTTGCATTGTACATCTATTTCTTGCACTGTATCAGTGCCAACAACTTCCTAAGGCTTTGATCCTGACTTCACTCAAATTTCTGCTCTTCCGTCCAAACAGACCCAAATCCACCCAAGGGTGGGATTGAAGTGGAGCAAAGCATTGAGGGAACCTGCTACACCCTCTTGTTGTTTCCCTTACTCCTCTTTGCCACCACCCTGACACCACATAAATCTCTTGTCCGTGACAACTCCAGGCACGAGTGTCACGTTTTCAGAGCCTGGTGATGCGATCCGTGTTCTCCCAGCCAGTGCCTGAGCTCCTCTCCCAGTACCACTGTTGACTTTGGCCTCCTCCTCAGAGCCCAGACCAGCTCCCATCGCATCCCAGAGTCTCCAGGCTGTGTTCCTGGAGGATTAACCCTGCAGAGAACCAGCGCAGAGCATGGCACAGGCCACCCTGCCATCAGGAGAGCTTCCAGCCCAGCTCTGGGTAGAGCAGCTCCGTGAGGGGCTTTACTGGGATGAGGTGGGAGGTGGAGGGGTCCTCCTTGAGGCACGTCACGTGCTCAGAGCCTGTGGAAAGAATGGATTAATCAAATTAAAGGTGTTCCTGATGAGAGCAGCCGGGAGGAATGGTCAGGATCCATGAGACACGTGCGTGGTCGTGGTTTCTAGAGCCATTCTCCCTCTGCTACTGCCTGATACTGGGCAGCCCAGTCCCTTCCACCCCAATCTGCCCCTGGGCTGGCTCCTTCTCCCAGTTTAGCCAAAAACCCCCCATCCCTGCAGTCCCAGCATCCAGATCCCGGATGGGGTTGGCACATCTTTTATCTCACTGGGCCCGGCAGGCCACAAATTCCTTTGGTTCTGGGGTGGGTGAGAGGGGGAGGGTCCTGCCCGGTGTCACTCTGCTCGGGAGGCAGTTCCCGTGTCACACATATCCCTGTGCTGTGTTGGGAAATCTGTGCTGTGCCCGGCTGGGGCTGGAGATCAGCCAGGGGCCACCCGTGCCTCCACGGGAAGGCGAGATGGACGACGTGGTGAAGCTGTGTCTTCACGGGAACTTGTGTTGCTTTCACTTTTTTAAAATTATTTTCATTTTTGGGGGGATGTTTTAAACCACAAAGATGCCGTTTTTGTTTTTCTACAGCTCGGGAAGGTCAGTGGCTGTGAGCTGATGGCCTCTGTGCCATCCGAGCTGCCCTCCTGATGCAGCACCAACACCTCCCCTCGGAGATTTTGCAGGAGATTGGTTTGGCTGGCAAAGGCTGGGACCCCTCGGGTGTGTGTGATGGACAAGTTTGCAGTTCTGGGGGTTACCTATTGCAGTTCTGGGGGTTATTTGTTTCTGTTGTGGTTGAATTAGAACGTATAGAGGGGTTTGGTTGGTTTGGGGGTGCATGGTAAGTGAATTAGTATTATGTATGTGTTTGTACGGGTGTGGTGTTGCAGTGTGAATATTAGAGGGGGTGGCAAATAGGAAAAGTGGTACCTGGAGAAGAAGAAGAACACTTCAGAAGGTGACACCATAGAGGTGATGTCAACGCCCTGGACTGCGATCGGCCGAGGAACTGGCAAATCACACGACGCCCTGGGAAAATGATTGGACAGGAATGTTCCTCGTAAAGAACCAACCAGAGCTCTGGAAACGAGCCAATCATGCGAAGGATCCAAAAATCACCCATCACAGATGGACAGAGGGGATAAGAACTGTTCTGGGGCTTTGCCCTGGGTTCTCCTGTGGATTTTGGGGTCCAAGGGAGCACCCAGTGTGTCACACTGATTGTGGGTTGTTAGATTGTTACTCTGGCTTGTCGTGTGGAGCCTGGGCTTATCCTGGGCCTCCCGCCCTCAGTTCGTTTGTTCATAAAAACGAGTGGACTTTTATTTAAAAAGTCTTAGCTCCATTTTTAACGGTGTGGTCTGTGTTCCTCCCCAGTGAATCATGGCAGGGGCACTGGCAGCCTCCTCTGTGAGATCTGGTGGGTCCTGGATTCCCTCCCACCTCCCCTCACCGCAGCCATCACCTCGCAGTCAAACTCCCAAGGTGGATCCCTCACGGAGGGCGAGAGCTTCGCCGCGGATCTGCTGACGGATGTGTGTTTTCCTTGGCGTGCTCTGCCTCGTGTCTGCTGGATACTTATCTGAGTGATGAATTCATCTGCACAGGGACCCCTGAATCGTGGGGCAGAGGGAAAGCATCTATTAGAGCGGCCTGGCATGCGGGAGAAGGAATAACAAAGAGGAGAGGGGTGGTGGTTGCACATCAAAGCCCTGTCTCTGCTTTCCAAGCCCGTATCTTTCCCAGCCGATCTCCTGGATTCCATCTGGCTGTGGTGAAAGCAGGCACAAGCGGTCTGGTGTGTTCGAGGCTCACACCCCTGCAGGGAGACAGTTTCTGGATTCCAGCTATGCTGGGCACGTTCCTCATTGCCTCCCCTGCCAGGGATGGTTTCTCCATGGGGTGGACAGCCCTGCTATTCCATGGAAATGCTTCAGCTCGGGGCCATGCGCTGCCACAGTGACTGTGGGAATGTGGCAGGGACATGGGTGTCACAGCCCGGATCACACCCAGAGCCCAGGTGTGAGAATCCCTGGCTCCCTCCAGCCCTGCTGCTCCTCCACGTCCCACGTGGAGCCAGCAGCTCCCAGCTTGCCGAGCTCACAGATTCCAGCAGCAGGGAGAGAGGGAGAGCTGCGCCCTCGTCCATGGCACCCCCTTGAGCGTAGGTGTGGGGTGCTCCTGAGGGCTTGCACAGATGAGGATCCTGCTCCCCTGAACCACCTGGACACGCTGCCTGCGTGGATCTGGGAGCCTTTTCTCAGGACTGAGTGCCCCCACAGGCACCTGAAGTTCACAGAGGAGGGGACCAAGGGCTTCACATCCCCTGCAAGGAGGGGCAGGCAGTGATCTCTGGGACAGCTGAAACACAAATACTCCTTAGGAGCAGCAGGGTGGCTGGGGGTTGGACGTGTTTCAGGAAATAGATAACGTGTCTCTGATCAAAGAGGGGTGGAACAAATCCAGGCCAGGGATGCAGGGCCATCTCTCATGGGAGGTAAGGAAGGTGCAGGTGGGTGTGTAGGCTCATCTGGAAAGGGATCTGGCCCCTGTTTCTGTGCTGTTTTGCTCTGAAAACAAGCCCCTTTCTCTTCTTCCTAAATCCAAGGTCCCAAAGTGAAACCACCATCCCAAGTGGTCCCACAGAGGAGTTGTGGGGAGCAGCCTCTTGCCTTGGTTTCTCGGAGCTGTGTCCCCAGGGCAGGCTGTGTGACAGCCAGGCCTGTCAGAGAAAGTAACCCCTCCATCACCTCATGCCTTTGGGCTGCCAAATCACAGGGCTGCCATCAGAGAGCTCAGCACATCCCCCTGCACCTCCTGGAGATCATCTGGGTGGCACAGCAGTAGGGAAGGAGCTGGAAAATTGGTTAATTTGCTTTTTCCCCACAATCTCAAAGCGTTCACGACGGGACCTTTTGCCAGCATTGTGCAATGCTGGCTCACATTTTGCTTGAACTTTGCTTCTGCTTTAATCCATGCCACAGTAACCTCCAGGGAAAGGAATGTTGCTGATTCCTGACTTCAGCTGCGATCAAAACCTTTCAGCTGCTTCCCAGGCCATTGTTCTGTGTCCTGTCAGCACTGTCCCCAGGGCGAGGGCAGCTGTGTACCTGGCTCAGGAGCGTCCCTCCAGCAGAGCCAGCACTTCTCCAGCCCTGCAGAGCGATCCTGCAGATGCCTTGGAAAATCAGCATTGCCCCCGTGACTTCCAGTCCCCCAAAACCACAGTGAACTCTCAGATGTTTGTTTGTTCGCTTGTTTTGGCAGGAGGAAAAAGGGCCAAATTTAAGTTTAGGGAAATGTATCAGCATCCTTCATCTGGCATCTTGGCTCTGGCTGGAAAAGCCATTCCCTACTTCCTTCCCTTATCAGTTAACGAGGTGGGTGATGTGGGAAGGGAGCTTGGACAGCAAAAGGCTGCACGAGGCATTGCTGCTGCAGTTCTCCACAGCCTGACTCTGGGGCAGCGTTTCTGGACAGTGCCAGCCCCAGGATCATGAATTTTAGGAGGATCCATGTCCTCACCCAGCTCATCCGTGTTGGGGTGCAAGGTCTGGGTTTGGGGGGTTCTTCCAGGTAATTTGGCCGATGACTGCGTTCTCAGAGCATGAGCTGGGGGCCAGTGTGAGCCCACAGGCACCAGAACAGGCAGGGCTGGAGACGTCCCACTTTGTTTGGAAAATTGGGAGTGGGAGAGAAGAAAGCAAAGGGGTTCACACAGGCAGGGAGGGTGCACAGGTGCTGTCCAGCCACCCAGATCCCCTCTTTCCAGGAAAGGCCAGCTCCCACCCCAGCCTTCCAAGGCTGCTTTTTGTTGGAAATGATACCTGATGCCCTGAGAGGCTCCCTAGAAACAGAGACCGGACAGGAATAAGGGAATAAAGGTGGGTATTTATTGGAAAGGCCTTCAAAGGGGCACCCTGGGGAGCCAAGGGCTCCAAGCTGGACCCCAAGATGGACCCCGAGTCACGAGTTCCCCACACCTTTATAGGTTTGGTCCATTTGCATATCAGCATAAATAAATTAAAACTTTAGCTAATGATGTAATTTCCCCTCAGCTCGCCCCCTTCAGAGGCTCTGGGCCTGCACAGCCTGGGTGTCCTTGGAGAGCAGCCCCAGAGAGGTTTGTGATGAGCAGAGAGCTGAAGGCAGCAGGGTACAGAAACTCCAGAGTTACACACTGGGCAATGCAGGATTGGAAAATATAAGAGTTAAAACCTAAGGCATCATAACGAGCTGCACGTAACAACCTCAGCAGGCTCTTTCCTGGAAGAAGCCTTCCCTGTGCCATCCTCCCACCACTCCAGAGCATTCCCCAGGGATGTTTCCAGCCCTGCCAGTTCTTCCAGGACCTCTCAAGATTATCTGTTTCACATGAGCCCAGCTGCCTGCAGTCCAGTGTCCATCCCAGCTGGAGATGGACAATTTTTGGCAGGAGGGAAAGAAGTGCCAGGCATTGGAATTGGGGTCTGGTTGGGGTTTTTTCTCCCTTAGTTGTTTGGATTTTTTGTTCATTCAATTTAGGAACACCACAGGGCCAAGCCATCTCTGTGTGCTCAAGGGCAGTAAAGTTGGGTTTGCATCTCAGAGGAAGGGTTTGGAAGGAGACAAGGAAAACAAATGCTTTATTAAGGACCTTAATTTAACTGCTAGTGTAGCTCTGGGTGTGGATCCAGGATCCCTGCTCCAAGAGCATCCCTGAGGGGTTAAAACATTTACTTCTCCATCTCCAAACCCACAGTTTTTACGTTCCTTTAAGGCGTTTGCAGATGAGGCAAAGTCATTTAAATGATGCAGATTACCTAAAGACCCTTCCCAAACTTGCCTGAAATTGGAGAAATCCTGATTTATATGAATCCTATAGGTGTCCTTCAAAAAACTGGAAGAGAAATTTGATCTAATAAATCTCCAAGGACTGAGTTTTGGTGGATTTCCACACTCAGATCCTGTGTTTGTGTGTTGCAGGCTAAACCAGGGTTTCCATGTTCTGCAGACTTGCCTGGAAAAGTGGGAATTCAGCCTGGAGGGAAGAACCAACACAAGTAAAAGCAGAAAATACCCAATTCCTACAAGCCCCTGTGTGCATGTGTGAATGAAGGCGTGCATCCCCTTCCTCCCTGGCCCACACTGCATCCCTTGTTCATCTACCCCCGGAGCGTGGTACCACCACCCCACCGAGGCTGGGGGTGCCCATTGTGGTCCAGACAATGGGCATGGAGAATGAATGGAAAATGATCTCCTGTGTTGAGCTGACAAGCAGCTCTCTGTTCCCAGGCAAGTTCCCAGCTCCTGGGTGAAGGGAGAGTTCCCACCCCAGGAAATCCCTGCTTTGATCTTCCTGCTGCTGCTTCTTACAGCCCCTGGATGGCTCAGCGCTGTAAAAAATAGAGAGGAGAAGGAAAAGATTCTTTTACAGCCTTATTCACTGGTGGTTCTTGAGGAGGCTCCCACAAAATCTGCTTGTAGGAGCATGGCAGGGGAGCAGAGAGGAGGAGAGCCTTCTGGAACAGCCAGGCTGTCAGGATATACTCACACAAGCTTTGTATTTTCCTTTGAACCACCTCAGCCACTTCTTAGAACGGTGAGGGCACAACTCCACCCAGGCTGTGCAGAGGACACTGGGGTTTAGCATTTCCTGTGCCACATTTTGCACATTCCAGGACCAGAGAACCCCAGAATGGTTCGGGTTGGGAGGGACCTCCACTCTCATCCCATTCCAACCAAGGCCAGGGACACCTGTCACTGTCCCAGGTAACTCCAAGCCCCGTCCAACCTGGCCTTGGACACCTCAGGAAACAGGATATTAGATAATAAAAGAGTTCAGGGACTATACACGGCCATGGGAGTCCAGGATGAGGCTTTTCCTGGCTGGTGCCATCCCAGAATTGTTACAGACTCCATCCCCTCCTCTCCCAGCCTGCAAACCCTGTCTGCCTGGTGCTGTGATGCACCCGTGGTGGTGTGGAGCAGGGAGAAACTGTGGGAAAGGAGCTGTAAAGAAAATAATCTGGCCTATTTCTCTGCAAAAGTGCCGGGAGGAAGGGGCTGGGATGAAGGAGACCCCAGTCCTCTTCCACCCAGCCCCTCCGAGGGTCTCGTGGCCTCGCCAGCCAAATTCCAGTTTGCACACTGGTGCAGTCTGGCTGACTGGGGTGGGGGGTGCTGGTTTGGGGAAAGTGAGGGCAGGACAGGATTTTTGCATGACAAATTTATGTCAACTGCCAAACCCGTTTTCTCAAGTTTTCTATTTATTTTTTAACGTACTTTTGAGGGATGGCCAAACTTGGAGAACTTTAGCCCAAAAGGAATTGTATCCAAAGAATTTATGAGCAACTTAAAAAGAGGAGGCAGTGAGAAGAAACTGAAAGCCAGATGTAACTGCAGTTTTAGATGGCTTTTAGTTTAGTTTCAGATTTTTTAGGGGCTCTGACAGGGAACTGTTGGATTTTTGCAACGGGTCTGTAATCGGGTATTGAGGCAACTGTGAACTTTTGATCACTTATTTCTTGGTCTTCTGCCCACATCCAAAAGGGAGTATCTGACCATCTCGTTAACCTCTTGCATTTAGATGCTGAGCTGAGGGAGAGAACAGCAGGAATCAGCAGAAATGCTGTGAAAACATGGATTCAGGAGCTGTGAAACACCCCAAGCAGCGCAGAGACCTGCTCCTCTTGAAGGCACACCCTGGGAAAGGGGCTCCAGAGAAAGAAATTATTCAAATTAAACAGGTCAGCAAGGCCTCTTGTGTTGTATTCATTACACTCACACTCAGGCCTGATCTGGGAACACCAGCAAACCTTGGCTTTGCTGAGGGAGGATCAGGAGAGGGTGAGTTGAGGAGGAAATGTCCTGTTCACAACGGGGACAACTGGCTTTGGATGGGGACAAAGCAAACAACCCCCCAGAAACTGGAGTGAGCTCCTGGAGTGAGATCCTGCAACACCAGCAAGGACATCCTTGGCTGACCCTCTGTCCACCAGGGTGGGGTGGGGGATGAGGCTGAGAGATGCTCAAGGTACAGGATTTCCCTGTTACAAAGAAGGGCTCAGATCTTCTTAAATTGGTACCAACTTTTTAGGGAGAAATCAGTAACAGCACTGCAATGGGCCCCAAGGATTAAAGAGAAAATCTCAACTAAACCAGGACAGAGGAGACTTGCACAGATTCTGTGGAAAATGATAAGGAATAATTAGGATAGGGCAAGGACATCAGCATCCTCTGCTGCTCCTTTTCCTCTTCTTTGAAGGAAGGCAGAATCTCAGAATCACAAGATGATCTGGGCTGAAAGGGACCTTAAACCCACCCAGCCCTGCCATGGACCTTCCAGCAGACCAGGGTGCTCCAAGCCCTGTCCAGCAGGACACTGCCAGGGATCCAGGGGCAGCCACAGCTGCTCTGGGCACCCTGTGCCAGGGCCTCACCACTCTCACAGCCAAAAATTCCTTCCCAGTATCCCATCCATCCCAAAACCCCTTCCCCCTGTCACTCCACACCCTTGGAGCTGACACTTTGGCAGCAGCCCTGGCTGATGTGGAGGTGCTGGTGCCCAAGCTGGGCAGAGCAGCCTCCTCCTCCTCCCTCCCCTGCCCTGTGCCCTGTCAGCATCAGGGCCTGGTGCTCTCCAGGGTGTTTAACTCCGCTCTGTGCTTTGCCAGAGACTGTTATTAAGAAATAAGGCTCTGCCTTTTCATCATCCCTCCGAGCGTCTGCCTGATGTCATTCTGTCTGGCAACCGAGCCATCAAAAAAAGGCTCCCCCGGGAGAAATTTCTCAAACAAACAGCCAGCAACAAAAAAATAATAACCCATTAAACATAATAAAATGCAAAAGCCCACTGCATCCTCCTGATAAACGAGAAGGCAGCGTAACCTTGACTCCAAGCACAGAAAGGTGCCTCCTACCCCAGCCCAGGGCAGGGATGTGCTCTGTGCTTACCTGGGTGATTATCCTTAACTGAAGCTGTTGCAGATCATGAGGTTCAAGTCCAGGAACAAACCTGGGCCAGCAGCACCTGCTGCCATCAGTCCCACCTGCAGAGCCTTCCTGCAGCACACAGGGACCTGCGGATCGAGCAGGTTTAGCTCTTCATGGTTTTTAGCAGTTGGGTTTTTTCCCATTGTTTGAGGCATTTGTGTGCCTGCAAAGCAGATCTTGGCTCTGCTCCTCCACATCCATTAATTCCTGCAGGTTGCAGGGTGACAGACACCCCGTTGCCAGCTGTGAGCCCCTGGGATGTGTGTAGGCCTCCAGTTTTGGCAGCTCTGGTTTGACTCGGGGACCTGCTCAGTGAAATAGGTGAGGCTGAAGGAAGTTCATGCAACCCCATGCGAAACTTCAGCCCCCAAACTGGGGAAAGGGTCCACTAAGTGCCTTATTTTCAAAATAAAACCAACCAAACAGTGACTTGGCTCTGGGTTTGGGTAACAAAGTCAGGAAGAGTGGGGTTTAATCATAGAACCATGGAATCACAGAAGGGTTTGGGCTGGAAGGGACCTTAAAGCCCAGCCCCCTGCCATGGGCAGGGACACCTTAACCCATGGCAGCAGTGTTTGAAGAGGGCTGCCATGGAAGGGAGTGTATTGCACTGATGAAAAGCCGCCCATTTGAGCTGGATCCCAGCTGAATAATCTTGGATCCATCCCTCACACATCTGTAGCTCTGATCCTCCTTTCCAACTGCTTCTCCTCAGAGCACTTCGCAGAGGTCATTGCCCTTTGCAAGCCTCGTTCCCTCTTGCCTTGCAAACATCTCTGCCATTTTCCTCCCTCCTGCTGGGAGGTTTCAGGGCCTTCAGCAGAGCCCCTCTTCATTTTTCCTGGTGAAACCACCTGCGCTTCACTCAGCTTTCCTGGGAAACTTCCCACCAGCAGCTCTGTTGTATGAAGGAGGTCCATTTTAATCACCAGGAACCCAGAGCTGAGAGCGGAATTTGCTCCTGCTGACAGCCTGAGGCTGGGACGAGCAACCCAGAGCCCCAAAATGAGGTGTTGGTGGTTTCTCTGTGGTTTCACAGGGTCACTGCTGCGAGGCTGAAATGAAATCCAGTGCAGGAGCTTCCCAAGGAGCAGCTCCAACAGATCTGGGAGAGCGTGTTGAGAAGTACATCCAGCTTAATGGAATGCAGCAGGATTGTACCCTGCTTCCTGCAGGACCCCAGCCCTGGGCCACGCTGGGGTCTCCTGGGTTTGGGTTGTGCAGCAATCTCAGGGCTCAAATTCACTGTTTCCATTTTTTCCCAGGGTGGGAAAACTTTTGGAAATTCCTAGGAAATGTCTCTTTTCTCCTGCTGCGTGGGGCCAGTTTCCTTCCTTGCAGATTGCAACAAAAGCAGCGATGTGCCAGTGGGAACAGAACAGCCTCTGCAGCTCTTCCAGCTGTTTCCTGGGAGGTCACTGCTTCCCTCCTTCCCAGGGCAGTACCCTGTGTTCCCTGACACCATCTCCTTCCTTTGCAGCAAGAGGGGAAACTGAGGCACAAATCTGACCTTTTTAGGAGGAGACCTTCTCCAGACCTCTGCATGATCTGAAGAGATGGGACACATACCCCTGTTTGCAAGAAAGGGGTTTGACTGTACTTCCATGCTTCAGTTTCCCCTTGAACAGAGATTTTCTCCACTGTGGGATCCTACACACATCTTCATTTCCAGCGCTCTTAGGTGTGAGCCTCACTCCCAAGCCCCCCAATACCCAAAAAAACCCCTTTTTGGGTGTCAGAGGGGCTGGTATCTCTCACACTTGGCTCAGGGGAGCTGTAAGGTTTTCCAATCATCTCCTAATGACAGGAAAGCAGCTTTCACTCCCTCTCTTCCCCGGTCTTGGCAGGGAAGGTGGAATGTGGATCGTGGAGAGGTGCAGCCACCTTTCAGGCCAGCAGCTGCTTTGGGGGATGGGTTAGATAAACGTGCAGGATTTCCAGTCAGCCCCACACGTCCCAGGCAGGGGATTCACCGGAGCAGGGCTGCGGGGGATGGCTGAGCGGGATAACGCCGCGTTCATCCCGGGCAATCCCGGCTTGGGAAGCCACAGCAACGGCTCCGCTTGGCAGCTCAGAGATCGCAGAGATAAAACCAGCTCAGCTTGCTTTGGAAAGAGCTGAAGCACAGAGGGATCTCGTCCAAGACATCTTTCGGATGCTCAGGCTGTCCCAGCGGGAGGAAGGAGGAACCAACCCCGCCTTGAAGACCGAGGTGTGTTTTCCCCCGTGCCCTGTGAAGGGGGAGCAGGGATATGACAGGGCTGTTGCCCCAGCACACGTTGGGAGGACAAATCAGGCTCAGGAGTGAAACTTTCCCGGTCTTTTTCCATCAGCTTGTTACCCCCTTGGCCAGTCACCCACTTAGCATGGTGGCAGTGGGACACCTGGGCAGCAGAGGGACCACCCCAATGCATGGATGGGCAGGAGATGGCACCCAGGGAAGGAGGAGTCACAGACATGGGCAGGATGGAGAAGATCCACATCTCTGGACAATTGGATGGATGGATGGAGGGATGGATGGATGGATGGATGGATGGATGGATGGATGGATGGATGAATGGAGGGATGGGTGATTGATAGATAGATGGATGATGGATGGATGAATGGATGGAGGGATGGATGGATGGGGATGGATGGAGGGATGGATGGAAGATGGATGGATGATGGATGATGGATGATGGATGTATGAATGGAGGGATGATGGATGGATGGAGGATGGATGGAGGGATGATGAATGGAGGATGGATCCATGGATGGGTGGGTGGATGAAGGATGGATGGATGATGGATGGATGATGGATGGATGGATGAAGGATGCATGGATGATGGATGGATGGATGGATGATGGATGGATGGAGGGATGGATGGATGGATGGATGATGGATGGATGGATGGATGGATG
>VZRO01005208.1:57649-90338 GCA_013397915.1 Daphoenositta chrysoptera | reverse complement strand
GATGGTGGATGGATGGTGGATGGATGGATGGAGGGATGGATGGATGGATGGATGGATGGATGGATGGATGATGGATGGATGGACAGACTCTGCTTCCTACAGGACCTCCTCCAAGTGATGTTCCAGCCATAACCATGTCACTGGAGTACCTCTGCCACCATCAAGGTGTTCCTGCTTAGTGGGGGGACAACCTCACACATCAAGAGAACTTGTGGGAAGTTTGGATTTCTTCTTCTTCTCCCTCTCTCCTCCCTCCCCACCTCCAGCCACCCCTTTCCTGCTTCTCTGCCCAGAGCAGTGGGAAAGGAAACAGCCCCAGGGAAGCACGCTCTGAATTTCCATCTGAGCACAGCACAAGGCAGCCCCAGGATGGAACAGGAATGGAACAGGATGTTCCTGATGGAACAGGAACAGGAATGGCCCGGCACCCTCTGATCTCTCATTGTCCCAAATCAAAGCAAGACAAAGGTGCTGTCTCCTTTTTCCCTCTTGCCAAAGCCTAGAAATCCCATCAAGATCCAAAGCGTGTCATTCCAGCGGGAGATTTATACTGGGGGAAGGGGCAGAAGTGGTTATTTGATGATCGTGTTGGGTTTTTTTTTTTAAAGTCCTTAATATCTCCCTTCCTTCTTTCACTGAACAGCACAAATCCCCTTTCCAGCACATGCACAAGAGCAGAGCTGAACCACTCGCACAGAAAACAGGTGATAAATCACAGGGCCATTGATTCAAACCATTCCAGGGAATGGGAAACACATGGACGGGCTTTCTAATTAACTGTTTGATATGGCTGCGGTGAGTTTGGGTGTAGTTTCCAATGTTTTGCATTTGGCTTGGCTCAGGCCTCTCCATGGTAACTGCAGTTTACCGAAAAGTGAGAAAATCCTGTGTTCAAGGGGGCTGAAGTGACTCGGTACATCTCAGCTCAGTAACATGAAAAAAGCAACCAAAAAAAAAAGTAAATACGGTGTTTGCTCCATGGGAATGTTCACTTCTCTTTCTCTTTCCAGATGGAAAAACAAAACAAACCAAGCGGTTTCTTTGAGTTCTCTTCCTTATCTGTAAATCTGCACTCTCTGGTGGGCTGTGGAGCGCTCCCACTGTCCCCTGTCACACGGGCTGCTGGGTGAGGAGCCTGAGCCACCCCCCATGTCCCTCTGCCAGCTCTGCCACCTCCAGAGGCACCCAAACAACCCCTTTATCACCCCTTCCCACTCAAACCACGCACCAAAAACCCCAACAAGTGTCGGGCTGGGGATGTGCCGAGACCCCTTTCCACCCCCAGAGCGGGTCACATCCGTCTGTCTGTCTCTCTGTCTGTCTGCCTCAGGCAGGACACATTTGTGGGTTTATTTTGTTCCCAGGGTGGCACCTTGCTCTGGGTGTCACTGTTGGGTCTGGGGTGCTGTCCCAGCAGGGAGGAGGGGCTGTCCTAAGAGGGCAGAATCCAGGAATGCCTGGAGTTAGCCCTGATTGATGCTGTCACCAATCTCTCGATTAATGGATAATTCACAGTGAGAAACTCTGCTGAGGACTCCCAATGCTCCAAGAGGTGTTTTGGAGGGGGAGCAAGCCCAGCCTTCCCAGATGTGCTTCTCCAGCAGGAGACAGGAGCTGAGCACAGGACAAAGGCCAGGAGCTGCTCCTGGGACCCCTCGGCACTGGAGTTGGGATGGAGCTGACCTGGAGCAGTCAGAGGTGATGCAGACCACGAGGATGGGGTTTGGGAATAACAGCAGGATGGGGAAGGGTGGGCTGGGGGCACAGAGATCTGCCAGGGCACCCCAGGTCACTGAGGACTGGGTTTAGCAGCTTCCCTGGGGACTCTCACCCCAAACCTGCTCAAGCCCAGCCAGTCCCGCCGACACCTCCAGAGCAGCCAGTGCATTAAAATTAAATTTAGAAGGGAATAAAGGTTTAATCCATCTGCATTTAAATACAGTCTTTTCCCATATCCTGCTTTTGTCACGTCCTCCCAGCTGGGCCATTGCAGCTCTCTCCGTGACACGGGCACAGCTGCTGGAGGCACCGAGCAGCAAACGAGCTGGGGATGTTAATATTTTATTTTTTATTAGCTTTTTCTTTTCTTCCTTTTTCCCCCCATTTTCCCCTTTCTTCACCACAGCTCCCTGGGGCCCCGGTGGAACACCTGGCCAAGCCACTTCTGGTTCCATTTATTGGCAGGTAATTTATTTGTGGATCAGCAGGGAAAAGTGACCCGACAATTTACTGGATGTCCATCAGCTGACCCTTTGGTGATGTTTGAACGTGGGGTCATTGGGTTTGGGGCCTGATCCACACTTCCAAGTCAGATCTCCCCTTTAATATCCAGGGCTGTTAGATCTCAGTTCAAAAACACTGGGGGAAATTAGTCCAATAAATACTCTGGGAATATTATTACATATTATGCATTCTCTGGGAATATTTGAAAGCATTATTCACTCCTTGTGCATATCATTAAAGCAGCTCCCACTCAAAGAAGGAAATTAAATAGTAAAAATCAGTGGGTTTCTCTGTCCTTTTATCTTTTACGCTCTCTTTTCCTGCCATTGCTTTCTCACAACCTTTATTTTTTGGTAAGGACAAGGGAGAAGCACCCCAGATCCCAGCAAAAGCTTGCCTGCCATCCTCCCCAGTGTGTTTTGTATTGTAGCAGGAAGCTCAGCTCATTGCATCTGAAAGGTGTCAACAGGCTAATGCTCCCTTGTCAGCAGACTCCTCCAAAGCCTCTAAAGCCCTTCCAATGGCCATGGATCCTGTTCAAATTCTGTTCCCCATGTTTGGCTAAAATTATCCAGCTTTCAAAGATATAAATGATTTTTTTTTATTGTTATTTTTTTTAACTTGCACAATCAAAAGCAAGGGCTTATTTTCCCTTTGAATGAAAACGTAGAGGTGTTTTCCAAGGAGACATTCTGGAAAAAAAGAATGAAAATCTTGCAGATTTTGCAGCCAAAAGCAATTGACCCTTCTCCCCAGGGAAGGGTTTCATTTACTTCTGGCATTGCCACACGTACCAGTGGTCAACCCCCTCACACACAGGGCTGATCACAGCGGGTTAAATGGAACAGGATTCTGTTCATGGACTTTTGGGAACAGCCAGAGCCAGGGCTGTGCAGAGAATATGTCAGGGGATAAAAACCATCTTTTTAGGGGCTTCAGCAGCAAATCCTGCTGGTTTCCTCATGCCCCTAGACCAGCAAGACCCAGGAGCCGGCAGCTGATCCCATCTTGACGGCTGAGAAATTTCCAAAACACTCTGAAAAAAGCAGATTTCCCTGTTCCTGGGTAGAACCTGGGAACTGATCTGTGTTTTTACAGACTCAGCCGGTGTGCCAGCCCCCCCTGCACATATTTAACAGCTTTGTTGGGCTGTTAACACCCTTCTCTGCTCTCAGGAATGTGTTACCAGCGAGAGCCAGAGCCGCATCCTTTGCTGAATCCGTGATGGAAATGCTTTTTCCAAACAGACCCCATGCAGGTGGGACTGTGCTGGGGGGACACCTGCGCTCCCAGGGGGTGGTTGGGGAGACAAATCTCCACCCAGGAGCAGGCTCATGCCCTACAGAAACACACAGATGGATTTTAATCCACCTGGGATAGGTGGGAAGGACTTTGGCTTGTGCCGGGAGATGCTGGAGGTCGGCGGGTGTGGCATTTAGGTAAACCTTTATAAAATGAAGGCTTTGTTATCTTTATAAAATTATTGCTCAGGTCTGTTACTGAGGCTAGAAAAGGACCGTGGGAAGGAGGCACAGCTGAGCTACTGTTGGAGAAACGTGCTGTGTGTTTATTGTGTGTTCACCCAGTGGTGTGTGATTGGTTCAGCCAAGTCTGTTGTGCCTTAAAACTGTGTAAACGCTAAAACGCTAAAAGAGACTACCGTGGTATTAAATATAGCACTTTCTTCTCCTCTGGAATGGAGTTGGTGTGAATTCTGTGTGTCACGTCCATCTCAACCGCGGCAACTGGTGCCCCGTGTGAGGAAAGAGGTGTAACAAAGCCTTCACTTTATAATGTAAAATTTCACCTTTGTAAAGTTATTGCTCAGGTCTGTTACTGAGGCTAGAAAAAGACCTGAGCAATAATTTTACAAAGGTAACAAAGCTTTTCCTGCTTATGACCAAATCCAAGCAATTTTAAAAAAAAGAAGAAAAGAAGAAATCCGAGCCAGGAATGAAATCACCACGTGCTCTCGTATCTTGGTAGGGCTGCGGGATGGGTTTCAACCCTGCTGTCTTTTGCTTTTTATTTCCAACTGGGGAGGATCCAGTGGGACTGTGGGATGAAGAGGCTGTTTACAGAAACAAACTGGTCCGTCAGACATCTCCTCCTCCTGATGGATATTTGTTTGGAGAGAGAGTGAGCTCTCAGTGATGGTGGATGTTCACTTCTGCAATGCTTTCGAACTTCCTGGCTTACTGACCCCGTTAAGGACTGATCCATTGATGGTGAAGTAGCTGGGAGCTGCAAAAGGAGAACCTCCTCCAATCCCAAGGGATGACTGGCTGCTGCTTTCCTCTCCATCACGGACCTGCTGTGTGACCCCGGCCATGTCTCATCTCCCTCATCTCCTGCGTAAGAGATACCCTGAGGTGCTCAGGGATGTGCTGCCATTCCCAGCCCCTCAGCCTCTGGGAAGCCCAGGATTGGTATTTTTAAGACAGTAGCTGCAGGGATGTTTTTGTCACAGGCTCTCTCTTGCCTTCCCGCGTTTCTAAATCCTGAGCCCTTACAATTTCTTGGGAAAGCATCTGGTTTCCAGCACTGGGTCTCTCCAATCTGTCATTTTACATAAATATACAAACATCCCTTTTTTGGATGATGGATTAGGGCTGCACTTTGGCTCGGATCTCACAGCCCAGACTGAAAGAGGGGCTTTGAAGCATGAAAATTTCACATTCCCATACTGCCAGCAGAACAGTGCACAGGAGAGACATCCACGCTGGGAATCACAGACCCTGGCTCATGTACACTGCTCCAGCATCACCCCTATAAACATCACATTGTTAATTCACCTCAGCGGCAGCACTGCTCTGTTTCCTTTGTGATAAGAGGGAGCAAGCTGGATCTCAGATGGATTTACAGAGGAGAAGAGCTCCTGGCTGTGACGGGGCCGCTGAGCCCACCACCACCACAGATTCCATGCAGAGATCCCGCCAGCAGAGTGGTGCAATGCCAGCTTAATGCAGGCACGAGCTGCCTTCCCAGCAGCTGTATTCCCTTCCCAGTACCTCCATCCCTCCACACCACAGGGATTTGGGTTGGACGCTCCTTTGCGGTGGGAGCGGGGCCTGCAGGACTCAGGACGTTGGTGAGAACAGCCTGCAGTTTGTCTCCCAAAATAAGCACCAGGGCTGTTGTGCTGGGTCCCAGGACCTTTCACCTTCCCTGTGAGAAGGCTCCACTTGGAAAAATATCAGCCACCCCTGTGATGATTTTTGTGCTGATTTCCTCACTGGAGCCGTAAATCAGCACTTGCCAGAGGCTCGAGCTACCTGCCTCTTCCAGGGACTGATGGAGCCAGCTGCCAGGAGGGATTAACAAGAAGCAAACCTGAGTCTGAAATCATTGGTTTAGGCCTCAGAGCAAGCTCAAATATTCAGATGATTTATCCAGGAGCAATAGCTTTGTGTCCTTTGCAGCTGGAGTCCTGAACACTGCCAACAGACCTGCGAGGCCTCCTGCTTTCAATCTCTTGCTCGCTAAGGACAGCACCAATGTCATGGATTTAAGTTCTGAATTCACCTTTTGATCAGGTTTATGGATGAACTCCTGCCCTCAGTGCCAGATTTTGCAGAGCAACTCTTCACCCACCGCGTGCTGCTCATCCTTTTTTTATACCAATTTTAACATTTATTTTAGACATTGTGCCTGTGTAACACCCACAGAAAGCCTCCTCAGTGCACGGGTGAGGAGCAAGACCAGATGGAGAGGGGCTGTTTGGCTGCTCAGCAAAGCAGAACGGGCTCCATTAGGAAAAGGACATGGCGTGTCACATACAAATAAACAGAGTTAATAAATCAGGTGCCAGCAGATGGTGCTCAATAATTTGCAGCATCCTGGCTGGGATGAGCTGGTCCATTCCCAGCAAAAGGAGGAATAAAAAGCATTTGTTGCACCAGAAGAACCAAGGCAAGCTGAGGCACAGTTTATTGCTTCGTGCTGACTTTATTTCAAACACACTGTGGTATTAACCAGAAAAGCACCTTTTTATTGACCCCGCTGCTTTTTTGCATCCCCAAGGTTTTGTTTGGTCAGAAAACATTTGGAGGAGGAAAAATAACATGAAAAAAAGACATTGCAGTTCAGTTGCAAAAGAATCCCCCAGTGGCCCGGGAAGATAAAACTCCTGATTGTGTCATTGGCTTTATCTCCCCTGGATGTTTCTCTTCCATCTGCTGCAGCGGATGCTTTGGTTTTTCTCACGTGCAAATGGAAAAGGATGAAGCGCAGTGGTTGGGATGAGCAAGCAGCCTTGGAGGCAGGAGTTGAAGGTTTTCCTTTCTTTGCTTTCCACGGCTTACAAGCTGGTGCTCACCTTTTCAAGGCCAGCTTGGATGTGCTTGGAGCAACCTGGTCTGGTGGAAGGTGTGGGGGGTTGGAATGAGATGAGTTATCAGATCCCTTCCAACCCAAACTGCTCTGGGATTCTGGGATTCCTGGATATCCCTTTGCCTGGGACACCTGCATGCCTGTCCCTGTCCCTGCTCCCGTAACCTCCTCTTGGACTGCCCAAGCTCACACGGGAGGTGCCTGTTTTGTTCTTCCCTGTTCCAGCCTCAAGGGAGCATTTTACAACCCTCAGATATTGCAGCAAGAGCAAATCACTGACAAATCCTCCTCCTGAATACCCCAGCCTCCCCTGGGTTCTGCCCACAGCATGTGGGCACCCATCCCTCCAAAGGATGCTCCAGCCATGGAGCGACACGTGATAAAAACGCTGCAAACAGCTTTGAGCAGAAATGCACTTTTTGGACAGGGCTGGTGCCTGACCTGCCAGGAAAAACAGCGTTATCCCAGGGGAACAGTGTCATAGCTCATTCCCCATCAGCACGAGGAGCAGCAAGTGAGATCAGGCTGCTCGGGGCACCCTCTGGGCATCCCTTCCCCTGGATGGCCCAGAGTCCTGGCTGGAGGCACAGCACAGAGAGCAGGTGCAGGGATGGAGGCAGGAAATGTTTGTAAGGCTTAGGAAAAGCTGAGGTTTCTGGCAGGTTCCCGAGACAGTCAGTTTGGCCCAGAGCTCTCTGCTGTATAAATTGTGGAATTAGAGTTAAATATGAAACTGGAGCAATAGGCCAAAGGCAGAGCTGGCAGCTGGGAGGTCGGGTTCAACTTCACTCCAGCCAGGCTTCCCAAGGAGAGAAAGGTGGGGAAGGGCAAACAAAAGAGGGGGAAGAGCAGGGAACTGGAGATGGAAATAACCCCCAAAGGAAGAGGGATGGGGCAGCAAGGGAACAGAGAACTTGGTCCAGAGACTGTGAAGGGGGAAGGATCTGCAAAGCAAAACAGTCCAGGAGATGGGGAAGCCAACACATTCCTGGGAACTGTGTCCCAGGTGGGCACCACCAGCCCTGGCACTGCTCCCTGGGGACACTGGCTGCTGTCCCACTTGCTCCTGGGGCCTCGGCTCTGCTGCCCTGCCAAGGGGAGGCTGTTTCTCCATCCCTGTCTCATTACTGGTTTTGCTCAAGATGCAGTTCTGCTTTTCAGGATCGGGACCGTGCACTGGGTTGACCTCCAGCGTTTTACGGCCGTGTGGTTTGGATTAGCTGACTCATTGTTTATGGCCAGGCTTCAGGGCCGCTTGGTGGGGCCAAGACGCACAAAAATAATCATCCGTGTTGGGCACAGAGGGTGATTTTGTCTGCAGAGCATCGATGCAGTGTGAGACAGGCAGGAGAGCAGGTTTTTCCTGGGAGTCTTGGAGAAACCTGTGATTTTTCATGGAGAATTTCTTACATGCTGCAGGTAACCCCCAGGACCAGGGAGATAAACAGATTTCCAGCATCAGAAACCTCATCTCCATCCTCCCAACTCTTGTTTTCTCTTTCCAGTCATCCAGACGTGCTGGGGATGGAAGTCAGATGTGGTCTGAGTAGACACGAGGAATTCAAGTGGGGAAAATGATGCCATGTGGATGAAGTAGGAATTTGGGAACAGAGACTGATGCTGCCTTCTCCTTCTCCTTCTCCTTCTCCTTCTCCTTCTCCTTCTCCTTCTCCTTCTCCTTCTCCTTCTCCTTCTCCTTCTCCTTCCTTCTCCTTCTCCGGGTTAACTGCTGAGGACCCCATCCTTTAATCAGACACCTCCTGAGCTCAGCTATGAGGGACTGGGGGGTCTCACCAACCTCAGCAACCCAGGACTTCTCCTTTTGGAGGCCACATGGAGCATCAAGTCATGCTTCTTCTTGGTGCCATCGTCCCTGCGGGTGGGACGTGCCAGCACCCTGCTGTCTCCCGGTGCCACCGCTCCCTGAGGCCAGGTAGGATTCCAGGCAGGGATTTGCTGAACAAACTCACTCTGTCTGCAGCATCAAAGGATGTTTGGGGCTTGTTCCTCGAGGAATGTGTGACCTCAGCAGCGGCTCAGGACCGTGGAAGAAGCCAGGTCCATGTCCAGATGTCCACGGGGTCTGTGGGCGTTCAGATTGCAGATTCCTTCCGGCCCATTAGAACTCGCAGGAGCTTTCTGTTGACTTCACCATGCTCCAAACACCGAAAATTCAACAAATGCAGCTGCTCTCACTGGTTATCCCAAAACCTGCTGGCACAAGGCTCCTGAATAACCAGGGAGGCTGTCACCCCTAAAACTGCCACACCTGTGCAGGGACCCTGCCCTCACTCCTCTCCTTGGTGTGCAAACCTGCACCACAGTCCCAAGCATCGCTGCTGGGTGAATACTGACAGCCTCGGGCCTGGTTTGGCTTCAGCTCACGGCCCAGACAAAGGCAAAGTAGCAAAATTTGGATCAGACCGTATTTGGGCTCTGAACTCCAACGCAGAGTTGTTCCCAGTAATTTGCCTTCCTGCAAACCATCCATGAGCCCTGGTCCAGAGCAAAGGGCTTGGCAGTGCTCCCGGGGTGCTGGAGCACCATGTTCTGTGTCTCATCGTGCTTCTCCTTCCCTGCTGGAGCAGCAGTGGGAGCTCCCAGTGACCCTGCTGCCCTTTGCCACCCCAGAGAGACCCACTCCTGTCCTGGGAGACGTCTCCTGTGCCCTGAGCTCCTCGTTCAGCCTTGTCAGGCTTTGACATTGAACATCGGCGCTTGGCACTCAAACCTCCAAGGTGTGCTGGAGCAGGAGCAGATGGAGAGTGTTAAAAAGCACAAGTGAAAGACTTTGGTGCCGACTTTACATCCTTGACCCCTGTGCCACCACTCCAGGCTGCTCCGTGCCACCCGCAGCTCTCGGGGACAATATCCCATTGACTGCCCGAGGGGCTCACGCCAGCGGGGAGGGCCGTGCTGACATTCTGCAGTGTCACCAGTGTCACCAGTGTCACCAGGCCCCGGCCCAGCCCTGGGAGCTCCTCACACAATGTGCAGCCTGTGCCCGTGGGCTCACCGATCCACGGCGGGGCCATGGGCAGCACAAAAAGGGGTTTATGGCTGTGGGGCACAGGCACTGCTTTCTCGGCGTGAGGGACGTCAGCGGTTCCTCGCTGCAAACAAAATGCCCTTTAAAAATAAAGCAAAAGCGCTGAACTGGCCGTGCCTCGGGCCTGGATCCCGCCCGTCCCCCCTTGCGTGGCCTTTCCAGAGGGTGCCCTGGCCGTGCTGATAACCCCGGCTCAGGCTGGCCCAGCCCCCAGGGAGAGGGGAATTAGCACTTCATATTTCTGACACGCACGGCAGGAGCAGAGGCTGGGCAGGACAGCAGCCAGGCTGGCCTGTGCCGAAATTCCTCCTGCTCCTCGCCAGCAGCCCCACTCGGGTTTTGTCTGTCCTTTTTCCTGCCAGCGTCGGCATCACCCCCAAATCTCCTCCTCCTGGCACTGCTGGGAGCAGAATGTGAGAGGCTGGGACCAGGTAAAACGCTGGGGAAATCTCAGGTCACAACATAAACCCTCCTGGCCATGAAATTTGGCCGAAGTTTCCAAAGGACTGGGCTCCTGCTGGGGTCTCCATCCTCCAGCATCATCCTTGGGGTCACGCAGGGGCCTTGTCCTGGGTTGTTGTTTGGTTGTTCTTGGTTTTTTGTTCTTTAATACCACATTATTTTTATAGAAGCCTCTTTCCCAAACATGCCCCATAAAATCTTCAAGCAATGTCCCCTCTCCCTGCCCCTTCCTCCCCATGTAAATATTTTTAGCTCTCATAAACATAAGCCATTAAGCACTTGAGAGTGAAAAACAGAGTTCTGGGGAGGCACCACCATAGGGGCTCCTCTTATTAAAGCACAACCCAAAATTACCCCCTTTTGAGGGGGGTCCCTGCACTTCCAGGGGTTCCACACCTCCAGAGGTTCAGCACTTCTGGCTGGACTCCCTGGGGTGGGTCTGGGACCCACCAAATGCTTGACCCAACTCCTGCTCCCCTTTTTGAGGAGATGGGAGAAGGCAAAGCTCTGCAAAGCAGGTGCTACACTGGGATTTTTTCAAAGGAAAACCCAAAGGATGAGCCAGCCAGAGCCTAGGGGGTTGCAGTGATCCCCAAAACGTAAAAGAGCTTGGAAAATTCTCATCCCTAGCCTTAATTCCCCCAAGACTTTGCTGGACATGGTGCAGGAGATGCTGCGTGCAAGGATGCTTTGCTGTCTCTTGATCCTGGATTGTGTGCTTTGATCACAGAATACCTGTGAAATCAATTCCAATACATTTCCTAAATTTAGAGGAAAATTCACCCTTCTTTCCCTCCCCCTTAAGTCAAAATGTCGAAATTTGGGGAAATCTGAGCAGCCCCATAATTTCTGTGTGTTCTGCTGGAGGCCAGCACCCTGACTTTATCCAAATTGCACAAGGGACCACAAAGGAGATAAATAAATTCCCTGCAAGGATCACGCAGAGCAGTCCAGGCAGAAATGCTGTCCAGGTCCTGGCACTCGAGCTGGGTTGTGCAACAAGCAGGAGGGCTGGGATTGCACTGATGAGTGCAAGATGTCCCCAGGAAAGGGACATCCAAAAAGGCTGGAGCAAGTCAGCAGTGCCAGGAAAGGACAGTGGGAAAGCTTTTGACGACAGCAGAGATGACTCTGCTTGGGTGCACGAGTTCTTAGAAGAAGGAAAGTGGTGAGGATGTGGGTTTGGGACAAAAGTGGATGTTTGGGGTCTGGTGTGCAGGGCTCAAGGGGGTCTTGCAGAGCTGGACCCAGCAAGGAAGGTTTAGGATGAGGGCTGGGAAGGGGATCAGTGGCACAGATTAAACGGAGCAGGATGGGAGCTGGGCTCCCGTCCAAGGTTCAGGGCAAGGCAGAACTCCGGAGTTTCCCAAGCTGCCCAAACCTCCTGGGTCTGCAGCTTTGCAGCCTCCCAAGATCAGATTCCCATGGTGGGTTCTCAGTGGCAGGAACACAAAGCTGCCCCAAAGGGCCCAAAGCCCATCCTCTGCGCAGTCTCTTCGGGCTGTTTGGGATATTTAGATTTGTGAAGAAATCAGCGAACAAGGAGGAATTTCTCCCTGCTTTGATGCTCCTGTTTCCCTCCTCCCTGGGGAACGTCCCTTCCCCCTGCTCCGATGTAAGTCCAAGGTCAATCCATCTAAGTTCCCACAATCCACTGCCCAAAAAAGCCTCCTGCTGGGAAACCATCCTGTTGCCATCAGGTGCAGTCAGACCTGCTTTCCTTCTCCATCAGGCATTTATAGGATTTGTTAAGATGTGATTTGCACAATTTAAGAAAATTTGCTTTTTTTGAGCTCTCCTAATCTCTGAGCAGGAGCATCCCAATTTTTGAAAGTCTGGGGGGTTTTCATAATTGTTCCTTTCCTTTCTGCTTTTTTCTCACACCTTCACTTCCACCTTTATAGGGGAATGGTGTCATCTGTGAGCCTTTGTGGGCTTTGCTTTCCAAAGGGAAAGGGATGCTGAGCACCTTTTCTAACCCACTAGCCAACCCCCCAAGCATCATTTTCCATCTCATGCAGCCCTGAAACAGGAGAGGTCTCATCACCAGCTGCTGTAAACGGGGGTGACATCGACTGGGAAGGACATTCCTTTCCCTCCTTCACAGTAAAATCCATGTACCATCCTCCTGCACCATTCACTTTCCTCTCACCTCTCCCTGTTTTCTGACACATGGATCCAAATCCCTGGACTGTGGATTGGGTTTGCTGTCCCTGCACCAAGGCAATGTTGGGTTCCCAGAAGGGGGGTGAGTGTCAGCTTGCCCTGAGTCATGAAAAAACCACACACATCCATTTTCCTGTCGAGCTGGCTTTAAACAAGCCCGATGTGAGTAAACATGGAAGCACAGAGTGCGGGGCCTGTACAAACACTCCTGGAACCGGGTTACCCCAGCAGATGTGAGCGGTCAGCAGGCAGGGATGTGCCAGCAGGGTAAAACAAAAAGGTGACCCAGGAGGGAGAGGAGCTGTGGCCTCCAGAGCTGGTCCTTTCTGGTGGGTGGGATGCAGGAGGCATCAGAGCATCCCCAAACCCACTCCCATGTGCCTTTCTTGGCTCCAATTCAGCCCAAATCCCCCTCGGGTGTGCCGGGGTGGGGATCACCTTGGCAGGGCACGCTCCGGGCAGGGTTTGTCGGTGGTGGACGTTTATTATCCGCAGGGGCTGAGCTGAGGCACGTGCAGGAAAGCGGCCACGACCCTGGAATAATGTTATCTTAGCAAATGGGTTTGTTATGGTTGTCGGCTTCCTCGAGGAGCCTTGCTTAATCTGGAAAAGCAGAGGGCCCAACGCGGCGGGAAGTTTTTCATTATCGACTCCGAGGAGTTCGGAGATGAGAGATTAAGGGGGAAAGGCACAAATCCGCTGCTCCAGGAAAGAAAAACACGGGATTGCTCCTTGGTAAGATGTGAAAATGCCTTGGAAATAGTGGCTGCATCCAGAGCAAGATACTGGCTCTGTTTGTACTGTATTATTCTATATTATTACATATTGGATGTGCTATGCATTGTATATTGCATAGGTTATATAATATTGTTTATTAGAATAACAGCAGCAAACAGGAACTGAACTCGATGATCCTTGTGGGTCATCATTTCCCACTCAGAAAATTCTTTAGTTCTATGATCATTGTGTTGCATTATTAGATATGATGACGATGATGATGATGATGATGATGATGATGATGATGTATCTATAATGTGATATTTCCAGCCTTCACACCACAGGCACAACCAGGACCTTCAGCCTGGCAAGGAATCCGGAATTTTTTGACATCATGGGGTGCACCCACCAACCTGCTATTTTTTTCCCATTTGAGAAAAATAACAGTGGAATTTTTATTTTTTTTTCATGCTGCAAGATCTCTTTTCTTAAGAGGCACCTGCAGAAATGGAAGGTGATGGGTCAAGAGAGGAGTTTTGTTCATCCCCTGCAGCTGGATGGTCTCTGACCCAGCAAAGCAATGTGATTTCTTGTAAATACACATTTTTCCAGTGAAAAACTCCTTACATGTCTTTTCCCTGTTATCCAAACTCGAGCCCTAACACAACTCCAGTGGGTTTGGAATCTGTCCAGCAGGAGCAGCCACGTCTTGAGCAGGGACTGAGCCTCTGCAGCCTGGATTTGAGCAAGAGCTGGGGTTTAAATCTGGCTTCAGAGGTTGTTTGGCACAGCACCTACAGTCAGGGGAGCAGAGATATAGATCTACATGTACAGATAGATACAGATATAGATAATATAGATAATATAGATAATATAGATAATATAGATTATATAGATTATATAGATATAGATATAGATATAGATATAGATATAGATATAGATAAAGATATAGATATAGATATATAGGTGAACCAATTTGGGGGACAAAAAATACAATTAGGAACACTAAAAGGAGGGTAAAAGGGATGGAAAGAGCAGCACATGGGATGCAGAATCAGAAGGTCCCATCCCAAGTGCTGCTTGTGGGGTTTCACCTTAATACAAGCAAATGCAGGCACTGAAACATCTCACTGCTGCCCCATGAAGGATTTATCCCCAAACATTTGGGCTGGCTACCCAGAATAAGGAGGATTTAAGGCCTTTTCCCAGATATCTGTGCTCGTATCTCTCCCAGCACACTGCTGGCATCCATCAGCAGAGCTCCACGTCCCCTGCCCGTCTGCCCCACGTTTTCAGCCTCTCCACACCACAAGGGGAATGTTGTCGGGGTTTTTTTATCTCCTTCCCACTCCGGTTTTATCAGTTGGTTATTTATTTGGGTTTATTGCCTTCCTTGTTCGTTTTGTCATTTCGTTTACTCAGTCCCCCAGGCTGCTGAAATGAGGCACCGAAAAAGAAAATATAGGACAAATAATTATTATTTGCATGTTCTCTGGAACAAGCCAAGAAAGAGTCTCCGGGGAGAGGGTGGGATTCGCCTCTGTTTGTTTCCTCAGAGGCAATATTAAATGGAAAAATGTGGAAAGGCGGCTGGAAGAGTTAACCCTTCCCAGAGCCACGTCTCTGCACCATGGAGAGGGCTGAGGTCCTCCAGCAGCAGGAAGGAGACAGAGGATGAATCAGAAACAGGTTCCCTGGTGCTTTTGGCTTCCCACCAAGCAGAAACAATGGAAACAACAAAAGGCAACAGGAATCCCTGGCAGCGAGCAGAACAAAGCCCTGCAGTCTGGGCAAAGCCAAGGGCAGGGTTATTCTTTTCCCATTATAACTCACCCTCCCCACCCCCAAAAAATGCATAGAACACCCCCAGTGGCGTTGTTGGGAGTGAATCCCAGCTGGATCTGGTGAGGAATTTCCAGGCCTGGCTGTGGAGGCGTGGGGCACGTGCCAGGCTCAGTGCCCGGCTGTGTGGGATGCTCCGCTCAGCCTCGCCCCGGGAACCAAGGACCAGCTGTGCCTTCCTTCCCCAGGGACAGCTCCAGAGGGAATATTTGGATGCCACTCACTTTGTACCAGTTTTGGGGCTTTGATTTTTCTTTACCAGAAGGAAACAAACCATTGACGCCTCCAACCCACGCGACGCTAATTCTGGGAAACTTGGCTTTTCCAGGTCCAAATAGGACCTGAAACATCAGCCATGACTGGAAAACCAACACTTCCAGCCATCCCTTGGATGCATTAAAAACAGGAGGGAAGGAAGGAAGGAGGGAGGGAGGGAGGAAGGGAGAAAGGAAAGAAGGAAAGAAGGAAAGAAGGAAAGAAGGAAAGAAGGAAAGAAGGAAAGAAGGAAAGAAGGAAGAAATTGTGAAGACTTGTTTGTGCTGGACATAGAATTTCTATAATAAAGAACATCTTAATTGCTTTAAAATTCTGTGCTTCCCATTTCCTTCAAGATGCCAGCTCCTTGCCCCTGATGACACAGCCTAAGGACTGACAGGGGATGTGTCATCTCTTTTCACTTCCCTTCTCTTCCTCAAAAGCAGAAAAATTTTTCAAAGGGACTGAGCCACAGGCTTCCTTTTTCAAAAAACGTCACACTCCAAACAGTTTTACACACCCCAAAAAGCACTCTGCGAACAGCAGAAAAGGGATTTTCCTCTCCTCTCCCATCTCGTGGCAGCCCCTCCAGGGATGGTGGAGCACTGCAGGCACCAGCTCTCAGAGGGGCTCCAGGGATGTGGAGCAGCCAAACCCCCCAGGATTCAGGTGGGATAACATCTGCTTTGCATTAACATCTCCCTCTTGAGCTTTCTCTTGTTTTTGTTCTTTCTCCTCGTTTCCTTTTCTCTCTGCTCACTCTTTTCCTCCTTCCTTTGGGAGCAAGCAGCTCAGCCCAGGTTCTCCCTGTCTTTCAGTGTCCCTTTCCTTCGTGTTTGTTTTTCAACCTAATACATCCTCACCTCCACAGTAAGTGCTGAACCCGGGGTTAATGGGCAACTTGGGAAAACTCTAATCAAGGCCATTCCTTGCCATGATGATCCTGCATGACCCCAAGTAAGACCCTGAACCCCACATCTCACCTCCTGAAGCCCAGGGGTATCTGAAGATGGATGAAGAGATGGCCTGTAGTCTCCCTAATTTCATGTAATATCTAGCATTGGGATATTGGTTTTTTTATCCCCAAATTCCGTGAGGTTTTTTAAGATGCCCAGATGACCATGCTTCAATAGACTCGGTCTGCTCCTCATCACCCTGCTGCTTCCTTCCCTCCATCCCTGCTCCAGATTTCCTTCCCTACCTTTCATGCCAGGTTTCTACAGCACATCTGATGCCTTAGGTTTTCACTCTTATATTTTCGAATCCTGTAGTGCCTAATGTGTAACTCTGAAGTTTCTTGTAGCCTGCTGACTTCAGCTCTCTGCTCATGACAAACCTCTCTGGGGCTGCTCTCCAAGGACACCCAGGCTGTGCAGGCCCAAAGCCTCTGAAGGGGGCGAGCTGAGGGGAAATTACATCATTAGCTAAAGTTTTAATTGGCGAATTGATGCTGATATGCAAATGGACCAAACCTATAAAGGTGTGGGGAACTCATGACTCGGGGTCCAGCTTGGGGTCCAGCTTGGAGCCCTTGGCTCCCCAGGGTGCACCTTTGAAGGCCTTTCCAATAAATACCCACCTTTATTCCCTTATTCCTGTCCAGTCTCTGTTTCCAGGGAGCCTCTCAAGGCATCATAGGGGCTGCTCCTGGACAGCACACGGCACGGAGAACCCAGAGGTCCCTAATCAGCTCTGTCAGGATGATTCTCTGCAGTGAGCACAATTTGGAGATGTGTTTGTGCTCTGCAGAGCCTGGACACTGCCCGTTGGAAACATTCTGAGTGGTACAGAGCTGCAGAAAAGGCCCACAGTGTATATTAACAAAAAAAACCCTCCCTGTTTTGCAAAGTGGGGATGGATATATTTAGGATATTTTCTTCTCTCTGCACACCCCAAAGGCTTTGATTCAGCCTCAGTGGAAGCTTCCAGCTTTGCTCACAGGCTGTGTTGAGCAGGGAGGTGCTGAGGTCCCTGCTCAACATTAAGACCGTGCTTAAGGGCTGAAAAAAACGTGCAGTTTTTTAAGTGAAAATACCAATTAAATACTGAAACGTGGCCCTGAGTGCCTCAGCAGCTTGGGCACAGTGTGTGTTTAGCCAGCTCTGACCATGCCCAATGCTTCAACCACCTGAAAACGTCTCAGATGCTCTGATGAATCCCTGTGGTCTCTATTTTTTAATTTAGAGCAAAAAGCAGCTGTTACTGTGAATAATTACCCTTACATCTGGATTACACAGTGTTGTTCCCTTCACAACTCCAAAACATTGTTCCTTGAGGACTTGTATTTCCAGGGCTGTCAATCCAACACCTTTCACCGGCGCTAAATTCATTTACAAGTGGGGGGAAAATAAAAAAACCTTTAAAAAATAATCAAGGCACATTAAAAAACCATTTGGGAGCCCATCCACCTCCCAGGCTTGCTTGGCTGAACTTGATATTAATTAGGCTAAATCCAAAGGCAGCACCTTCCCCGGGAGTTGGCTGGAAAGCTCTCACCACTCACCCCATGGCTGCAATTTCCAAGGGTTTTACCTAGTTAAGGATTATAATCTTTAACAGCTGCCTGATTTACTCAGCTCATTCCCTCAGAGATGCTGACGCCGTCCTCGGCCGGCAAATCCCATCCTGCTCCTCCTGCCATCACTTCTCCGAGGATTATGCCTTTATAGGAGTGAAAGTATGTGATGGAGACCTCCAAAAAGATAAAATCCTCCTCCTGCCACTGGTCAATATTGCTCGCCATAAATCCATCAGCTCTGCTTGCCAGGTTAGTGTCGGCCAGATAAATTTGGCACTGACCGTGTTGTATAATTAGAAAAAAAAAAAATTAAGAAAATAAAGAAATAGACCCCAAAGCAGCAGAAATGCTCGTGGGAATGTGTCAGTTTGCTGGCTGGGAGGACGACAGGGGAAGTTCAGTCTGCTGCAAGGGCCGGCGTGGCCGGGGGTCGGCGTTGCCGGGGGCTTGGCACCCCTTCCCCTGGTCCCACAGCCGTGCTGGGGCTCCTCTCCATCCCAAGCACAAAAGCTGCCCAGGCTTCCTCTGAGTGCCCAGCCCGGGATTTGGATCATTCTCAGAGGTGCCAGAGTGGGGGAAAGGCCTTTTCTGCCCAAAGAGCAGGATTTTCCCTGCCAGGCTCAGGAAGAAGCAGCCACAGCCGCGTTATCGAGGTGCCAGGAGAGCTGATGAAGAGGAGTAGGAAGAAGGGCTGGGATCCCACACCCCGGCTCCACAGCAGCATTTTGTTTCACATCCCCAAGCTCAAGTGAACATTCCCTTTTTCCCAGGCACAGCCGAGCCCTTCCCAGTTTGTTTCTTCTCCCAGGAGAGGTTTTCTGCAGGACATGTGTTATCAATTAGGTCCATTAGTTCAATGCACGTCTGGTTTTGCTTTTGTCTCCTGGCAAAGCCCAGTAATTATAATTATTATTAATAGTAATGGCAGTAATATATATTTATGTGTGTGTATAGAGAGATACAAAAATAGCAAGGCAGCACCCCAACCCCAGGGAGCTGATCCACAGCCACGTCGAAGCCCTGGACCAGAGGTGAGGCAGGAGCATTTCCCTCACCCTCCATGCTTTCTCTCCGGGACACTACACTCCAGGTAATCCCATTTTTTAAATTTTTTTTTAAGCTTCTTGGGTTTCAGCACAGGACAAACGTAAACAAGCAGATTTGCAGGCGGTCCCAGAGGCAGGATTGAGTTTTAGCTTCCTAAAGACATTTGGTGTGCTCTCCCCAAGCCATCTTCAGCTCTCCAGCTCAGCCAGGGATGGATTTGGACCAAAATGGGGATTCCTGGGCATGATTCCTTGGCCTGGGGGGATGATTCTCCCGCCTATTGCTCCATCAGACCATCCTCCACCTTCATTTCCCTGCAGGTGAAGGCACATCCGAAAAGCAGCCAGTTCAGTCCTTTATTAGGTACCCGAGAATCCAGAGATGACGAATTCGCAGTGAAGGTTTTATTTCTTCCTCACCAGGGGGATGCTTGGGGATTGTGTGGGGTTTTTGTTTCTCTGGGTGATCTTTAGGGGCACCTGGTTACAGGTGTGGGGCTGTCACCTGGAGGAGCAAGGTGATGGTTTTAACTGAGTTTTCTGCTCCTGAACAGATACTTGAGGCAAAAGTTACGGCTATACCGGGTGGAAATCTCCCTTTCTGCTCCCAGTAAAGTCATTTGCAGCTGGTGCCTTTGCAGTGTGGGATGTATCTGGGGTGAAAGTGAATTTTATTGTGAGGGGAGACACGGGTAATAAATCCTTTATATCCCTGTAGGAGCTGCTGAGGGGGAAGGTTCTCAGTTGTGTCTTTCTTTATGATTAAACATTAGGGAGAAATTCTCACACCCCTCTGAGGGTGGGAAGGCCCTGGCAGAGAGCAGTTGTGGCTGCCCCATCCCTGGCAGTGTCCAAGGCCAGGCTGGACAGGGCTTGGAGCACCCTGGGACGGGGGAAGGTGTCCCTGCCCATGGCAGGGGGTGGGATGAGATGATCTTCAAGGTCCCTTCCAACAAAAACCATTCTGGGATTCTGTAATGATGAAAAGCGAACTGAGCTTTCACCCCAGTAAAACACATGAAATTTGCCAAATCATTACAACATAATGGGGGAATAAATTGCATTTGCAGGGGGAAAATAAAATCCCAGGCAATCTGCTGAGAGCTGGAGGGGTGACATCAGGCACCCCTGAGGTGACACGGCCCAGGAGGAGGAAGGGCTTTATCTCACTGCTGGCCCCTGTGCAACAGGGAAGAAAGGGCTCTGACTCAGGGAGGGTGTGCTGGGAATTTCAGGAGGAACACGCAGACAGGGCTGTTCCAGGATGTGAGAGTGCTGTTCCAGCTTACACCAATCCTTTTCACTCCATATTCCCGTTACCCTGACCAAAGAACATCCTGATTCAAGCCTGAGGAAAACCAGCCTCTTTCATTGAACATCCCCAGCTCCCCTGGGGCTCACAGGGACTGATTCACCACTGGGCTCCTTCAGCTTGGGTTTCTTTTTTACCAGTAACCAATCCCGTAGCAGAACCAAGTCAGAATAAACCTGCTGGGCATTTAAAGGTGATGGTTTTGTTCTTTAGTTAATGAGCTGACACTCTGAATGGGACAAGGAACGCCCTGCAGCCACCAACAAAACTTTTGCAGGACCGTGTGCCCCGAGAACCAGGTGTAACTTTAAATACAGATTTATTTCAGGTTTGCTACTGATGCACAAACAGCAGAGATCGATGTTCAGTATACATGGTATACACAAAGCAGCCAGTACCATCGGCATCTCGTCCTTCTGCTGCACCCTCAGCAAAAGAACCACACTCAAGGAATCCCTCCCCTCCTCGGGAATGAGGCTGACAATTTCTTGGTGGCTTAGAAACCAGCTGTGGGATGGCAAGACTCTAAAGGGCAGCTCCTCGGAGCTCTGTCCCCAGAGGAAAGCGCAGCGGGCTCAGATTTGCAGGAAAACCCTCAGAAAATGGATGGCACGTTCATGGGAATGGAAACCTGGAAGGGATTTCCTAAGAACATTAACTCCCGTTCCCTGCTGTGCAGAGCAACCACAACATCTGCTCCTGGCTCTGTGGAGCAGCGTGGAGACCTAAAACATTATTGTGTTGAAAAAGGCATGACATCAATCCAGGCAGGATGAGCCCACAAACATTGTCACCGGGGGTTTGCGAGCTGCTGGAAAGGCCCCACAAGGGAACCCTCATGCCACCTGTCCTGTTCCTTGTCATTCTCACCTTGCCCACCGCTGGAGACCTTCTGGAGCCACCCAAGGGGCAACGGAGTTTCCACTGTGCACCTCCAAGGGACTGAACAAGCAAGGAGGGCTCTAAGCCTCTACTTGCTGCGATGGCCCACCCAAAAACTGCCCAAAACTGCCTACCCAAAACCGCCTACCCAAAACCTGTGTCTCATCCCTAAAATACCTTTCTGCTGATCCCAGTAACTGTGGAGCTTGACCCAGAAGCTCTGGCCTGCTCACAGTCACAGCTCGTTGATTAAGAGGCACCGTCATCAGGGACAAAGCAAAAAATTCAGTGGTGCCTGATGATTTGCTCTGAGCAAGAGACCTCAGTGATGGGTTCAACGGGGTTTGGGAGAGGTAAAACAGCCTCTGACCACAATGAGCACGATGCTACAAAACCGTCAGAGGTGCAGAATAACCCCAGAGTAACTGGAGGGGAGAACTGGTTGTAGATGCTTTGCAGCAGCAAGAGGTTTGACAGCCCCTCTTTCCCTGCATGCCTGAACCTCGCTGAGCCCCCTTTTCTCCAGGAAAGCCAAAGACCCAAATTAACTTACCCCTCTCTCAGCTCAAAAGTGATGCCAGGGAAGTCACCCCAGCTCTGACAGAGCTCAGGATATCTCAGGGAGGCTTTACACAGAGGAAAAATACCCCACCCTGGTTAAAGGCTGGAGGCTGTGGGATGTCTGGGCATGACATACTGGTCCCGTTAAGCATTGAGCACCATTTCCAGAGCAGAGTGAAGTGTCAGTGACTGGGGGGACTGCGTCTGACCCTGTGGAACTACAGCACGGATGCTTGTTGCTGTTTTGGAATGACAGCTCAAACCTCAGGTCCACAGTGATCCCTTTCAGCCCTGAAAAGCTTCAGGTGGACCAGGGTGTAAAGGAGAACACAAATGTTCACGCAGCCCCATCCTAAAGCACCATAGGAAACCTCAGGCAGGTGAGATCCCCTGGGAATAACACCAGCCCTGCTACGCAAGGTTTACATCCATCAGGAGGGGAGGAAGGAGGTTAAAAAAATACAGAGTTAAGCACCATAAAATTTACACTGGTCAGGTCATAAACGTGAGGAGAGAATGAAAATAAAGCCACCACCTTCTGGCCTGACCCGGGGATGCTGCTGGGACAACAAAGTCACCACCAGCAAGCCCTGGAGGCATCAGTCCCAGTGCCTCATCGCACCGGTGGTCGTTGCATTGGTAAATCCTTTTGGTCCCGTTTAGCATGAGTGTTGGGGGAGTCCAGGGAGAAGGGAGGTAGGGTTGGTCCTGGGAAGGTGGGGGGAGGCTTCTTCTGTGCAATTTAGGGGCATCTCCCTGCCTGTACCACAGATCCATCACAGGCAGCGATGATCCTCCTCGTTTCCATCTGTCCCCCCAGCTCCCAGCCTCCACCGGCGGTTTCCGTGTCGTTCAGTGGCTTCGAGGTAGATGTTCATTCCCGCTCTGTCTCCAAGCGACCTGGTTGGTAAAAGCCCTCTCTCCCAGGTGCGTGGGGTTGTCCCCACACCCAGGTCCCTTTTTATTCCCATTTTTTCTTATTTTTCCCCCTTTTGCTATGTGCTATGGACATCTCCCCCACTCCCAACCTCTTGGCTGCACCCAGCCATAGGAACACCAAGCCCTTCCTTGCAGACACCCCTTGACCTGCTCAGCACGGCCTCAAGGTGCAGAAATCCAGCTCCTGCGGCTTCCTCCGAAAATTGCAACTCTCCCGGGGCAGCAGGCGCCCGGTGGGGACCAAGCACTTCAAGGCCCGTCTCTTGAAACCCCGACCGCAGCTCTTGGAGCAGGGAGACCACGGTCCAGCTTCCCAGGCCGGGCAGGGCTCCCCGCAGAGCCGGACGTCGGCGGGGCGCTGCTCCGCGTCGCACTCGGCGGCCGGCTGGCCGTAGGAGTCGCGACAAGCCACCGACCGCTTCTGCAGGCCGTCGCCGCAGGTGACAGAGCACGCCTCCCAGCCGCCCACCGCCCACTTGTAGGAGGGCCGTTTGTAGCTTGGCCTCCCGCCATCCAGGCGGTTGGACAGGCTGAGGACGCTGTTGTTGAGGTCTGGTGGGGCCTTGCCCTCCTTCTTGTAGGAGGACTTGTCCTCCTTGCTCTCCTTGGGGAGGTAGAAGGAGTAGCGTACCCGAGGAGGGGTCATCTTTCCCACGGAGAGCACCTCCAGAGTCAGGGGTTCCTGGATGGGCTTGAAGGCTTGGAGGCTCTCGACGGCGGTGCCGGTGCCGCTGTACCGCAGGACGCTGCCCTTCACCATCAGGTCCCTCTCGACGGCCGAGACGATGAAGTGGCCGTTCAGCAGGTACTTGCCCTGCGCGTTCTTCAGCGCCAGGTAGTTGTCATCGCTGATGAGTCCTTTGTAGCCCCGCTGCCGGATGTCAATGTTGGAGGCGCCCGCGGGGATGACCACCACAAAGTTGTAGCCGTGCCTGAAAGAGAAGAGCAGGCAGGGCAGGACGTCAGGCTCAGGGACATCGTGCTACTGCATTGCTTCAGCCCTGAGATCCTCCCACCCCTGCATTTGTCTTCGTCCTGTGAAGATCGTTTTGAATCTCCTCCCTGCGTGGAGTTTTGTCTAGGCTGATGTCACCCAGCTACAGGAAGATGCTTCAGCTCCTCTGGCTCAACTCCGTCAGCAGAAGTCAGCAGAACATTAAATGTGCCCTGCTTCTCCTTCAGAGCCAGCCCAGGTTTCTGTGCAGTGATGGACACAAGCACCAGCAGATTTTGGTCGGGATGGATTTATCCCATCTCCACCACCTTCCTGCATCCCCCACACCAAAACACAGAGCTGGGAGAAGGGGAAGAACACGTGGTCACCAAACACTCACATGGGTTTGGTGAACAAGCCTGAGACCTTCTTGCAGCTCTTGTTGTCCCCTCCACAGACGCTGCATTTGTCAAACTTCTTCTTGGAGCCGAGCTTCCCGTCACAGCCCGCCTTGATGCATTTGCCCTGGACACAGACCGAGGTGGAGTCCGGGGAGCAAGGGGTGCCATCCACCACCTAAACCAGGTGAGCAAAACAAGCTGCTGATTTCCCTCTCACACCCCCAAGGGCCCCCAGCTGTGTCCATCCCACCCCAACCCATCCCACAGGTGCTGAGGAGATGCCAGCAGGCACCATGTTCTTCCCTCACGTTCTGCTTTGCAGGCAGGATTTTTGGGGTCTCTGAGAAGAGATGGATGGGACTACATCCCTTTTCTGCTCCCATCTGCAGAATTTCCTGACCTTTCCAGTGCAGGGAATGAGCTGCACAGGGGACACTGCTAACGCCAGCCCGCTCAGTCCCATGCCTGGATGCTCACCCTGTCCTGCCCGTTGCTTCCCCAAACTATCATCCTCTATCCCAGGACTACAGCAATGTGCCAGAGACACCTTTACAAGAGGTAAAAATGAGGACTTCCAGAGGAAGACCCTCCATGGACCAACTCCAGCCCCAAAGCTGATTCAGACCAGACTGGTGGGCTCCCCTCCTCTACCACCTCATCTAACACCATCCACCCGATAGACAAGGAAAATCCATTCATTTGCAGGCACACTGGAGCCATCCCACAGTTCAGGCACTGACCCTGGGGGTCTCTCACCAACCTTGGGTGCCAGCACATAGAAGTAGCCGGTGCCGTTTGCTCGGCAGATGAGCTTGCACTTATCCCGGGGCGAGACACCGGAGTATTTGGGAACCCAGGAGACAGAGGCAGTGAGGCGGTTCGTGCTGTGACTGTAGCCATTGAAAGCCTCACACTGCTCCTCACGGAAGCTCTTCCCCGGCACTGAAAATAAGAGGGATGTGGTGTCGGGCACCAGCCTGGACCTCCAGCTCCAGTGTTGTGGGGTTGCTCCAGCTCAAGCCGAGCGCCAGCCCTTACCTGCAGCAGCACAGGGCTCCAGGTTGCAGGAGCGGTACTTGACGCGGATGCCCTCGCAGTAGGAGCCGCCGTTGGCCGGCACGGGGTCGGTGCACTCCCGCCTGGCCAGCTGCACCCCGCCGCCGCACGTCCGCGAGCACGGCCCGTACGGCGCCCACTTGGCCCAGCCGCCGTCCACCTGCGGGGACAGACGGGGTGAGGCTGCACACCTTCACCGCCTCCACAGCTCACAGGCAAAACCTCCGACCGCCCCAAACCTCCCTTGTGAGGGGAATCCCGGGGCAGACGCTGGTGTCTTCTCTGTTGCACGACCCAAGGGAGTGGTCTGGAGTTGTGTCAGGGGAGGGTTAGGCTGGATATTAGGAAAAGTTTCTTCTCCCAGAGGGTGCTTGGGCGCTGAACAGGCTCCCCAGGGAAGTGGTCACAGCCCCAAGCCTGACAGGGCTCAAGAAGCATTTGGACAATACCCTCAGGCAGGGGGTGTGACTCTTGGGAATGGTCCTGAGCAGGGACAGGAGCTGGACTCAGGGATCCTTGTGGGTCCCTTCCAACACAGCAAATTCTGCGGAACTTGCCCAGGGCTGGCTGGAGCAGAGCAGCATCCTCACTGCTTGAGAAATACAGGACACCCAAGGGATCTCCTGCTCTTTCCACATCAGTGTCCCCACGCTGGGTCTCCACCACCAGGAGGTTGGGGATAGCTCCACCAGCACCCGCTCAGAGTCACCCTGTGGGATGTTTTGGGGCTCCTGGCACAGGTACTCACCCTGTACCTCCTGAGTGACCCTGTGGGATGGTTTGGGGCTCCTGGCACAGGTACTCACCCTGTACCTACTGAGTGACCCTGCGGGATATTTTGGGGCTCCTGGCACAGGTACTCACCCTGTACCTACTGAGTGACCCTGCAGGATATTTTGGGGACTCCCAGCACAGGTACTCACCCTGTACCTACTGAATGACCCTGCGGGATGGTTTTGGGGCTCCTGGCACAGGTGCTCACCCTGTACCTACTGAGTGACCCTGTGAGATGTTTTGGGGCTCCCGGCACAGGCACTCACCCTGTACCTACTGAGTGACCCTGCGGGATATTTTGGGGCTCCTGGCACAGGCACTCACCCTGTACCTACTGAGTGACCCTGTGGGATGGTTTGGGGCTCCTGGCACAGGCACTCACCCTGTACCTACTGAGTGACCCTGCGGGATATTTTGGGGCTCCTGGCACAGGCACTCACCCTGTACTTGCTGACGTTGTGCCTCTCCACGCAGGCTCCCTTCAGGCAGAAGCGCCCGTCGCCGCAGGCGGTGCCGTCGGCCCAGGGGAAGTGCCGGGTCTGGCAGACGATCTGGCCCCGCGCCTTCCCCGTGCACCAGAGCTTGGCGCAGTACTGCATGTAGGGGCAGGGCTTGGAGCCCACCCCGAAGGCCAGCTCGCACTGCTGGTTCAGGCTGTAGCTCGTCCCCGGCAGGTCTTCGGGCAGCGGGATGGGTTTGGCAGGCTGGTCCAGCAAACAGTCCCCTGCAGGAGTGGGGAGAGGGGGTCTGCCGGGTGCTGGGGGATTGTAGGGAGCAGAGTGGGGAGGGGAAGCACTGCTGCAGGGAGATGAGGGAGGGTTTGGGCCAAAACTATCCCGGGGCTAACCCAGGGGTGCCCTGGACCTTGGCTGTATCCCGGACGGAGGTGATTCCATCCCCTGGGGATGCCAGAGCTGGGCCAGCAGCCTGAGTGCAGATGCCACTGCTGGGGACACCCAGGAAGTCTGGATGCTACAGAAATACTGCTAAACTCCCATTTCCCTCAAAATTTGTTTACAGAGCCAGGAGAGGAAGTGCCCTACAGCCAACCATCTTTTCCCAGTAAACACCTGCAGGGATAGACCTGTTCCCAGGGGATAGGGACACAGTGAGGGGCACAGAGGGCTCACCGTGGCCACTGTCAAGGAAGTCGGTGATGATGGCAGCGCTGCAGGCTGACCAGGGGTTGGCACGGTCGATCTGGATGAGGGTGGGGGACATCATGTGGTTGGTCTTCAGCCGGCCAAAGACCTCCTCACAGGCCTTCACGTTGTCGTGGGGCATGTTGAACACGTGGCCTGGGGGGGGACAGGGGAGGCAGCATGAATAACCCAGCACAGCACCATGAGCAGGGACCCCCAGCTTCTTTCAGGGGAGACTGAGACATGGAGTGGGGCAGGCCCTTGCAAGGATGGCAGCTGTGGACAGCCCAGAAGAGTCAGCAAACCTTCCAGCTCTCTCCTGGACGCCTCATGCACACGGAAAGCACACGGGAAAGGAAGGGCAAGGGAAACTGTGAAGTGAAGGTGACAGGTGACTTCAGCACTTGCCCCGCTCTCTCCTCCTCCCAGAGGTAGGTGTGCCCTCTGCCTGCTATTCCAGCACTCCTGAATCCTGGAAACCCAGCTGTGGCAGCAACCACGAGAGCAAAGCCTTTTGCTTCCTCAGCAGCCCTTTCCCCCCGGCTCAGGGGGACTCCTGTACCCAAGGCACAGTTACCCTGTCACCCAACACCACCTATTGTCTCATCCCCCAGAGGCTGAAACCAGGGCTATTCCGAACCTTGCCAGCTCCTGGAATTCCCCCTGAGAGGAAGAGGAGAGCTGGGAGCCTTACCCAGCTCGTGGGCGGTGGTGAAAGCCGAGGGCAGCCCATCGTCCTCGATGACGGAGCAGCTGCGCTTGGGATCACACATGGTGCCCACGTCTGCCATTCCCAACGTGTCGCAGGTGGTGGCACCACACAGGTCCTGCCAGTCACAGAGGGACGGGGTTAGTCCTGGGGACAGCACAGACCTCACAGTTCCCCTTTCCCACCTCATCCCTGCTGTCCCACACACGGGGAGCTCCTGATGGGAAGAAAGCCCAAAGGGATGGGAACCACACCAGGATACAGAGGCAGGAAACCTCAATCCTGACCCAGCCCAGGCTGCAGCGGTGTGTTTGCACTTAACCCTGGCACCAGGGATATGTGCAGCACCCTGCCCTGCCTTCAGCAACAGCTTTTCCTACCCAAACAGCTCCTCCGGCCAGGGTGGAGCTGGTTTTGTCACGGAGGAGCCAGTCTGGTTCCCTTCTTCTTAAGCGTGAGCTCAAGCACCAGACCCAGGTGGGTGGATGGGAACGCATCTGGCCTTGGACTCAGGGCTGAGCCACTTCTCAATCTCATTTCTCAGCTTCTTCCAAGGAGCAAGAAAGCCCTGGACCAGGTCCAGAGGTTTCCAAGGCTAAAGAAAGTGCTCCTGCCTTTCTGAGACACTCTGCAGCCATCCTTCAAGGAGCAACCAAGCCCAGCTGGTCAAAAGAGGAACCAGCCCAGGCTTCCACCCCCAAACTGAGGAGAGCCAGGTTCTACATGGATGTTGCCAGGAGAGAGGGTGGGAAGGGTCTCATCGTAGGCAGATCTGCCCTTCTCCAGGTGCTGGTGCTAAAAGTGAAAGTCCATTTAAGACACACGGGTGCTGCAGCCTGGCAGTAACCTTGTCCCAGGTGCTCCCTTCCCCTGCTGGGCTGTGGTTTTGGTTTGGGAGGGCTGGAGCATCATCCCCTGCCTTGGTGCTGCCCCAGAGCTGCCGGGGAGGCCGTGCAGTGGGCAGGGAGCTGTTTTCCACATGAAAAGAAAAGTAAGGGACTCGTTGGGCGCTCCCATGCTATAAATAAGTGTGATTCATGCTCAGCACTCGCCCAGCCAAAGCGCCTGGGTTGCTCGAAATCCTGCAGGAGCTGCTGTGCCAATATTTCCAGCAAGGTTTCCAAGCTGAAGGCATTCCCGCGCAGGCAGGTTCAGCCGTGGGTAAATAACAGTCCTGATGACTTCAGAGAGCCCCAGCCAGGGCTGAGATGGCTTTAACAGGAGACCTGGGGCTACGGAGTGCGGAGGCACAGGCAAGACCGTGATCTCCAGAGAGGTGACGTGAAGAAACGTCTGGGTCTGCACTGGTGGTGGAAAACCCCGACACAACTGCAGCGCTTTGCTCTGCAACGATTTTCCCCACCAGCTGGGAGCCTGCTGCATCCCTGACCCCATCACACATCAATGCCAGCAGGGAGAAGAGGTGACAGCCCCACGTCACAGTGGCAGGGCCACCACTGACAGGCACAGGTCGATTCATGGCGCTGGCATGCCCAGATGTGGAGTCCCAGTCCCAAAACACCACCAGGAGCCCGTGCCAGCGCCACGCTGAGCTAATCCGGGGGTGCAGTGTGCCCAGGCCCCCCTGCCCGTGCTCTGCCCAGCGCTGGGGGCTCGGGGGTGAGGATGGGGCATGGAGAGGAACGTCACAGCACCGCAGCTCGCAGCTCCCCGTCACTGCTCTTTGAAGAGCTCTTTCCTCGCCAGCACAGCGAGCTTTGGCTCCCGGCCCAACACCTGCACTGACACACTGACCCACTTCTCGCTCTGAACCTCGCTGGGACGCACGGCCAGCGGCTCTTCAAGGGGTTTTCCCTCACTCCCCACCACAGCCTCCTCGGGGCAGCCCGGGGATGCCAGGCAGCATCTCCGGGCTTTAATGAGAAGTCCTGACCCCACCTAAACACCTCCTTCAGCTTTGCCAGGTGTCCAGCCTGCTCAGGAGGGCAGGAGAGAGGAATGGAAGAGGTTTAGGGTGGGAAAGCACCGTGCAAGGAGCTGGCTCTGCCTTTGCTGGCTGTCACCGGTGTCCCCCGCTGCCAGCACAGATACAGGGAGGGTGCTTGGCCCCCAAGGGGCTGCAGGCACCCTGCTCAGGGCATCAGCGCTCTCCTGCCAGCCTGACCTTCCTATATGGGACCTTCCGGGGCTTTTTGTCATCCCTTGTGAACTTCTCAAGATGTTCCACAGCTCAGTTAGGGGGATCCTAGTGGCTTGTGCATTAATTCCCCTACTCAGAGTCATAAGCACTCTCCCTACCAGAGGCTTCCTGTGTAAATCCAAAGCAACTCCAAAAAGCTGAGGCTTGAGCTACGGTTCCCAAATTCCCCCACAGCATCTGCCACACGCTAGGCTGCAGCCAGATGTTCCTTCATGCAACATCCCTTTGGTCTCAGAGCAGAGCAAAGATGTGCAGCAAACGTTTGCTGGTGAGACATCAAGGTCCAGGATGGGTGGGAGGAATGGCCAAGCCCTTTGCCGTGGTGTGCAGGGATATTTCCAGGAGGCAGGAGTGCAGCTGGATGCTGGATGCTCTGTAGGACCCTCCAACAAGCAGCGGCTGAGGTAGGAAGGGGCGTCTGCACCCACCAGCTGGTCAGGACTGAGCTTCCCGAAGGCAAATCCATCATCCAGCACGACCGACGTCGGGAGGGAGCAAATCCAAGCAGTAAGAGAGCCCCATTCGTCAGCAACTCATCGACACAACTGAAAACTGCCTATCAACCAGCCTGGAGGTGAAATTGAAGTCGGGGGCTTATGTAACAGCTTTTTGGCAGGAAGATAAGCTTCGGGGTGTCAGGGGACCACAGATGGATGCACTCAAGGAAGGCAGCTGTCTCCCTGATCGTGTGCCTTTGCATTGGGCTTGCTTTGGGATTTCAGGAATGGATGGTTTAGCAATGTGTAAAAAATGCAGCCCAGACGTGATCCACATCTTTTGAATCGCTGGGAGGGGCTCTGTCCCACGTGCAGCCCCGGTGACCTCACTGGGTTTCCACCAGAGGTGGAGCTGGCTCGTCCCTGCAGAGGTGTCAGCAGTGTCCTCCTCTTGGAGCAGCCCCGTGCAGGCTGCAATCCTGTCTGTGCTCCCACAGGATTTACAACTGGCCCGGGGCAAGGGGGACAAGCAGACAGACAGGACAGGACGAGATCTCACACGTCCTGCACAGCATCATTCCTGCTCCTGGCCATTGTCAGCCCTCGCTGAGCCAGGCTAGGGACAGCTGAACTGAGCTGGACACGATATCCTTCCCACCCACGAGTGCTTCACCTGGAAAAACGTTTTGGGAATGGTCTCCCTGCCATTGAGGGGAGTTCCTGAGCTGTCCCTAATCCAAAAACATCTGGGCAGGGATAAGGGAAGGAGGAAATGCAAGGAGCCTTTGCTGCCAAAGCCTGCTGCAGCCAGGATAAGACGAGACTGTCCCCTCCAAGCTCATCCTCCTCCCATCCCATCAGTGATTTTGGGATGCAGGCACTGAACTGATGTCCACGCTGAGACGGGACTCCAGGGAAGGAGGAACAATGTGGGGAGGCTCTGGGAGCTTTGGTGTCATGCAGTTAGTGGGGGTGGGAGGCTGCGGAGTTCATCCCACACCCCACATCCCCGCGGAGCCGTGCCCAAGGCAGCTCCGAGCCCCTCTCCCACCACAGGGATGCGGCCAGCCCGGCAGTGGTGGCAGTGGCTCTCCCCTCTGCCCCACTCGAGGGCTGCAGCGCTGGCTGAATCTCCGGTGCTTCACTTCCAGCCCTGAACCGGGTCCATGCAGCGCAGCCAACGCTGAGGAGAGGTCCAGGTTCTCAGGAGGACCTCGCGCGTGAGTCAGAGGAAGCTGGGAGAGGTTTTCTCTTGGCAGGTGGCACTGTGAGCTCTTCCCAGCTGGGGAGGGGGAAGCAGGACCATGCTCCTCCTCTTCTGGGCTCAGACCTCTCGTTTCAGGGTGCACGCCAGAGCCTCGGGGCACTTGCTGCCAAGGCTCCGGCACGGAGGCAGGAGATAGAGCGGCAGGTTTCTGCCCGTGAGGCAACCTGCCTTTGGACATCTCCTGGCCTCATTCACCCCATGGCAGGGATTGTTCCAGGCTGCTAACCAAAACCTGCCCAGGGGACAGCAAGGGCTGGCTCAAGTCAGCTGGCTCCGTGCCTCTGCTCCCCCCACCCCAGAATCTGAGAGTGGAGGTTCCCTCGGAAAAGAGGGATCAGCCACAAGCACAGCCTCCCCCACCATGCACACAGGTGCAGAACACCTTAGCCCAGAGCAGGGCTCCATGACAGGGGGCGACAGCTCCTCCGGGCCATCCCCCCTGCACCCACCTGCTTGGTGAAGAGGATGGCGGTGTCCCAGTACTCGGGGTGCTTGTCGCTGACCTTGTTCCACCTCTTCTGCCAGGCGCAGAAGTTGCGCAGGGTGAGGGCGGCGTTGCTGGTGACTTTGGGCCCCTTGTCATCCTGCCCGATGAGGAGGAACTTGACCACGGAGATCTGGATGGGGTTACGGATGCTGGGGTGCTTGTAGAGGCGGGCGGCCGTGGCCATCAGGGTGAGCAGGTAGTGCTGGAGGTCATCCCCGTGGAACTTCACCATCGACTCGTCGGCCACCACCAAGGTCTCCACGTAACGCGGGACCGAGGCAAAGCGCTTGGCCCGGCCGCCTTTCCCCCCCGCACGCCCCCGGTACTTGTCGAGCGCCTGCAGCACGCCGGGGGTGAGCCCGGAGCCCACGGCGCAGCGCGATGCTCCGGCCCCGACGGGGCGTTCGGGGCTGCGGCGCTGCAGGCGATGGAGCCCGCCGGCCGCGCCCCCCGCCAGCGGGCTGATCAGGTACTCGGCTCCCCGGTAGCCGAAAGCCCCCCGGAGCCCCCCGCACAGGCTGAGGGCGGCGAAGGACTCGCGGTCGGCGTTGACATCCCCCGAGTAGAAGCAGTGGCGGAGCGCGGGCAGCGGGCGGGCGGCCGCCCCCAGGTAGTGCGCGGCGAAGGCGGGCGCGATGAAACGGGCGTCGGGGGAGAGGTGCAGGTAGAAATCCTCCCCGAAAGCCGAGAGCTGGATCACCACCGCCTGCCCTCCCCGCGGGGGCTCGGCCGGGCCCCCCCTGAAATAAGCCGGCCCGTTGATGTCGGGGTCCAGGCGCAGGGGAGTGACCAGCGCGGAGTCGGGGTCCGGGGGTCCCCCCGAGGTCAGGCGCAGCCCCGGGGCGCCCAGCAGCAGCAGCGGCAGCAGCGGCAGCATCCTCTCGGAGGGCTCAGGCCGGCGGCATCGGGGTTCGGGGGAGGCGCGGGGGGGAGAAAGCAGAACCCGGCCCCCCCCTTCCTTCCTCCCTCCTCCTCCTCCTCCCGGACCCGCGGAGGCTGGAGGAGCGGAGCGGCCCC
>VZRO01005208.1:32589-48930 GCA_013397915.1 Daphoenositta chrysoptera | reverse complement strand
GCCGCCCCCCGCCCGCGTCCTTCTGTCCCCGCCGGCGCCTGTCCTGTCTCCGGCGCGTTCGTCCCACAGCCTCTCCATCCTTCCGTGCCTTGCTGTCCCCGTCCCAGCCGCCTCTCCCCGTCTCCACTCCTGCGTTCCCACCGCCTCTCTGTTGCCTTCATCCCTCCATCCTCCCCACGCGTGCATCCCTTCATCCCCTCCATCCCGCTGTCTCCTGTCCCCATCCCCGTTGCCTCTCCCCCTCCAGCCCTGCTGCCTCTCCGTCCCCTCCGTCCTCCCGCTTCCCTGCCCGCTCCCGGGTCGCCCCTCGCCCTCCCGGTCCCCCCAGCCCCGGGACACCGGGGACAGCTTGGAGTGAGCGAGGGGCGGGGCGGGGGGACCTCGGTGCCCACCTTGCCGTGCTGTGTGGGGGCTGCAAGCTGATCTGTGGGGTTCAGTCAGTGTTTGCGGACCCTTTCCCAGAGCCAGCACCCATCCCGGCGAGCCTGTTTCTGCACGCACCGGGCACTGTGATGTGCCATCAGCCCGGTGTCCCCAAAGGTGGGGGACGGAGCGGGTTAATGCCCTTCCTGTGACAAGGAAAGAGCCGCGCTGCAAAGCAATGCGCTGAACTCCCTTCCGGGTGGGAGCCGGGGCCAGATAGTAAATAAACCAGGGGCTGAGTAATGCGCAGTCCCGCTCCTGAGCCACCTGTTAGTAGCTGAGCAGATGGATGAACAGCCCTTTCCCTCAGCCACCAGCGCCAGGAATTCTCACCCTCCTTAAACACCCTCTCTGCGACACCCTGCCCCGACCAGGCTTTGGGGAGACCCCAGGGGCAGAGACTGTGGTGCCTCAGCCCCCCACATCCATCTCCAGGGCAGTCCATGTGCCTCATTCATCAGCACCAGCTCGTTTTTCATGCCTCTGACAAAGCCAGCCCTGCCCTGCAGGGATGGGTGGTTCAGGTCCAAATTCAGGTTTGCACCATCGGAAACGCTCTGCGGTCTTTGCAAGGGGTAACTGGGCGTTGAAGCTGCTCCTTCTCTGGTTGTTTGGGCTCGGGGCTGGAAGAAGAGTTCTTGAAGCTGGAGCTCAGCAGGGAGCAGCTGAAAGCAGGGGCTGCACTTTGGCAGCCTGGCTTTGCCACTTCTGCCGACTTCATCCTGCCCCCAGGGGCTTCTCTGCTGCTAACAAAGCAGCGTTTTAATGCCAGCCCTGCTCGGGCCAGGCTGGACCTTGGGAAATGCGAGACCATGGGGCTCCAGCTGATTTCAGCTGCTCGGCATCGCTCTGGTTTTGCCCCTTGTTTGGTTTTGCCGCCAGGGCAGGCTGGCAGGAGCAGATGGCAGAGGGTCAGTGAGTGAGGGGTGATGCACCTGCAGATACCCCGAGTGCTCTCAGCACTCAGAAAAGAGTTTGAAGTGGAGTAAGCTGAATTTTTAAGCACCAGAGGTCTAAATGGTGGTGGGAATTACTATCCCCATAGTGTGAAGTTGGTCTCTGATTCCCCACGAGCGCAGGAAAAACACTCCAGTGAATCTTCTGCCCCCAGCCAGGCACCTGATGGTTTTAAAGCAACACCCAAGGGTGTCTAAATTCCTAGAAATGAGGTGATATATTTGGGTTGGGGGAAATCCTGATAATGGCCAGCTTGAGCTGGGGGAAAAGGAACAACCCTCTGGGTAAATCTGCGAGGGCAGCAGGAGAGGAAGTGGCACCTACACATTACCAAGGGGCTGGAACTCTGGCACCCTGCCCCGGGTTGGCTGCTCCAGCCCCGGGCTGGCTGATGCTGCCGGCTTGGCTCCCATTTTACCATCATTTCCTTGGCCCCAAGAGCAATATCTTTGCATCAGCTCTCAGGGATGGGAAGGAAACCTTTAAAGATCTTGTTTTGGATGAATAGAGCAATGGTATATTAAAATATTTGGGAGGAAACTTCCACCAGCTCTGGTGTAGCCGCTAAAACTAAAAACAACCAAAAAACCACCTGCTGTGTTTCTGTGTCTTTTGTTCTCTGGAACAAAAAAATGCAGGGAGCAGCAAAGCCATCTTGCTTCTCCCTAAATACCTTTTTTGTGGGGTGAAAAAAGCAGTGGCAAGTGCTGATGAGATCTTAGAGAGCTGACTAGGAGAGATGCCCAGGGAGTAGAAATGTTGAGTCAGAACAAACCATATTTATATAATGACTTTTCTTCCCGTAACCACACTTTAATTACCAAATATTTATTAAAGGTCACCAGCATTGTTTGTATTCCCAGTTATTTTCTTGCATAAGTTGTAACAGCTCGAGCAGAAGAGTCACCCGAAGATGCACTCAAGCGTTGTGAGTTATAATCAATGCCATGCTCTTGGTGGGAAAATGCTGTTAATGATTCATTTCTAATCAATTTGAGCCTTATAGCTCAGCTGTTAACCTAATTTAGATAATAAGAGCTTATTGTGCCTTCATCAATAATTTCATGTAAACCAGGAGGGAATGGTGAAGTGAGAGCAGAACTAGACCTGAAATTTGGGGGTTTAATCATTGGTTGGGGTTGATGATTGCAGGGGAGGGGGTGTTTGGGGGGCATTAGCAGCAGGACAGTGCTGGGCAATAAATCCGGTGGGGATGGGGCAGGATTGAAGCTGCAGGGACTGGGAAGAGCCCTCAAACAGGGATGGGAGCGAGGCTCCAGGCTGGACACACGAGTTTTTGCATTTTTCTTGCAGAGGATGCCAAATGCTTGAAAACAAAGGGGCTGTGAGCATCACTCCCAGAATTAAGTGGGGTTTTGAGTAGGGGGAGCTGAGGCAGGAGACGGGGCTGGCCCTGCTGCTGAGCAGAAGGGCTGAGCACCTGCAGCTGGGGCTGCACTTGCAGGGATGCTCTGCATGGCTCGGGAGCGTTTGCCAGGACACCTAAAGCACCCGGCGGTTCCCAAACCCAGCTGCAGCATCCCCAGCCAGCTGGCAGCCAGACGGGATTCCTGTGGTGGGATTTCTCCAGTCTCTTGGGTGCAGATGAGACGCATTTCCAAGCTTTCCTCCGCAAGCACGATGGCTGTGGTCCCCTTTCCCTTCTCCTCTGGCAAGTGAGGAATCTGCCGTTCCTGACTCCCAGGGCTGGAAACGACTGCGGGCCACGGCAGAATCAGATCAGTCTGGAAAAGCTGGGATTCCTTGCTGACTTCTGTGTTTTGTCCAGGCAGATTTATGAGGTTTTAGGAGTGCTGTTGCAAACTCTTCCCTCTAAGACCAGACGGGTGCTGGAGTGCAGGGCACGGGGCATTGCCAGGCTCCTCCTGCTCACACCCACATCCCCTGGAGGTACAGCCAAAGCCACCCTGGAGCCCCGGGTCCCCTCATGTCCGGCTCTTAGGCTTGCTTTAGGGTATTTTGCAGCGTGAGTGGGTAAATTTGCTTAATCCCTTGACAAAAGAAGCCAGCCCCTCCTAAACCCATCCCAAAGGCAACTGGAGTGGGATTAAAGGGGATCTGTGCAAAGGGGGACCTGCATGATGCTGCCATCCGCCAGCTTTTCTTCTGGGATTTGTCCTCTGAGTGTGACCCTGAGCCTGCATCCGCTTTGGGGCAGGGGGCTGGAGGACCAGGCAGCCTCCCTAAATATTCCTCTGGCTGGGGCACTCGCCTCAGGCCGGGATATTCAACAGCTGCTGCATTTCAGGGCTTGGGAATGAAATGTGCAGCATGAAGGGAGCTGGCTCCCGCTGGAGCCACTCCCAGGCTGTAGCACTCCTGCTCTGGGATGCTCTCAGGACGGGGTTTTACTCCATCTGTGCCTCTGGCGAGGTGGGGGCAGTCTGGATGTGCCTCAGTTTCCCCTGCCTTCAACAGGGGTAATTGCTGCTTTTGTGGTTCAGCCCCAAACATCCAGCAAAGAGGGGGGAAAAGATCATGTGGTGAACAGAACAGGGATGGGCAGAGAGCCGGGAAGGCAGGAGGGCAGCCAGGCACACCGGCAGGCTGGCAAGGTGTCCCCCTCTCCCCTGGCTTGCCCCCCACTTCCCTTGGCTGCCTCCCACATTTTTGCAAGGGAATTCTTGGCCCGGGCTTGAAACCACAGGAGGAGCTGGCAGGGCAGGCAGCAGCCCCTGGGCACCCCAGCCAGGGGGGAGCTCACAGACGGTGCTTCGGGGGAAAGGGACAGCCTGGGATGTTTTTACTAGTTGATTTTTAGAAGCTGGGCAGCCCTTGCATCTGACCCTGGGTTCGCTTCCTTCCATCTGTCTGCGCTCCAGAATCTCAGCATTTCTTCCTTCTTTTTCCCCTCTGCAGAAATGTTGGCTTCTGGGGAGAACGCAGGGAAAATACCCAACCAAATCCAACCAACAATTGGATCCTGCATTTCCTACAGCCCCAGGCTGGGCTGAGCATTGCTCCCCACATGTTGGGGAGCATTTTGGAGGGAGGCAGGTTGTGCTGGGGTGTTCTGTGGCTGCTCCCTGCTGTCCTGCTGTTCTGGGTGGGTCCAGCACTATTAAACCATTCTGTGCCATACCACAATAACAGTGTCTGTGTAAGAGCAGCTTCATCCATCAAAACAATAATAATAATTAAAAATAAACCCCAGCGTTTGGGGATCTTCAGCTTCTGAGTGGTTCCCCTGAAAGGGAGTGGAAGCAGAGACTTTGCAAGAGCCTGTATCACAAAGTGAAACCCTTCAGTGTTGAGAGGGTAAAGACAACCACTTCAGTTCCCCTTGCTCTGATTTGTATTTATTTTTCCTGTCCCTCTGCCTGTGCTGTTTGCTGCTGGAAGGTCCCGTCAGGCAGAGCCTGGCTCAGGGCAGGGCTGTCCCAGACACGGTGATGCTGTGGCAGGAGGGATGTTGGAGCTGCTGGAATGCAGGTGTGTCAGACAAAAGTCATCCCTCCTCATTTTTAGGGGGAAGTGGGTGGAATTTGATACTGAGAGCAGAGGGATTGCAGCTGGGGGGAAAACGGGTGGGAGGTTTGTGGGGTCGTCACCCTCCATAGTGCCTTGGCACAAATGCAGTGCACGGGGCAGAGAAGGGATGCTCCATGGCCCTCTCTGGCTCACCCTGGTGTCCTCTCCCCCAGAGCAGGTGAGAGGCTGATTTTCCAGCTGTGTTTACCAGACATCCTGCCAGATCTCCCAGGATGCTGATTGGAAAGGGCAGGGAAGCTCCTTGTGCCTGCAGGGCTGCAGTGCCTGGCAGGAAGGCAGAAACCAGTGAGTCTGCAGCCCTGGGCTCCCCAAAACCAACCCAAAATCCTGCCCTGCACCTGATCCCAACACCCACATCCTCAGCCTCGGTGCTGGGAAGGAAACCCCGGAGAAGGCAGCGTTCCCTGGTCAAGCCAGAGCCTGTTTGCAAAGGCAGAAGAGGATGGGACCAGCAGGGCTCAGCCCATCCACAGCCAGCTCTTGGCCAAAAGCGCTCAGCCGGCCTCTCCCGAGCCCTGAGGATCCCCTAATTTGCTTTTGGCCACGGCTTCAAGCCCTTGGCCAAGCCAAGGCAGTGCAGGTGGATTGCTGCTCTCCCCAGAGCAGTCAGGGTCCATCTGAAACCCAACCAGCTCCTGCTCGGGCCAGGGATGGGTATAAATAGATCCCAGATGGTGGAACAAGTGAATTTGACCTTTTAATCTTCACTAAATAGCTGTTTGTTCGGTTTGCTTTCCATCTTCCCTTTCCACACACAGGGAAGGTGGACAGATGTTTTCCAAGTCCCTCTGTTCCTACTGCTGAAAGAGATTTTTGGCTGGATATACTCCTGAGGATGTGAGGGTTGGTGTCCTGGGGGATTTGTGGTATGAACTGAGATCTCCCAGGTCAAATCTACTGTTATGGACAGAAACCTCTAATGGGTTAGAAAAGGATGTGCCTGGATTTACTCCCTTGGAAATGCAGGATGATCCCATGATGAGCAGCTCCAGTGCAGAGCATCCTTCTAGATCTTCAGGGCCGTAATTTTAGGAAGACTTGGTGATATTTTTTAGCAAGGTTCCCAATGGACTTTCCCCACAGGGTGAACGATTCCCCGAAGTTTCATGGAGCAGCCACTTGTGGGGATCTCGCCTGGATTTCTTCTTCAGTGACTTCTCAGTGACATGAGCTGCATGCTCCGGGCTGGAGCGTGAGTCACGGCGTGGAGATCTGGCCAGTCCAAATAAACCAGGCTGTTCACTGCTCCCATCAGCCTTGCTGGGGCCTGCCCTTGGATAATGAGCCGGGGAGGACCTGGACATGTCTTGTTGAAACAAAACATCTGTTTACATGGAGCTGCCAGTGACGGGATAAAATGTGGCAGATTAATTTAAAATAGCCACAAGTGCCCTGGGCAAGCGGCTCTCGGTGCAGCAAAAATGCTGTATCTCCTTCAACATCTCCCTCATTTGCTAAGGAAACAGCGTTTTGTGTCTCAGAAAATGGCATTGTCCTGGCAGTACCGTGATGCATGAGCACACAGAGTTAGCTTTGCTCAGGAAATGTATTTTGGGTGAAACTTGGCTATCGGAGAGGGCTCCCATCGAGTCCTTCCAGTTTAATTAGGCTCTGAGTTGAGACCGCAGGGTGTAATTTGTCTGGGGAGGAGAGAAGCCACTTTCTCTTTCCCAATACTGTATTGTGTAATAGCTGCATTTTTTTCTCCTGACTCTGGGCCGTGAGCAGTGCCAAGCAGAGGAGGAATTCTGATGCTCTGATAAGATGTTTACATCAGCCTAAACATCGCTGGCGCTTTTGACATATGAAGTAATCCCTGGTCATCGCCGAGCAGGGGATGCTGCCGGGCAAAGACTTGGCTGTCAAAGTGTTTTAGTCTCAGTTTGTCGCCAGGAATGTCGGGTTCAAACCCTGTGACCAGCACAGGCAGAAGTTTTACTGGGTGGCTTTGCACCAGCCAGATGTGTGTGAGTGGGTTCCTGCACGAGGGCAGCGAGGCCAGGGTTAATGCTTTGGGAATATGCAGAGAACTCTCCAGAATGCTGAGGTTTTCCCCAAGGAATTTCTTCCAGAGGGATTTCTAGGTGCAAAGGGTTCATGGGAGGGGAGACACAGCATTTGGAGAAGGGGATGCAGGGCTTGTCCACCAGCACAAGGTGAAAAGCATCACATCCAGGACAGGCAGCACTGAGTCCATCAGCCCGTGGTCTGGATGTGATGGGCTTCATAAATGAGGCTGATTCCTTCTTCTCAAACAAAAACAATTGCCCCGTAGCAGAGGTTTCACCCAGGCTCTGCCTGCCCATCTCTCCCCCCACAGAACCATGTCCTGACCCTGATGTCCATGGCAGCTCACATCTACAAGCACCCCAGCCTGAGGAACTCCATCAACCTGGTGGTGGTGAAGGTGCTGGTGGTGGAGGAGGCCGCGGCGGGGCCGGAGGTGTCGGACAACGGCGGCCTCACCCTGCGCAACTTCTGCAGCTGGCAGCAAAGGTTCAACCCCCCGAGCGACCGGCACCCCGAGCACTACGACACCGCCATCCTCCTCACCAGACAGGTCAGCGCCCTGGGAGTGCTCTGGAACGGGGTCACGGCATCCACGGAGGGAGAGAAGGGGGCTGACCATGGAGGCCCGTGCCCCACCATGGAGCCTGCAGCAAGGCCGTTGGGGGGGTGGTTTCATTTGGGGTGCAGACCCCGCAGAGATGTTGGGGCTGACCCCCTCCCCCTGCCCGGCACAAACAGGACTTCTGCGGACACCAGAGCTGCGACACGCTGGGGGTGGCGGACATCGGCACCATGTGCGACCGCAACAAGAGCTGCTCCGTGATCGAGGACGAGGGCCTGCAGGCAGCCTACACCCTGGCTCATGAACTGGGTAACACCTCCCTTCCCGAGGGGAGCTCTGCTGCTTCCGCTCCTGCTGCTGGGAGGGGTTGTGGCATCAGCATCTCCTGGCTGGGGAGCACCCACTAAGCCATGGGGAGCTTCTGGCGCTGGCAAAAGCTGGTTTGCACCTGCAGAAACACTAAATTGCTGGAAATTGGTGCACTTGCACCAATGCAGGAAGAATTTCTTCACTGGAAGGGTTGTCGAGCATTGGAAGGGGCTNGGTTTGCACCTGCAGAAACACTAAGAAGTGCCCAAATAGTTGGAAATTGGTGCACTTGCACCAATGCAGGAAGAATTTCTTCACTGGAAGGGTTGTTGAGCATTGGAAGGGGCTGCCCAGGGGGTTGGTGGAGTCCCCATCCCTGGAGGTGTTCAAGAAATGCCTGGACGTGGCTCTCAGTGCTCTGGGCTGGGTGACACGGTGGGGATTGGTCACAGGTTGGACTTGAGGGTTTCGGAGGTCTTTTCCAACCTTAATGATTCTATGATTCACCTGTTGTGATGAGCTCAGGCATGGGATCAAGCACCTCTCTCCCTTGGTTTGCCATTCCTGCACTGACTAATTTTTGCCCAGAGAAGCTGTGGCTGCCCCATCCCTGAGAACACCCAAGGTCAGGTTGGATGGGGCATGGAGCAACCTGGGATAGTGGAAGGTGTCCCTGCCCATGGCAGGGGGTGGACCAAAAAGAGCTTTAATTCCCTTCCATCCCAAACCATTCTGGGTTTCCACAGGTTTGGGCTGCTTTGCCCTGCACACAGCAGGCTGTACCACCGAGACAGAGCAAGCAGGTTTTTTTCCTTCTGATTTATGGAAGCAAATAGCTTTTGCACAAGTAGGAGCTGCTTGATACCTTACAGATGCTCCCCCGCACCATCTGCTGAGGAGCAGGAGCTGGGCTGGGGAGCTCAGCCCTGCCATGCTCTCTGCTCCCCAGGCCATGTGCTCAGCATGCCCCACGACGACTCCAAGAACTGTGAGCGGCTCTTCGGGCCCCTTGGCCAGCACCACGTGATGGCCGCGCTCTTCATCCACCTGAACAAGACCCAGCCCTGGTCTCCCTGCAGCGCCATGTACCTCACCGAGTTCCTGGACGGAGGGCACGGTAAGGCTCAGTCAGCTGCCTCATCACTCAAAACAACCTTTTCCTTAATTGCTCGGGCTCTTTGCAACGCCTGGAGGGGTGTGTGGGGTGAAGGGGGAATCAAACCAGCCCGTGGACAGAGGCGTGGGGTGCCTGCTTGGTGCAGTCAGTGGCATCAAGCCCTGATAGATCCACCTCCAGCCCAACCCTTGAACCTTGCCAGGTGACTGCTTGCTGGACGCCCCAGCCCAGCCCGTCTCCCTGCCTGCCGAGCTGCCCGGCCAAAGAGCCCTGTACAGCCTGGACCAGCAGTGCCAGCAGATCTTCGGCAAGGACTTCCAGCACTGCCCCAACACCACGGAGGAGGACATTTGCTCCCAGCTGTGGTGCAGGACGGGCAGCGGGGAGCCCCTCTGCCACACCAAGAACGGCAGCTTGCCCTGGGCCAACGGAACGCCCTGCAAAGCCGAGGGGCTGTGCTGGGACGGGCGCTGTGTGCAGCAGGACGCCCTGAAACCCCAGGTACTGGGGGCACTGGGGGACGGTGGGAATGCTCTGGGAGGGAGCAGCTGGGGCTGGACAGGCTCAGAGATGGATTTAGCAGCTTCTCCTGGCCTCTTGCAGCCAGCGGTGGATGGCGGCTGGGGCCCGTGGAGCGCCTGGGGCTCCTGCTCGCGGAGCTGCGGGGGAGGCATCCAGTTCTCCCACCGCCACTGCGACAGCCCCGGGCCCCGGCACGGCGGCAGCTACTGCGAGGGCCAGAGAACCAAGTACCAGTCCTGCCACACCCAGGAGTGCCCGCTGGATGGTAAGGATGACAATTCCCAAATGCACGCTCAGCTCCCGCTCCTGCTCCTCCAGAACGCATTACAGGGATTGCTCTGCTCCCCCTTGAATATTCGTATTTGGGGGGAGCAACAGCTTCCTGCTGGGGGCTGTGACCTTCTCTGGCTGATGGAAGGTGTGTGGGATCCCTCCTTCACGACATTCCTCCTCTGCTTGCACGCTCACCATGTGTTCCCACTATCCTTAGCTGCCTCCCACATCTCTGTGATGGCCAAGGAAAGCAGCTCCTGTCAGCTTCCCGTGGATTTTGGGTCATGTTTCACCTTTCCTTTCAGGGAAAAGCTTTCGGGAGCAGCAGTGTGAGAAGTACAACAGCTACAACTTCACGGATCTGGAAGGGAATCGCTTGGAGTGGGTTCCTAAGTATGCGGGAGTGTCCCCCCGAGACAGATGCAAACTCTTCTGCCGAGCCCGAGGGAGGAGCGAGTTCAAAGTCTTTGAGGCCAAAGTAAGATTCCTGGTGATGGGAATCACCAAAGTGAGATTCCTGGTGATGAGAATCACCCACGTAAGATCCCTGGTGACGGGAATCCCTCCCGTTTACCCCGTTTCAGAACTCATCCCCTCGCTACTCCTCTGTCCCCCTTTCCCAGGTGATCGATGGGACGCTGTGTGGCCCGGAGACCCTGTCCATCTGCGTCCACGGGCAGTGCATCAAGGCCGGCTGTGACCACGTCATTGGGTCCTCCAAGAAGCTGGACAAGTGCGGGGTGTGCGGCGGCAATGGCTCCACTTGCAGGAAAATATCCGGCTCGCTCAACAGATCCAAGTGAGGCGCCAGGGAGAAGGTTCTGCAGGGATGGGCTGTGGGAGAAAGACCAGCGTCCTCTCTCATTCCCCTTTTTCTATGGCTAAAGTTGTGGGCTAGGAATATGTTAGGATCCAAGCCAGCATCCTCAGCCGGCTGGCATTACAAGAGCCTGGGATCCTCCCCAGACTCCAGGGCTCAGTTTATTTTGGGGCAGAATTTTACAAGCCAAGTAGAGCTTATTTCCTAAAATAATAACTGATGTGACGGGCTCGGTACGCCACTGTAAATAAATCTGCTGCCCAACGAGTTTACAAAACACATTTCACCCCAGTGCAGTGAGTTGGACACTCACTATTGAAGGGCTGACGTGTGATGTAAATATTCAGTAACTTTGCCCTGGGCTTGGGGGTGAATTTGAATCCTGGGACAAAGGCACTGAGGCAGCCACTTCCCTCATCCAACATCTCCGTGGCTTTGCCAAAGAGCAGAATTTAGGGCTTTTGTTGGAAAACCGTAACAAAGCCCAACCATCCAATTCCATGCAGCGAGGTGACTCACACAGTCAAATTAGATTTCCTAAAGGCTTTCCTTCCAGGGAACAGCTGAAACGGGGCTTCCACTCTCCTATGAGTTGTTTGTGGTTGACTACAGGGAGATTAGCGTAGGAGCTACAGCCAAGGAGAGATCCCATTAAGATCAGGCTGAGGGAGGCCGGGGTGACGGAGAGCAGAGTTTGACTCAAAGGCTTTTTTCCAAAATACTCTGAACCTAATTAGTGACCGCAACATCCACCATGGGGATCCATGGAAAACGATCCTGCTGGCCCCACAGTGTGAGTCACAGTGCTGAGGGCTCAAGTTAAACCTGCCGTGTGCTGTCCCGGGAGCTGTGGTGCCCCAGGGATGGGCCTTGGCTGCCTCTGCAGGAAAATGTTTCCCTGGCATGGGAATGTCCTCTGTATCCTCCAAAGCGATTACATCTGCATGGTACTGATGGCTGCAAAACCCTTTGAAAAGTGAGCTGAGGGTGCAGAGACTCCCTCCTATTCCGCTGTTCTCCATCAATATCTGTATCTTCAAAGTGAGAGTATTATCTCTGTATTATCTCTGTCAATAGACAATGTCATCCTTCAGCATCACCAGTGGCAGGCTTTCAGTCCCAAACACTTCACCATTTCCAAACGTAGGGCACGAGGGGGATTTCCCACCTCGGCTGGTAATCACAGGGCTGTTCATTTGATTGCATCGCTCATTTTCATAGGGAATTCAGTGAAACCTTCCAGCTGAGCTCACATCTAGAACACCTGCAGTACTTCCAGCTCTTGAGCGCTCGGGGTTACAGAGAGATGGCTTCAGAGCCAGGATCCCAAGTGCTATTCCCTACACGGGCGTGCCCTTAGTAAGCCTTGAAAAATAACCCTGTCCCTTTGCCCTTTGCAGATACGGCTACAATGACATTGTCACCATCCCCGCCGGAGCCACCAACATCGACGTCAAACAGCGCAGCCACCGGGGGGTCCGGCACGACGGGAATTACCTGGCCCTGAAGACCCTGGAGGGCAAGTACCTGCTGAACGGAGACTTTGCCATCTCGGCCATGGAGCAGGACATCCTCATTAAGGGGACCATCCTGAAATACAGCGGCTCCATGACGACTCTGGAGAGGCTGCAGAGCTTCCGACAGCTCCCGGAGCCGCTGACTGTCCAGCTGCTGACGATTGCCAGCGAGGTCTTCCCGCCAAAAGTCAAGTACACCTTCTTCATCCCCAAGGACGTCCCTTTCAGCAAGCAGAAGGGCAAAGAGAAGAAGTCGGTCAACGTCATCCGACCCATGCTGACCTCCCAGTGGGTCCTGGGTGACTGGTCTGAGTGCTCCAAGACGTGTGGCTCCGGCTGGCAGCGGCGGACGGTGGACTGCCGGGACGTGGAGGGTCAAACCTCTTCCGCCTGCAACAGATCCCTCAAGCCCGAGGACATCAAGCCCTGTGGAGACCTGCCCTGCCCGCTCTGGCGCCTGGGTCCCTGGTCCCCCTGCTCCCAAACGTGCGGCGAGGGCGTGCGGACGCGCAACGCCTCCTGCATCGATTACGCCGGTCAAATCACCGCCCCGGAGAAATGCAGCTCGCCAGGGCCGCCGCTGGCCACCACGGCCTGCGTGCTGCGCCAGTGCTGAGCCGTGCCAGCGTGCCCCGAGCCAAGGGTGCCACGGCTTCCGCCGCCCGGGGCAGGACAGCGAGGGTGCCGCGGGCTCAAATAACCACTCTCCAGTGGTTCATCCCCACCGCATCGATGTCTACCTCAGATGGGAGAAAAACGGCGGCAAAACAGGGAGGAATCACTTCTTTTCCTTTCTTTCTTCCTTTTCTTTCTGGCTGGCTGCTCGCAGGCAAGTTGTAACTTAAAGGGAAAAACAAGCGTATCCGTAGGGTGTTTCTGAAGAGCTGTCGTTGAATGTGGTTGCAGGTTCCTCTTGGAAGGTTTGCTGGGGTTTGGCACTGGAGAAGATGTGGAGCCTGGTTTTGCCAATGCCCCGTCCCAGGTGCAGGTCAAGGAGGTCTGGTGTGGGTGTCTTTGTTGATAAAAGTGGGATCTCTTCACAAAAGGCGTGGAATGAGTTGCCATCCCCTCCCTGCAGCAGCGTGGGTGTCCTTGAGCATGAGGAGTGTTTTATCAGCTGTGGGTTTAACTTGGGAGGTAAATTGCTCGTGTGGATGGGAGAAGGAATAAGCTGAGGGCCAGATCCTAGCATGAATTAGGCAGGAGGACTGGTGAGAGGTGGTCCTGGTGGTTTCTGCTGGATTTATAATCTACAAGGTGACAAATCTCTGTCTCCAAACACCCCCAGCATCTGCATTTATTCCTAGAGCTGTTACCCCACACCTCTGTTTCCCCAGCTATAAAACCGAGGCTTAATTACACCTGATCTGTCTTACAGGGCCACTGTGAGGATTAATTAATTCCCAGTTCTGCAGTGCTCTGACTGTGAAATGCCTATTGCGATGCCCTCTGGAGCAGGCACTCTGGTGTGCCAGCGTTTCCTTTCCCATCCTTGGAAAAGTCCCCCGTGGGCTCATTTTTTCAGCTCTGCTCTAATTTTGGAGATAATTCACTAGCCTGGTTTGCAGCAGGGATGAGCCCAGGATCTGCCAGAGGTGACCAGTGCTGCTCTTCACCTCTGCTTTCCTGGGATATGTGAAGATGCTCAGATCTGGTGCCAGCTCCAGCCTTGCTTGAGCAATTCTCAGGCCAAAACCAAGCCTGGCAAGGCTGGAGCTGCTCTTTCCCAGTGGGAAGCAGCCACATCCCCCGGCCAGCCCAGCTGCTGCCTGGCCCCAGCACAGATGGCTGTTCAGACCCTGAACTTTGCCCTTTCCGAAGCAGTCTCTGGCCATGTGCTGGCAGCAGCCAGTGCCTGGGGAGCGGGGATGGAATTTGGACAGATTTTGCTATTGCTGGATGAGCAATTCAGTATCTCCAGGCTCCTCTCTCATACCCTGCCTTGGCTTCCTTTTTGGCAGCAAAATGTTGAATTTCCAGTGGGATCTGCCTTTTTCTCATAGGAAGGGGAGGAGGGCTGGAATTTTTGATGTTTAAGATTCCCCGTTCACATTTATGGAGCGAATCCTTTTCCTTGTCCCTTTTGCCTGAGTGAGCCAAGCTCGTGTGAGACCCTTTCCTCACTGTCCAGACAGGTTTGGAATGGGATGGTGGGATGAGCTCCTCCACTGAAGATAAAAACCCTACTATTTACCTGAAAACATGAAATATTCCTCTTCTATCTCCCATACATGATTCCTATCAAAACCACAGGAGCTACAGCCCAAGAATGAGGGTATTAAGGTCTTGGCTCCTTTATTTTTTTAGGAAAGGAAAAAAAAAACCTAAGGCCAGCTGCAGAGTTTGGATGCCGAGCTGTTTGGGCTGTGGTACAGACCTACCTTTGGGCAATGTTCTGCATCTGCTAATTAATCTCCAGGAATTTAAGTTCTAACAAATAGCTGGATGCTAAAGTCATGTAGCCTTGCAGGGTTATTTTCTTTTTCCCCCCTGAGTCTGCCAGGGTTTTAACTCAAAGCCAGCATGTGTTTCCTCTCCAGTGTCACCACCAGCATTTAGGATGGGTCAGGAATATCAGTCTGAGACAGTGCCAAGGAAAACGTCTGTATTTATCACACAGGAGTCGTGCACGCCAAGGGGCTTTTCCAGTTTTTTTATAATCACTGCGCAGCTGCTTAGCTGAAGCTTTCTCAATGTAAAAACTCCTTGTTGAGAGCAAATCCTGCTGCTTTTCCAGCAAGGAAGAAGGTGGGGATCCCCCTGGGATGGGGGGACCAGAGGCAGTGATGCTCTGTTGAGCTGTGGGGTCTGGGTGATGCCAAGTGGAATTCCTGCCCCTTTAGGCTTCTGTAAAAACAAGTAGCCTTTACGCTGATTTAAGTCTGAGAGGTTATATATTAGGCTATATTTATGTATATATATGTTTCCCTTCAGTGAAGGATTGTAGCAATTTTACTGAGCCTCTTGTGTTAGGTATTTATTACAAATTTCTGTTTGGTTTTGTACAGTAGCGGTCTGGAAAGGAGAAAAAAAAAAGAAGGAAAAAAGAGATTAAAAAAGACAGTGTTTTACCATGCTGCTCCCACATCCCCTCTCTGAAAGCTGCAGTGAGGTCGGAGAAGGGATGTCTTTGCTCATTGTTTATCCACTCTGGTATCTGACTGGTGTTTCCCTCCTCCCTGGTGTACCAACCAAGCTGTGCAAGCATTACAAGTCCAGCCAAAATTAAGCTTTGGAATTCATCTGGAGGAGAGGGGGAAAAATACAATTTTCTGATTTTTAGCCTCTTGTTTGTATTTGTTTTTAATTTTGGAAACAGTCTGTTTGTGGCTCTGCCTTTACCCCTTCAATAAAGTATTTCCTGCCTTTTATCTCTTTGCATTTGTCTTTATTTGCACTTTCCTCAGGATTATTATTATCCCCATCCCAGAGAGATTTTAAATCTCTCTTTTCTGTATCTTATTGATAATAAATGGTTCATTCAGTTTTAAGAAGCTGAACCAAAATATTACATGTGAGAATAGACGAAATCCGTGGAGCTGAAATTATTCTGCAGAAATTTTGAATCAATCCTGTTTTGCAGACACCTTATGAACACATATCTCCTTTCCATACATATACAGTATATCTAGCTATATATATTATATACAGGTATTATTATAGCATTATATGGTTCTATGATAATATCTATTATATATATTATACAATAATATACAATTATATACAATTATTATACAATTATTATTATATATATACATATTATATATGTGTGTGTATATACATATACAATTATTATACAATATTACACAATATTATATATTATATAGATATAATAGATATAACAACATATATCTATATATCATATAGATGCATAATATACATATTATACACGTAGTATCACAGAACTCTCTAATTGTATTATATAGCTATATATACATCATATATTACATATATACATAATATATGCATTATCACAGAATCCTATTATTCTATGATAATATATATACATTATATGTCATATATATTATATAGACATAATATATACATATACACATATATTGTTATAGAATTCTATAACTCTTACGTAATANATATATTGTCATAGAATAACTCTTATTATTTATATAATTATATGTAATAATATAATACATAATATATATAATTATAATATTGTATATAATGTATCTGTGTATTACATATACATAATATATGTTATATACACATAATATGGACATAATACAAACACAGTATATCTATTTATATGTATATACAATATAAATCTGTTCATCCACGTAGATAATTCTGCTGTTTACTAGGA
>VZRO01005208.1:0-27325 GCA_013397915.1 Daphoenositta chrysoptera | reverse complement strand
AGCGCGGCCGGGCCTGGCGCGGGAGGGGGCCGGTCGGCGGCGCGGCGGCCGCCGGTGCCCCTCAGGGGCGGGGGGCGGGAGGGATCTGGCTCCGGCCCCTCTCCCCGCTCACGGCCCCGTCCCGTTCCTTCCCCCGTGTCTGCCGTCCGTGCCCCGGGGCTGCGCTCGCCCCCCGGGGATCCCATTGCGCGGTGCACAGCCCGTGTGTCCCCTCCCGCGGGGCCGTGTCGCCCCCGCGCCTCACCGAGGGTTCCCGGGGCGGGGGGTGTCTGCTGTGCCGGTGTTGGAGGGTGTCACCTTTCGGGGTGTCCCCTGTCCCCTTTGCCGGTGGTTGGGGGTGTCACCTCCCTCTGGGGTGTCTTCTGCCCCGTGTTCCCCTGTTTAGGGGTGTCCCCTGGCTCGTGTCCCCGTGTTCGGGGGTGTCCCCTGTGCCGGTGCTCGCCCCTCCGGGGGTGTCCCCTGCCCCGAGGGAGCCGCCCTGGCTGGCGAAGCCTGTGGGTGCACACGCAAACCTGTAGTTCCAAGGGGTGTTGGGGGGAAGTTGTGTTGTTTCCTGAGTCCCAACGGGATACCTGCTCCCTCCAGTGCCGGCTTATGGGAGGAAATAGTGGGATTCCCACTGGCTGTTAGGCAGAGCTCGCCGTCCCTTTGTTGTTGTTTGTTTTTCCCCTACAACAGCCCCTTCTGCGTGTTCCTTAGTGTCCATCTGCCAGGGTCTGCTGTGCTGCCTCTGTGTCCACGCACCGTGAGGGTGTCATAGTGCTCATCTGCCAAGAACTGCTTCGTGTTTTCCTGCTCTCCTTCCATCTATCCAGAGTCGTTTTCCTGTATAAATATAATCAGCACATTCTGGGAGGGTATCATCTGCTTCTTGCTTGCCAAAGGGCTGTTGTCTCCTTTAATACAGGGTACCAGTGCCTCCCAAAATCTGCTGTACCTGTTTCCACACGCAGATGGAATGAACTCCATGCTTGACCAGCACAGCCTGTAGACCCCACACTTCAGGGGGCTCCTACCTGTCTGCAAAAAGCTGCTGAGTTTTTCCCCACCCAGAAAGACCTATCCTCCTCCAGATCCTGAGGGATGGCTCCTGCAGCCCATCTCCTGTGCTGTGGAGCCTGTTCTGCCCTCTGATGAGGGATGTCTGTCTCACCAGGGCCATCGCACCCATTTCCTGCCGAAAGTCGGCGCATCCCTCGTTGTGTGTGCTTGCACACCTCAGGGGAGGTGCAGGCCAGCGGCCTCTCTGCAGGCAGGCACTTCTCGTGCACGGGGAGCTTTCCCCTGTGTGTCCTTTCATGTCTTGGGTGTTCCCAGTGGCAGCTGTTCCCCTGCTTGCTCCCATCACCTCCCTGCTGCAGGTGGCAGAGGGGTCACCCCTGTACCCACTGATCTCCCCCTGGCTGCCTGTTCCGTCTTCCGTGGCTGAAACTTCCACCCTTGGCCTTCCTGGGCCCTGCTGGCCCTGCAGTGGGAGACTCTCAGCCTAAGCCTACCTTGATTTGTGCTTTGACTTTGGGGTTTCCTGTGCTGAGTACAGTTCAGTAGTCTGTGTGCTTCCTAGGTATCTGCACATCCCATGGGTCTGAAAGACCATCACTTTCTCTTCTTCTGGTCATACACGTAATTTGTCCACTCTAGGATTTTTTTCTAAGACCTTAGACCCCCTTCCAGTGCCTGAAGGGTTTCCAGGAAAGCAGGAGAGAGGCTTTTGACGAGGCCATGAGTGACAGGACAAGGGGGAATGGCTTCAAAATGAAAGAGGGCAGGGTTAGATGGGATATTGAGAAGAAATTCTTCCCTGTGAGGATGGGGAGGCCCTGGCCCAGGGTGCCCAGAGAGCTGTGGCTGCCCCTGGATCCCTGGGACCATTCCAGGCCAGGCTGGACAGGGCTTGGAGCAGCCTGGTCTAGTGGAAGATGTCCCTGCTGTGGCTGGAGAGTTGGACATGATCATTAAGGTCCCTTCCAACCCAAAGCATTTTGTGATCTTTCTAGAAGTCTCCTGCTTTCATAATTGTCCTCATCTGATATTCTGGGTTTGCCATACCACATGGGGAGTTTCTCAGTTCTCCTAGTTACATGTTTGCCCTTGCTTTCTTCCTGTGCTTCTGCCTGATAAGAGGTTTTTCCTTTCCCTTTTAAAAATTTTTATTTTATTTATTCTTGGGGTGTATCCACCAGGAACCCACATGGCAGCTCCTCCTTAGGCAGAGGTCACCCAGTTCACTCCCGAGCTGATCCCTGGCTCTGAGCTGGATGTTTCCACAGATGAGGTGATGTGTTATTTGTCACACGTGGGACACACCCGTGGCACTGCTCTGCGGACCCTGCAAGGTGATGCTGAGTGGGCACGACTCCTGTGCAGGCAGGTCACAGAGCAGCATTCAGGAGTCTTTCAGGGTATTTGGAGAGCAATGTGCTTTTCTTCTGCCCTCCAGGTCTCTTACTGCAGCTTGGTGTCTGCATGTGACACAGATCCAAGGTGTGATGAGCCTGGACACCTTGTCTGGGCTAAGTGCAGCTATTTAAGGAGGTGGAGCTGAGCCTGGGAGCTCAGACACAGCTCTCCCAGTGTAAATGCCTCCATTGATGTCAAACTGTTTATTCCAGGAACCAGTTACAATGCTCTAAGTGCCTCTCCCTTGGGACTACTTCTGTTTAAACAGCTGGTTTTAATCCGAAGCTTTAATTGGTGCGAGCACTCCAAGCAGTCTCTTTCCACGGGAAGGGAGTTCCCAGCCCGACTTCAGTCTCCCCAGGTGGATGATGCGGGGATGCCGAGGGAGGATCGTGCTTGGGAGGTTTTGCCCTGGTTTTGTTTACGGGGTGAGGGAATTCCTGCTTCAGTGACTGGGAGGTTTGGAGGGGAGAGAGTGTCCTTACGTATTCTTTCTGCAGTACGTAAGAGGAGTAGTCGGAGAGTGAAACTGAATCCTTGCCATGTTTGTTGCAGCAGGAGGTTAATCATAAACTCTGGCACTTTCCAAAGGGGTGGTTTCACTCTGCAGTGCCGGTAGGGAATTGTGCTGCTCAGAGGGTCTGCTCAGCTGTTTGCCAAGAGGATCAAAAGCAAATACAGCTTCCCCCTGTCTGAGGGTGAACAACCACCCAGACATTGGGTTTGGTCATATCCCGTGACCTGGTGGAAGGAGGTTTGGTATCTTTATGGCCTTTTTGTGAATGGATGTGTGGTGCTTGTGCCTTGTGAGGTGTTTGTGTGACCAGCATCAAGCCTTGGGTCCTTCACACTTGTGTGGGGTATTTCACATCAGTATTTCGCTGGCCTCCTCCGTTCTACCTGGTAAACTTGTTTTTCATTGAGCTTTGAGAACATCTGAGTATATTCCTAGGAGAACATCTGGTGATATATGTAGCTTCCCTCCTTTTAGGAACTGTAATCCCTTAACTTAAAGAAAAAGAAAGTCAACCTGTGACAAAGCAGTGATACTTTTGCTGGCATGTGACGAGGAAGGAGATGTCCCCTGACGTAGAAGGGATTGTCTGTTGACATTCTTCTCCCTCTCCCAGTTATAAGTAGGTTATCCCTGCTCAAATTATGCAACTGTGCAGACAGCCAGACTTCAGGAATTCCAAATACTTCAATGTGTCAAGTGCTGACTTCTAAATTAAATGCCACGGTTGCAGAGCGTGTTCACAGTCTGTCGCTTGAAATACGACATCAATCTTGGAATCGCATGTGGCTGAGAAGGGGCAGCAACTTAATTGCTTGTTTCTTAGAGGAGGTGTTGTGTGAGAGTGCAGGAGCCAAACCGGGTGGGAGATGTGCCTCTACCTGTGACAGTGTTTCCATATGGAAGTCAGCAGTTACAAGCAGAAAAAAAAAATACCGAAAACATTGATTTATGTAACAAATTGAAACGCTTCATTCTTTGTGGCTGCGGCTATTGCCTCAAAGATGCAGTTTCCAGCATCTAGATCTAATTAAATAGTTGTGTGCTTATTGCTAAGTAAACATAGGAGTCCATCACTGTTCTTGCCTTGGAGAGCAAATTGATTCTTCTAATGGTTTCACTGGATAAAAGCAGATGTCTAGGACTGCTTTGTGCAAGGTGCTGAAATGAAATGGTGGTGGTAGGAAACGAGCTGCAAACCTGATAAAATGGGATGACAGGAGATGTAAATGCTCAGCATTTCATTTAATTCTTACATTCCATTTAATCAGGTTAAGGAAGTGACTTAAACTGTGCATTATTTGTAAATAGCGTGGTTTTAATGCGTGCCAATTTTGAGCTGGGGAAATAATTATTTCACATGAACAGATTTATCAGAGTACGTGAATGATGGGATAATAAGGGCTGCAAAAAGTGTGTTGGGCTCAGCATGTGGTCTGTGACAGTGGCCAGAAGTAAATCATTAGGGGAGAGTGGAGGAGCAAGCCCAGACAGCTCAGTCATCGTCCCCAGCTCCTGGTGGTGAAGGGGTTTGAGGTGTCCTGAGCAAGGGGGTCTGAGCTGGCAGTGCCTGTTGGACCTGTCCTTGAGGGATTTGCCTAAACATTTTGAACAGTTTATACCTGGAGCTTCCACAGAATACCCTGTGATGAATCCCTCAATTTGTACAAAAATAATACCTGGCTTCTGAGGTTTTTTTTCTTCTTTTTAAACTGTAGGGACTCTCATTCAGTCCCTCCTACTTCTTGTAGTATGGGAAAGAATAAAGACTCTTTTTCCCATCAGCACCTCATTTGTGATTTTATAGGTTTCCATGTTCTCAGTTTTCTCTCTTTGGGTTCTTTTGCTTTTCCAGGCTGCATTGTCCCAGTCTGTTTAGTACATCTGTCTGCAGAGGCAGCTCTACATCACTTTGGGTTTTTTTTCTTTGAGCTCTGCTATATAGTTTTGAGGTGATTTGACCACACCATTTGCTTGCTTGCTTTACCCAAGAAGACTGAATAAAGGGAAATATCTTTCCTAATAAAGGGATACTTTGTAGCTCATCTGTGATAACATTATAAACATTTACTATGTGTAATATTTTATATTCAAAGTACAAATGAACATAGTAATCGTAGTGAGAGATATTGTAGTGGAAATACAGATACTGAAGAAGATCTCAGTTTATAAATACAGCTACAGATGGCAGTTGATAAAGCATTTTGTATTTGGATATTAGCAAGAGAGCATTATGGAAAAACTACAGTTGTGGTGGATGCCTGCCAGAGTGAAGTCTGTTGGAAGGCGTTGGAAGTGTGAAGATGCCATGTCCTGTGGAGACCTGAGAGTCCTAGAAATTACTAATGGGGTTGGCAATAACTGGTGGGTTAAGGGACACAGATACTGACAGTGTTGGAGCTCTGTGGTCCAACAGTTCTGCAGTTTTCTTTCAACATCTTGTTTTGATTTTTTTAAGTAGATAAATACCCCTGTTCTGAAATGCCTACTCTGAGAAGTTTCTGTAAAATGTTAGTAAAGGTGCTGGAGGTTAAAAAAAAACCCCAAAACTCTCCTTATGCCCAGCACAAACCATGGTTTGATACAGTTCTGCCAGGCCAGCTTTGGCCATGCAAGGGCAGACAGCTACAGCCTGTGGAGTTGCTGCTCACCTGATAACATGATTTATGGATAAATACAAGGACTTTTAAGTTTTGGAGCCAAGAAGAACTCCTTTTAGGCATTTATCTGCATAAATGAGTCATTAGGAAAATAAAGGTACACGTAGTGCTGAAAGGGTGATGACACAACCACATTCCTGCCTTGCTTGAACTTGTTCAGGATTCTTTATAGCTGCTTCCGTAGGGAAGGTGGCTGTTGTTTATATGTCTGTGACACCTTGGCTGGCTGGCAGCAGTCCACGCTGTCTGGATTAGCAATGCCTTTTCTCCTCCTCAGATCCTACGGGATGTGGGACTTTGCCTTGATCTCCTCCTCCTGCTCTTTACGAAGGTTTTCCTTCAGTGTTGCTTCCAGCACTGGGGGTGTTAATGGGGCTGGTGTGCTTCAGGGAGAGTTCAGATTTGCTTTGCCCTTCAGAAAAAATCATTTGTTATAGTTAACGTAGATTTCATTAGGGTGTAATGCTTCCTGGAGTAAAAGTGAGAGAGAAAAGCTGTCATTTTGTGTAATAAACCTGACTATTTCAAACAACCAGTCAGTTGACAGGTAAGCTTTGTGCTGAACTAGTAAAAACCAGCACTTAGCCAAATTTGGTTGTCACAAACCTACTGGTTGTGGTATGCCTTCCAGGCATTTATTTCTGTCAAACGAGGAGACGAGGGAGTCGTTTCCAAGGGACAGGAGGGAGCACAGTGAGGTGGGAGACAAGGTTTGGGGGACAGGGAGAGGAGGGACTCTGCACTTCGGCTGCTTTTGGTGCCATGCAGCCAGAGAGGCCCTGATTTTGCCTTGGAGGAAAGGAAAAAATAATGTGTGGGGAACCACAGATAGGGAGGGTTTTGCTATTTTTGTCCTTTTGACTCTTTCAGGGATCCAGCGGAGTAGTGATAGCAAGAAAATCTTGAGCCATACTGCTTTGGTGTGCCATTTTTCCTGATATTACTTCCACATGCCATCACCTGAAAGGGCTTGGAGATTTTTGCTTTTGTGACTAATTTGGGAGGCTGGCTTGAGTAGTCTTCATCATGTATATTTTTCTTGACTTTGTGTTGATATGCTTGCAGAGCTTCTGAAAATGAAGGCTCAAATGCTGTGGGTAGCCATGGTAAAACAAGAAAAAATAGCTTTCTGGAATTAGTTTAAATTAGCAGGTTGCTGCAGTTGCTGCCACGTGCAAATGAAAGTAATATATGGGCATTTTTTGGCAATTTGGAGTACTTAGAATTATTTAATATTCAATTGGGTTTTTTTTGTACTGTTGTTAAAGACCAAAGACTATAAAACTGAAGCCTCGCTTTTTATTACACAGAGTGGGAAATGGTCATGTAACAGCTTTTCTACACTAAGAAACTAGGGAAAAATTTAACCTGAATTTGCATGGAGCAAAAGTATAAAAAAGTTACTGAGATCACATAAAAATTATGCATGAACACTGCCATGGAAAGCGTGGTTAAATTTGAATGTGTGCCTTAGGGCTGTAACACATCAGTCTGTTCGCTATAATCTGATTACATTCTGAGGCGCTTCCCTGCATAAGGATATGATGAGGACTCAATTCACTTGTTGCTTTTATTCTACAAAAAAAAAAAAAAAAAACCAAAAAAACCAGTGGAGATTTATTTCATATGTTGATGGCACCTTTAGTAGTTTGCTCATGTGCTTTTTCAGAGAACTGGGGAAAATCAAAAGTACAGAGTAGTGAATCTGCTGTGAAATATCCCAAAACACTCTGACTAGTGACGTTCATACATTAATTTTTATTATGAGAATAAAGGTAATTCAGTGTGGAACAAGACCTTTTCACAGTTACTGCTCATATTGTTAAACGAGCTTCAGTTTTAAGTGCTGTCAGAAAATTTGTTTTTATGTGTTATATAGAATGCTAATGTGAGATTCCTGCAATGCAAAGTTTAAAGCAGCAGCGGCTGGGGAAGGTGGCATTTATCTGGTTTGCTTATTCAACCATGTGAAAGCTATATTAGGCACATAAACTTTCTACACTACACTGCAGCTTCAAAAAGGCAACAAGTTAAATCCAGGTGCTTTGAAGTAGTGAATGGTAACATTCTGTTCTCCAGAAGAGACGACTTCAAATGATCACACCAAAACTCAAAAAACTGTCATGGCTGAGGAAAACAAGACAATTCTCCCCAGATAAATCTTATTTCAGAGTATCACTGTTGCATGAAACATGGATTTTGTTGGCGCCAGCAAACTTCAGTTATGTAGAAAGGTAGAGAGCCTTTAAAAAGGACATATATCTTCTTTCTCTATCTGTAAATGGTCTCAAGAAACATCTTACGGTTGCATAAACGCAGTCTGTGGCATCAGATCAGTTTACATACAGCAGACACTACTGTCCTGCCCTGATTATTGTAATCTCTGCTTTTAATTAGATGCTGAGGTTAGGAGCTGTTGTGCTGCTCAGTGCACTCGCCGTGTCCCTGTCAGTCCTGGCTGGTACAGTGTCCCTTGCTGAAACATTGGAAAGTAAGATGCTCTGAAAAGATCTAAGCACAGTTTACTTCACTGACACGTTAGGGGACAGCTGCACAGAGAAGAAAAATACACCAAATCCCCCTTCTTGAGAATCTTTCAGGAGGTTAAAATAGGTATTGACAAATACTTGGCAAAAAATGAAGCTTTGCAGTAGGCTGGTGTTCTGTGTGCCTTTGACTTAGCTGCTAATTTCATTTAATAGTATGGAGATCTTACTCCAAAGGCACTGTTAACTCATTAGCTTCCAGTTTACAGCTCGAGTCCATTCTAGCTCCCTACTGTATCACATCAAATGTTAAATTCATACTGTTGGATTTCCCATGAATTTTGTTCTTTTCCTGGAGCTCCAGTTCTCAGTCATTTGTTTTTGTGTGTTGTGCTGACAATACACCTTGACCTTTTGATCAGCATTTTTTGAACCAGTGTCTCAGAGATCTTTGCTAAAATAAGTTCTTATGGCACCTCATTGGTGAATTCTTTAATCTGTTATTCCAAGTACATGAATTACTTTCTTTCAGCCAGCTTTTTACCTTCAGTTGTCAGTTCATCTCCATGTTTTCACTAATAGCTCTACGTGTCGTGTTAGTCAAACATTTAATGAAGTTCTCATCATAGCTGGCATTTCCTCTTTTTCTGAAAAATACATTATCAATCAGTTTGAGAGACTTTAACTTCAGTAAACACAGGTGCTATCCCAATTTCTGTTTGTTTTCTTATTCTTCATTGTTTTTTCTTCAGTTTGTTTTCTTTTGGCTGGATTTCTGCAGTTGTATACAAACACCTGCAATCATGTATCTTTGAGAGATGAAACCATCTCTGTATTTTTTAATAATCAGACCTTGTACACTAAATATTTGAGAGACAACATTATCATAATGCTAATGTTGCCAAGCTTATTTGCAGGTGTGTACCACAAAATGAGACAGTGTTTGAACAGTCCTGCCTCTTCTCCTGCTACACTGACACCTTTTCCCTGAGAATTAAAGTATTGGTGCTTAATCACAGCAGTGTCTAATGGAAACACTATTACACTGACTTCTAATGAAAGGAGTGGTAGCATGTTTTACACACCTACAACGTGACATTTAATCTGCAAGTTTTATCTGGGCCAGGAGTTGTAGCTATGCTTTAATCTTGCTGTATTAATCCAGCACACTCAGTGCCTACGTACAGAGCTCCAGGTCGGCTGTCAGTGATTCCCAGGCATTTGGATTACAAGCTGTTGCCAACTCGCAGCTTTTCCCATCAGTCAGAGGGGTCTGTGCTCAGCCATGGCCATTTACAGAGCTCTGCAGATGAATTTCTATTGCCCTGAAGCCAACGGGAGAATTTAGCTGTTGAAACTTCACTATGGACAACCTAAATTCCAGCTCTGTGACATTTCTGCTGTTAATAATGCCCCCATTTATCTGTGTATTGGTTTTCCACTCTAGACCTGCTTCATGGCAGCTCTGAGTCCATCAGCTACAGAGACCAGAACTCTCATTTGCCTGAGACATAACTGATGTGCAATTCCTGCTGTAAAAATTAAAAAGAAAGGATTGAGGTAGGATTAAACTCTCCTGCCAATTTGAGATCAGACAGTAGAAAGTCTTGCAGGCCCCTTCCTGTAGGCCATATATAAAGGTTGATAAGCAAGAAGAATAAATCTAAAAGTGTCACTTTTGTGAGGAAATGACAAGCCAGAGCTGCATGAGAGTCTGCTGCATGTGGCTGCTGGTGAAGTTAATGAATGTGGCCTTGGAATCTGTAATTATTGCAGTCAGGCAGATGAGTGCTTAATTCTCCAGATGGGAGAGCTCCACTCTGAGGTCCAGGACATGCCTGGGGCTTTCAAACAGATACACTCTGCAAAGACACTCTGGAAGATGCATCAGCCCGAGTAGGTAAGTTCTGTGCCTTGTTCTGTTCCATCACTGGGAAGTTTCTGAAGGTTTGTGAAGTCACTTGATGACAGGCTTGGCTTGGTTTGGATGCACACATTTCCATCCCCTGCTGTGTGCTGGGCTCTCCTCTGCAGCCTGAAATTCTTCTTCCTATCAGCCCGCACAGGCTCTCTTTAATATCTCCTTTCACACTGTCAGAACACAACTGCTGAACTTTTACATCCAACTTCTTCATTTCCATGCAAATGGCTAGTCAGGAAAACAAACAAAAATCCCTAAGACACGCCGTGCTTCACCTTAAATGTAGAAGCAGCAACTCCTGAAAAATAGTGAAGGTTTAACTAATGGTTTTCAGCTTTTTCTTTGTTGTGACCTCACAGTATGGGAACAACAGCTCTGTGGATGTTTTTTGTTGGTTTTAATATTCTAAACTAAAAGTAGTAGACACATACATACATTTTTATTACAGTAGATATTTTGGGGTTTTTTTTTACTTTTATTGCTAAGGCAGTCTTGGGACAATAGGAAGACTTTGGTCATCTCACTTCGGAAACTGTAAACCTTTTCTTAGAGTTCTGTAGTTTTGAGCGAGGACAACTGAGATATTTGGAATTAAGCAAGTATTTCTGATTTGTTCTTGGTCCATATTGCTTTAACAGCAGGTATTGTGCTTAATATCCATGGTGTAAAAATACAAAAATTCTGCAAAACCACAGAGGAACAGGAAGTACATGCTAACAGGTTATTCATCTTTTGGCAAGGGAAGTTAAATACCAGGAAGGTGTAAAAATGGATTGCGAGGATGGGGCAGTGTCTGACCATATCTTACACCTTGCTGCTGGTAAGAATTAAAACAGAATGCCAAAATAGGAGAATTTTTTTGATCTCTCTTGTATGGGACTATACATTGAGAAGTCACTTAGATTAACTTTTTTCAAAAAGCTAGCAGTGATTAAGGCATTGTTCCAAAACCAGTGGCTGGTTTTGAGTGATAACTTGAAGGGTGATAAGTGGCTGGGAGCCTTGGCACCTCCAAGAGGAGGGATATCAGCTCCTGGATTCAACACTCAGCTGAACTTCAGTCATGCAAACCAGTCTAAGATAATCCGTGCTCTTCTGCTTGGGGAAAGTCTGTTGGTACTGTTCCCTTAAAATGTGTATGTAAATGTTTTCTAATTTTATCCTTTCAGAAGTGTTCTGTTGCAGCTGACATCCCTTCTCGACTTACAATAAAACCATTTTGTGGAGTAAATTGATGGGTTTGGCACCCCACTACTTGTCTCTATGCCTTCACCAGCCCTGAGAATTAAAATGCACCTACTAGATCTGCATCATGCAAATGCCTTTTTCCATGATCTGAGTCAGTTTTTTCCTATCCCCATGCAAGATTAATGTTTTCGATAGCAGTGGCAGTGTGAGTCAGAGCTGTAACGGCGAGCTGGGGCTTTGCCATGGCCGCACACATCTGCTTTCCTCCTGTGGCATGTTACAGTCAGAGCTTTTGTTTTCTGTTATTACAGGGTCTCATTTTGGGGAAACTGAAGAGATCTGTTAGGAATACGAAACATGTATTTCATGGACACTCTGGACCTCCTTTTTTCCTGAGTAATTATTTTGGAAGAGGAGCTGTTGGATGCTTTTTGCCTTGTCCTTTGCAGATAAACGCTGTACCTGGTCTGTTGGAGGACTTACAGTAAAGAAATATTGTGTGTTTATGCCCTTATCTCTTTCCTACCCTGAAGAGGTTTACTTTGATTGCTACCAAAAATTATGGTGAGCCCTGTCACAGCTCAGGACTTCCAGATGTGCAAATCTTTTCAGCAATTTTTTGTGAAGAGTTGCAGCCTTGGTGCATTGACTTTGTAAACCTCAGGTCTTACAGCACTCATGAGAAACGTACCTAAATGCTTCCAAATTCATTTAAAATTGGGGGATGAGAGGAACTTATTGGCACGATGCAGTTTCTGGGAGTGATAAACATTCAGAGCCTCTGATAATTGTAGGTGCTTTACATTGACCTGGATCAGTTTGAACCATGGCTGCTTCCTGATAGTATTTTAGTCTCCCTCTGTGGAGCTGAAGTCTAGTTCTGGAGTACTGCCTGCCACCCTGCAGCAGCAGCTTCTGGTGGGCTATACCTAGAATTTAGGAAGATCTAAATTCTGGAATTTGGAATTGAGTGTTTCAGAGGAAGAGGTGGCTGCTTATGAAGCAATTTGCCACTGTAGCACCCTTGGAAAGTCCTCCTGTAAAAAAAAAAATTTAAAAATAAAGTGTGGAACAAAGGAACAGGCTGGGGGTGAGTACAGAGCACCCAACAAATGCTCTCTGTGAGCAACACTAATGGTCATGAAGTCAGTGGCCTCAAAAGCTCTGGCACATGAACTTGTCAACAGTGCTGTGCCAAATCTTTACAAAATATATGGTCTTGTCAAATGCAGTATTTTTGGAGTACATTGGGAAAGCACAACACACTCTTTATATGCCTTCTGCTGTGAAAGGGAGCATTAACTGCTAACAATAAATAGGTGGGTTGTAGTATTTCAAGCTTTCATTTTGTTAGGTGAAATTGCTCTTCCATTCCAGCTCCCAAGTGGGGTCCTCTGGAGTTCCTTACCTGTCAGCAGCCACTCTTTGCTGGGCAGACAAAGATCTTCCCAGGGGACTGCTCAGTGTGCAGCTTGAGCCCTGCCCAAGAATAAAACACCTCCAAACTCTTTAAAACAGCAAGTGCCTGAAAATTGGCCTCTTCTGAGAAGCTGGGAGGAAAGGGACACAGGAGCAGTACCAGCGTCCTGGGATATTCCAGTGAAACGGTTTGGAGAGTCAGTCTGGTTCCTGAACTGAGAGACCACGGACTGAGTCAGCCCCAGCACCGAGCGCTCCCAGTTTTTTGCAGGATCTGGAATCACCTCACTCCCAGTCCAGGCTGGAGCTTGGCATCTCTTTCGGGTTTAACATAACAGTGTTTGTGCAGGAGCTGCCTTAACACTGGCTCCTTTGTGCGCTCACGTGTGGAATCTGCTCTCCTGGAGGAAATGGAGGTTCTGGAGCCCTGCATAATTCCCAGAATGGGCCATTTCCCTGCTCCTCTCACCCACTGCAGCCAAAGGTTACAGGTTTGCATTCCAGAGATTCCAGAGCACCGGAGTGCTACACACTGACATCACCCTGAGCACAGAAACCTCGTGTTTGCCTTCTCTTTTACGTGATTCCTGTCAGGCTTGGCAGTGCTGGGTTGAGGTCGAACTAGGTGTACTGACCTGGGTTAAAATATGATTTTAAATAAAGTTTAGAAAGTGCTGTTGATCGATTTGAAACTGGAATGGTGTAGTAGCTGTGGCCAGCAGTTTTGTGAAGTGAAACAGGGCAAGACTGATAGTGGAGATAATACCTTTTATTAGGCCAGCTGCTTTTGGGGAAACAGATGTGTGTTTAGATAGAAATAGAAGTAGCAAACTTGAAATTTGTTCTGATTACAGCAGTTGTTCTGATTCAGTTATGAACTTAATTATACTTAATTATACTAACCAGTTAATTTGAGGGAGTGAAGGGTGCTGGTACCTGTGTACTGCAGTGGGATGACAGAGATAAAATGATCCAGGTCACACGTTTATCCCTGTGGAATATTTGTCTGTGTCTGGGCTGCTGCTGTGGATGGGATGCTGCTCTAACCAGTGCCCAAGGAATGATCTGCATTAAAAATTAATAATAATAAAAAAACCAACCAGTGGTTGGATTTACACCATGGGCTCACAGTTGGATGAATGTGTCTGAGGGCTTGGTGAGCACCACGGTGGGAATTTCCTAATTTTTTTGAGGACTTATGTGACTACAAAGTGGTATGAAGCCTGTTGGTTTCAGGATTCAGAAAAAGTTGGTGTTTTCATGCTGTAAATTGCCACGGGTCAGGATAGAGATTAAAGGTGTGGTAGTGGTTTTGTGGTGCTAAAAATTGCTTTTGTTTTGAAATGAAGTGAGAAACTGAATGCAAACAGCTCTGTGAGTTTGATTCACTGACTCTTCCAAAAGGTTATTATTGATACCATGTTTTAAACCCAGTGATTTGAGCCATAATGTTAGGCAGCAGGTGAACAAAGAGCTACATTTTGTGTACATGGAAGTACACAAGGTCACATAAGCAATATTTTTCAATTCCATTATAGTTTCTTTTCCATTTACAGTTTCATAACATTATAACATTACACTTAGAGTGTATAGTTTCATCTTTGCTGTTTCTAAGCTCAGAAACTTGACACCTGTTTAATCCCAAAACAGTGTATGTGACGTGGTAGCTGTTGCTAAAAATTGCATTTCAGTAGCCTTGAAACAGTGAGAATGAGCTGAGTTACTCCAAACTGCTTAAAGGTCAGGTCTTCATTTGTGCCCCTAGGAGTAAAAAATACCCCAACTAATTTTCACAGTAATCATACAAAGTCTTTGGTATAGTAGCACTTCCCTCCGGACTGCTTTTAGCTAATAGTGGACAAAATTGTCCTTGCTCTGGAAGCCCTGAAGTGCTCATGTTTGAATTCTCGCCTTGTTCAGGGCTCCGTGCTGTGGTGGTGATTCCTCACGTGTTTCCAGGGCAGGAATGCATGCTGGAAAAACCATTCTCTCCAACTGTAAACGTCTGTGGCAAAGTTAAATACAGCCCGTTAAATATGGACTGAAGTGTCCCACTGTGAATATTTTTAAAACTTGTGAAAGTGTCTTTGAATTTCGCCGTGTTTCTCTGGAGGTTTGAAATGTGTTGTGGGCCGGGGCTAAGTGTGTGCCTGGGGACTGGGAGGAGGAGCCCTGCTTTCAGCAGCTGGCAGGGAAAAGCCACCCTCTCTGATACCAACCCTGGTCCCTGCTCAGAGAATCCCCGATGGTTTGTGGCTCCAAAATTAACCACTTTTCCAGCTCCAACCCACTTACCACTTAGTTTAGGTGTGCACCTTGATCTCCCCACCCCTGCATTCCCAAGGGCGTGGGTATATTTAGTTGTGGTTTCTGGTTCTGGAATCGCTGTGGATGTGGCATCCTGCACCTTGTGCCCCAAGAGCTGCTGTCAGGGACTGCCTGAGAATGAGAAATAAGGTGTGACAAAGAGTTATTTTGAGATGGTGATGATACAGAGATGTTGGACCTGGGGTGAAGCTGTAATGATGCAGCCCTTTACTCGCTTAGGTCACTGTGAATTGAGTGCAGCTGCAAAAGTGTCTTGTGCCACTGAAAGATTAGAGAGAGGGTTGAGCCATTGTATAACCTGGCTGTGCTTTAGCACACTCATCTTTTCATGGGGAAAGTATTTTCATGCTGTTTAAATTACCTTCTAAAAATATTCGATGTTTTTACTACATCTTTAACTGTAAGGAACTGATATTGATCCCCCTCCTCAGCCCAACCCTTTGGATTTCCCTGAAAATAGCATGTATGTGCCTGCTCCTTGTTCACACTGAGGCCTGGGTAGGAGCCACTTGTTTGAATGGAGGTGTCAGTGCAATGAGGGTGAAAGTCATTTTACAGAAGTGATTTAACAGAGCAATATACCACATTCATGGCAGGAACACTGCTCCTGTAATAAATTTAAATCAATTTATTGCACATCACTGACTTCCGCTATTTTATTTTAAATTCTGTAACCAGATCAAGGTCAAGGAAGCAAAAGATGAAAGGACAAGGGGAAAGGAAGCCAGAAGAGCAGAGAGGCAGCAGGAAGGGGGGAGCAGCACAAGGAATGGTTTAGAACAGGGTAGCAGAATCGAGCTCCCACTTTGGGACTGGACGGATGAGCATTGCTTGTTCAGAAGAACAGAGAGGACAATGGGCTTGTCTTTTGGGCCTGTAGGAACTGGGAGGATTGCTCTGAGATTTTTCTCCTTGTTTATAATGATGTATTGGTACTATTTCTAAATACCCAATTATTCCGTGGCTAGTCCTTGTGAATGCATTGTTCTCGTACGAGCTGCTGAACAGAAGTGCTTGTGGACTTCTGATGTGCCAAGGAACGGCTGCAGCGCCCGGGATTCCAGAGGGAAGGGTATCCAAAGGCCATTTCTGAATGTGCTGTTACAAGATTTTGCTGTACTGTTTTGGTCTGAGATCAATGAAATATGCTTTTCATTTGATTCATGCTGGAGAACAAACAGTCTGGATATTCAGATGCCTCTTGAGGTCGATCCGTTTTCTTTCAGTGAAGGGAATGTTTTGCTTGTGCTTAACTTCTTCCTCTGCATGAGTGTGAAATTTCATTTTAAACCCAAATGGCCCTTATAGTTTCCACCAGACTTTATATATATTATCAAGTGTTAGTTAATCTGTTCTCTTGAACAGTTAGCTTTCCTCTGTCTGCACGTTTGAGTATCAAAAGCAAAAACCCAGGAACAAGAAGCAGCCAAGTGTAAATGTCTGTAGAACCAGGTGGGCTGTGACAGCTGCCGTTTCAATATGTCACATTCGGGGTAAGTTGTTCCATGCTTGAAGTTGCTCTTTGTATCTGCAAAGCTCCACGTGAGCCATTTGCAAGCATGGTATGTTTTTTTATGTGAAAGGGAAAGAAAGATGATGTGCTGAAGCTGGCTGACTCCAGGAGCTAATCAAATCCAATAATGTTGTTGTTTAACCAGTGAGATAATTCTGTATCATGTTAGTTGTATGAGGCATGTACAACACAGAAAACTTCCATGGAAGCCTGGAAGGGGCTTAAGGAGGTGAAACACGGGGGTTTATGTTCCCTTTACAGTGAAATGTTTCTGATATTGTTTGAGAAATGCAGGGGTCAGACACCCCATTCTCATCAGGACCTTGCACAAAACCCATTCATTTGCTCCCACATGGAGAGAAGTGATCCCCAAGAAGGCAGGTTTATGTTTTTCAAAAGAAAGAAGTTGCCCTCCTTGTTTTATTTATCACATATATAAAATCAATTTATGTCTATTTGATTTAAACTTAAACTTTCCTTTGAGGTTTATATTGCATTGTGTTTGTGAAGGAATTTTCAATAACTTCTCATTCTAGTCTAAAACTATTTGTTAAAAGCAGCTTTAGGTAATCAATACCTGCACTACAGCAGGAAATCAGAACTATTGGCAGCTGTGGTTTTATGTTTACTGGTTTGAACTCTGGTCTCTGAAAATTTGTGCTGTAGTTTCTCTAAAGCTTTTCTGGTATTAAATGCCTTCCCTGGGAGATTTGCTTACTCCTGCACCCTTGTTGTTGACTCAAGCTGATGACTTTTCTGCTTAAAAGAAACATTCAGTAGTCTGTCAGGTATAAGAACCATGAACAATAGTTTTCTGGGCCCAGAAAATAAAAATACAGGTTTCTACACAGATAGTAGTTTTTAAAGTGCTTTATTTTTAGTGTTACAAACATATTTTTGAACTGTGTTGGGAATTTGGTTTCGAGTGGGCAGTAGCAGGAATGTGGAGAGAGAGAGATACCTCTATATGTATAGGAAGATACAGATATATTGATACATAGATGCGTGGAAGATGATGGGGATAGATTACAAATAATTTAACCTGTGATTATGAAAATTACAAGTAAGTAATTGCATTTCTGTAGAGTTAGTCCCTTGCACAGTCTGGATCCTAGAAGAACCTGGCCTTAGAGAATGCAGATGAGTTTTCTTCATACAGGCCTATAATCATTAATCCGCTTGACTTTTGCTTTCAGAGATAAAAATGACAGTTTTCCTCTTTATTTCAGGATACCTTTGATCTGTCGTATGTGGGAAGAACGCTAAGAGAACCAGCTAAAAATGGGTGTTAAAACATTCACTCATAACTCCCCTGCTCACAGTCAGGAGATGCTGGGGAAGCTGAACATGCTCCGGAACGACGGACACTTCTGCGACATCACCATCCGCGTGCAGGACAAGATCTTCAGGGCACACAAGGTGGTTCTGGCAGCCTGCAGTGACTTCTTCCGCTCCAAACTCGTTGGCCAAGCAGAGGACGAGAGCAAGAGCGTGCTCGACCTGCACCACGTGACGGTGACGGGGTTCATCCCTCTGCTGGAGTACGCTTACACCGCGACGCTCTCCATCAACACGGAGAACATCATCGACGTGCTGGCCGCCGCCAGCTACATGCAGATGTTCAGCGTGGCCAGCACGTGCTCCGAGTTCATGAAGTCCAGCATTTTATGGAATACGCCCAACAGCCAGCAGGAGAAGGTGCTGGATGCAGGGCAGGAGAACAGTGCAAACTGCAATTTCACTTCCCGAGACGGCAGCCTGTCTCCCGTCTCCTCCGAGTGCAGCGTGGTGGAGAGAACCATTCCCGTCTGCCGGGAGTCTCGGAGGAAGCGTAAAAGCTACATCGTTATGTCTCCTGAGAGCCCCCTCAAGTGTAACACACAAACCAGCTCCCCACAAGTGCTCAATCCTTCAACTTCCTACCCAGAGTCCAGAAATCAGCCCGTGGACTCGTCCTTAGCTTTTCCCTGGACTTTTCCTTTTGGAATCGATCGAAGACTTCAGTCAGAAAAGGTGAAGCAGGGGGAGAACTCTAGGACTTTGGAAATGCCCGGGCCCTCCGAGTCCAGCAGGAGGATGACGGATTACGTGACTTGTGAGAGCACGAAAGCCAGCTCCCCGCTGGTGATCGAGGAGGACGTGCGTGTCAAAGTGGAGAGGCTGAGTGACGAGGAGGTTCACGAGGAGGTGTCGCAGCCCGTGAGCGCGTCCCAGAGCTCCCTGAGCGACCAGCAGACGGTCCCAGGGAGCGAGCAAGTGCAGGAAGACCTCCTGATCAGCCCTCAGTCTTCATCTATAGGTATGACCATTTCTGCAGTTACATATCCCAACAGGCACGTGAGCGCTGGTGATTTTCTTGGAGGAGATCTGCCCCGTGGGTTTTCCTGCTTTACTTTTGTGAAACTCCCTTTTATTCCCCTGATTTATGAAATGTTACACATAAACTTGGAATTCTTTAAATAACTTTGCAGAAGGCAGCTGAGAATGGTAAGCCTGTGGCAGCCCTCTTTATTCAGTAGAGGTTGATAACTCCTTTTTACCTCTTGTTGCCCGACTGGGGAAACTTAATTCTGCTTTCATTAGTGTCAAAAGGCACGATCTCAGCTGAGCTGCAGCACCAGATTTGAAAGGCTTGTGCCTGTAGCCACAAAGGGTTAGAATAGTACTTTGCATCAGACATCAAATCTTGTATAATCGTGACAGAGAACCTTTGTAAAAGGATTTGCAAAATAAGTGGTGAAACACTGTCATCTTAATGCCCCAGACAAAAATAAAACCACACAGTCATAACATTGAGAATCTTTCCATTTCTCTGGGATTTGATTCTCAAGTTGCTTCTTCAAATGCTCCTGGTTGCTGAGAGAAATCTTTTTTCCATGAAAAACAATTTGAAACCAGTTTTGGGTTCTTATGGCAGGCTGTTCTTTATTAAGAGCTAATACTTAAAGCTTACTGGAACAATCCGTTTTTTCCTCTGTATAGAATGCATTGAATGGCTTTTAGTAAAACAGAAGATAGAGGTTTTACAATATTTCTAGTTTAATTATCTAAATTTTGCCCAAGTTGGCTATTTTACTCTCAAGTGCCTTGACCTGTGCTCAGCAGTTTGTTTATTGAAAGATTTTTAATAAAGCCTGTTCTGTTTGAAGACCATAGGAATGGCAGATGTACTGCTCTGCATCATTCAAATAACGTGTACGTGAAAGGCTGCCCCAGTGAATTAAATAAATAACTGTAACAAATAGCTGTAGCCTTGTAGTCTGCATTATTTGTTTGCTTTGGTCAGTGCAACACTGTGCCTTCTCTGGAGAAAGTGAGATCAGCCTGACCTTCCAGAGCAGCAAGATACAAGCAGTGTCAAACTGTACTACTCACTAAAAAGAGGTGGAAATACTTCCCATTTATGCCATCCTTTGCTGTTGGATTGTTCTCCAGTTTGTACAGCTCACGTGTTGATATTTTAGACTGTAATGCTTTTTCCAAGTGAAAATGTTTTCTTTACTGGAGACACAAGGATGTTTACCTTTGCTGAGGAACAGACTTCATATCTTATAGTTTATATCTTTAAATGTAGTTTGCCAAAATAGTGCATAAATTAAAAACTAAAAGAAACTATTTGTTTGCTGGGGAGTCACCAGGAAAAGAGATCCTTGTTCAAAAACAGGTTTTGTTTGATTCAGTTTTTAACTCGTTAGAACTGAACGTTTTTTAACTCGTCAGAACTGAAAGACTTTGCCAGGGCCATGTGATAAAAGATGCAAATTATTTCATCAAAGTAATTATATCATCAGAGACGAAATAGAACTAGTAGCAATAATGATTATTGCTAAAGTTAAAAATAGAAAATTTCCATAAAAATGGAAAGTTAAAAATAGCATATCAAGTGATATATATCATAAATATATAAATAAATATCACACCAAGGCAAGTTAAAGAGCAAACTGGGTGTAAACTCCAGGCTACAGATGAGTAGTTTTGTGTGCGTGGGGTAGGAATCTCAGGCTTTAGTGGTTATAATTTTTAAACTTAAATATCTGTCATTGCTGTTAGTACAGCATGTTCTGCCTTAAAACAGCTGCAGAGAGAAGAAAAATGTGCCAGGGCAAAATCTTTAAAACACAAATCTGCTCTTTGTCTTTGAATATGTTTGAATTAATATTTAGTGGTCTTGGCATAATCACCATCCTCAGAATGGTTTTTATTCATGTTTTGCTATAAAGGGAAACAGTGTTCTTGCTTTTTAGCAGAGTTATGATACAGCACACTTTGAAGCTAGAAAGCACTTTTTACCTCCCAAAGATGCATTACTTTATGCAGTAATGTAAGAAAAGTAAATGGAGGCAGCAGGACCTGGTAAAGTACAGCTTTTTCTTCCCTGAACATAGCTTCCTCATATAATTGCATATATTTATCTCAGTGTTTTACAGTGCATTTACAGAAGCATTCTTGCCTCTCTCTCTGATTTTGCAAAAAAGCTCTTATTCGCTCTTTGGGAAATTTAAGAATTGTTCATTTGGAATTTATTATATTTGGAAGCACTTTATAATACAGAAGGAGACGTGGAGCAGGGACTTGATAAATAAGTCATTATGGTTACACAAACAGCTGTATCTGAGAAGATACTCTCATAACTCAGCAGCACTTCTGGCATTTGAGAGGTGAAGGCATGAAATTAAACCTAAGAGCAGTTAGGCTTATTTTTCAGTAGACTTTCATTTAAGTATTTCATGAGAAAGAAGGATAAATCAAAATGGGATCAACTTTTGTAACTTTATAGATTGCTTAGTTGATGAATTTCCCAAGTAATAGTTTGTCACCTCTTAACGAAATCAAAAATTTTGATTTTACTAATTGTGAAGCTGCTAGAGATGTAATTTTCCTCATCACTGGCCCCATAACATGGCATCACATTAAGACAAGAATCTTTCACTTCAGGAAAGATCTCATACTTTTTGACAGAATACACACATTTTCTGCTTTACTTTTCATGTCTTCGTTCCTTCTCTTTGGTTTTCTGTTTTGTCTGACACTTGCCAGTGTGCACCTAATGCTGCTTGATTTTCCTAGTGAGTTTTGGGGTTCCCAAATTCAGATTGCTCACCTACCCCTGTCTTAGAAAGCAGAATTATTTTACCACAGCAGCAAGAGCAGCTCGCAGCACTGTCCTGTGCTTTGCTTGTCCTCGAGGTGCAGGGAGGGAAATCTCCTTCCCGTCTGTCCTCCTCTCCCATGGATTCAGTGGGGAGATCAGGGGCTGCTTGACCAAACTCCCAGAGGGGATGAGAGAGGCCCAGATGAGCAAGAGCCACATCAGTGGGTTCAGGTGTGGGTTTGCTTCAGTGCTGCATTTCCACTGGATTCTGTTCCCCAAGCCCCCTGAACTACATTTGCCCCAATGTTGGTGCACTGAGCAGAGCTCTGGAGTGGTTTTGTTTATGCTTTTCTCTAACAAACAGGTGTTTGGTCTCTTTTGTGCTGCATTTCTGATTTCCCAGAGGGCTCTTCCTGTCTCAGCTGCTTATCAATAAATGAAGACATTATCAATAATATATTTATGGAAGATTTGGAACACAAAAGCCATTTAGCGTAGCAGGTTTGAACTCCTTATTGCTCAGGAAGTCTTGAAAAATGGACAAAATAGTCCCTTTCTGTGAGCGTAACATTTCTGCTTTACAGTGCTAGTACTGGATGTGTTTTGAAACCTGGCTGTATTTAACATTTCCATTTTCTAGGTGTACCAAATATGTGCCCTTTATTGAGTCATCAATTTACTGGATAATCTGTGCAATGAGAAACTGATTTGGAACAAGTTGCTTCTGGGTGTTCTAAATTACTTTCCCAAGGCATTTTATTATCTCATCACCCAGGAAGCAGCATCTATCAGAGATTTGGGAAAGCAACTTGATGTGTATTTACCTGCCCCCCAACCCTTTCTGAACAGTTATTTGCATTAAATTGCCCTTTTTTCTTTGCCTAGGCTCAATAGATGAGGGGGTCACAGAGGGACTGCCCACACTCCAAAGCACCTCTGGCACTAACGCTCACGCAGACGATGATGATCGGTATGTACCAACCTGGTGTGCAAAGTGCTCTGCAGCAAGTGCTCTGCTGTAATTAACCTCCCCAGCCTTAATCCCAGAATGTTCAGTTGTTCCCACATCTCGTTCTCTGTGTTGATCAAAGTACAATCAGTGCCTGGAGGGGCAGATGCTTTAGAAGAATGTAGGTGATGAAAGTCAGAATCTGCTTACTCGTTCATTTTTATTTCCTATCTATTTCCAGGCAGCACTGGTGAAGATAGTCATGTTTTTGCTGTTTCTTCATCATTGCTCTTTATTAATAAATTTTAATTAAACCTCTGTGTGAAACATGTGTGCTAAAGGTGATATGCAGCCCCAAAACCAGCAAACTGAAAACAAGGACCTAGCCCTGACTTCACCAGACCTCGCTACTGCCAGCCACAGGCAGAGCAGCCTTAAATCTCTTCTCCCAAACTTTCTGCCTGTAGCTCCTTACCAAGAGGCTGCATGGCACTTGCTGTAAATATTTAGCAAGCTTTTGCTGTGCTGAGCTGAGTGATTTATTAAGGGAATCCCTTATAAGGGAAGGCTGGCAGGAAAAACCAAACTAAACCATGTCTGTTTGGTCAAAGAGACCTCGTAGTTCTGTCAGAGCCAAGTGAGGTACCCACACATGGCATACAGGGGTGCACACAACTGCTTTGCCTTCTAGTTCTTAGCTTTTCCCTCTCTAAGCACATTTTTCCAAACTGTTTTTTGCAGGGGTTTGTTAGACAAGTGGGTTTGAGGAAGAGTGTGACCCTTTGGAAGTTATTCCAGAAACTGTGTCAAGAGAAGCTCCCTGTAGAGCTAATAACCAAGAGCTGCATTTTCATAGCTCAGAAAATCTTTCCTGTCATTTCCATCTAAAATCTGTCCCCCTGTAGGATTAAAAAGGGAAAATATCTGCTTAGATAAGACTTTTTGGATGACATGGAAGATTTTATCTATCTGCTAACAAACCTGAGTGTAAAAATAATACCCAGCACTTAAGGGTTGAATTAATAGTAGGAGCACATGTTGCAGTAGAACTAATCCAGGCTTCTACACCTATAATTCTGAAGTCAAGTGGCAAACATATTTTCAGGAGTGGATTATTTCAGAAATTCCCTATAAAACTGCAGAGCTTCAGCACAAACTGCATAGAAAATGCAAAAGATAAAAAATTCTTTAAACACACTGAAAATTCCCACTAAAAGATCTCTTCCATGCAGAGAAGGAAAGAATATTTACCTCTGTGCCGTGTGGGATCAGAAATCCTTATGGGTTTTACAGACTGAGTGATACTAAACTCCTACAGGAAACTCTTTAATCTTGTGTGTATCAAGAGACACCTTGTGCTCTCTCTCCCAATAAATTTTACAACTGGAACTTTTGCTGCTGAGAATTCTGCACTCAGAATTCAGATACCCCTTGTCTTCACAATTGTAGTGACATCCTTTTCCAGAATAAAGCCAGTTTAAGTGCTGATTTTAAAGAGATTATCCTAGTTCTTGCCCTCCTGTGCTGATCTGCTCTGTGGATTTTTGTGTGATGTCCAGGAAAATGTATTTGTGCAAAGCCCATGTTTCATTCGTGTGAATGTTAGAAGTCCCCAAATCCAGCATAACTCTCTGGGCTTGAGCTGGAAGCAGAGCAGCAGCAGGATTTCCTCAGTTAGGAAAACTTTCTGCCTGTGAGGAGGCGTCGTTGTGTCTTTTCTCAGGATATTTCAGACATTACCATCTAGTAAAGCTAAAGTTGCAATGTGCTGGCCACGGAAGGAATAGTCAGGGTCAGAGCAGTCCCCTGCTGCCAGTGATGTGTGATCTTTCAGCGGGCTGTGAGCAAGCTGAAATGGCTATTTCTCCAAAAAATACAGACCTTAATGCTCAGGGAAGGGAACCCCCAGGTAAGTACAAATCCTGTTGTTCCTGTGTTTGTACCAGAAGATTTGTTCTTATTTCACTGTGCCCTTTAGCAAGTTCCTTGCCTGAGGACTTGGATTAGAGCGCTATAGTTCCCTTAAACAGTTTGCAGCTAGAGGCTGTGGAGGAGCAATTAGTCAGTTTTAAATAAATTACTTTGAAAGTTAAATTGTTCCCTGTTGCAGTCTGTGTGCTATTCTTTAAACACAGCGCTGGAGCTGTGCTCGTGGAGTTCTTTGAATCAGAAAAAGAGCAAGTATTGATTCATGAGATTAATATTTTAAACTTAGAAATATGCAGTGATAGATACCAGTATTTGTTCATGGAACATGGATTGAGATGAAAAATTAATTGGCTTTAATTTCGTTTGTAAGTATCACTGAAACTGCAAAATACTCCTTTGCTTTTCATTTGCTCAGCTCTTTAAACTCTTCCTGGGGGACTGTTTAGTGATTGCAAGTCATCGATATGCTGGAGAAAATGCCCACGCCTGGAAAATAACGTTCAGTTTGCACTTGTGCTGAGGCACAAGAGAAGTCTGAGCTTAATCCCTGGGTTTGTTCAGATGTGCAGAGTCAGTGACTGTGAGACTTCAGGTGCAGATCAGACACGTTGCTTCAGACCCAGAGATTTCCAGAATTAGAGGAGATTTCAGCAGAAATGTGACGTGCCAGTCTCTTTCTTCTTCTCACACAAAAGCGCTCAAGGGTCAGATTTTCCCGGACGAGGCTTCTTCAGTCATTTCTGTGGCTTGTTTGTAAATCAGTGCCTTTTTCCTTTGTAGTCTGGAGAACGCTCAGTATCCCTATCAGCTCTACATTGCTCCTTCCACCAGCAGCACAGAGAGGCCCAGCCCAAACGGCCCCGACAGACCCTTTCAGTGTCCCACCTGCGGGGTCCGCTTCACTCGCATTCAGAACCTAAAACAGCACATGCTCATCCACTCAGGTAAGGAACACCACTGCTGCCCGAATTCCTGATTCACAGCCTCGCTCTGCAGCACCTGTAATAACGCTGGGTTTCTCCTCACCTGCCAAGTGCTTGAGAGCTGATTTCGGAAAGACTGGGTAGAGGTTTGTCTCACTGAATGCTTGTTTGGATCCCTGAGAGCTGATTTCGGAAAGACTGGGTAGAGGTTTGTCTCACTGAATGCTTGTTTGGATCCCTGGAGTCTGGCTGATGGTTGTGCTCGTGGATGATTAGCATTTGTGTGGACTGAAAAAATCTGATTGCCTGGAACTCATCAGGATAAGTCATTTTCCTGAAAAAGATCTGAGATGAAATAAAGTATACTTGGCCCTTTTACTGCACTAAAGAAGTAGATTGAAATTCTTCCTCTGCCATGTTGTAACTCTGATGTGTTTTAGAGGAGACTTGAAACCATAAGAAAATATTATCTATCTGTGTCTTTGCATTGAAGAATATTGTATCCCTTTGGATCTCAGAATTTTTGGAGGGATTGCAGGACAACTGAGTTGGTTTGATAATCAATTTAGCTCCTGCAGATAGCACAAGCGGCCAAAGGTTTGTGTGAATGCCTCCTCTGGGCCTTGATCCCCAAATTAATTTTGATTTCTAACCAAGCATGACCTCCCCAATGTCTTTGCTATTGGTTTTTTCTAGACTTGTCAGCATTATCTGGCAATAACATTGACATTTGAGGGAATAAAGGAAATACTGAAGGGTTATTGCACTTGGGCACTAAGCCTCATGTTTTAGCATCTCCTGGTTTGAGTCTGACTCTTACCTGCACACAGAGGCTGTACCATTCTGGGACAGGGCAGCCACAACTGACAAGGTCTAATTTTTTTCACTCTCAGCAATTATTTGTTGAATCCTTTCAAGCAAAATAACCAGATATGTGTTTAATACTTTAAAAAGCAAGTTCTGTGGGCATATCAGGTGTGAAATTACCCCAAACCTGTTGTTAAAATCTGACAGCAAAGCATCTCTGGCCATCCTGTGAACTGGCAACCCCTGGGTAAAGTTGGGAGAGATTTGAATAGCTGGTTTAGAATAATTAACATGCAAAAGAACTCTCAAAGCTTGTAAATGTTGAAAGTGTTTTCACATGAGCAAAATGGCTTAAGAGATTTCCCTCAAACTACCAGAGGAAATAAATGCCCTTGGACTGTAGAAAAGCATGAAAAGTTTGAGCTCCACCAGACCATATTCCAGTTTATTAACTTATTTTCACATGCTTAAGAGGGCGTTTCAGTGTAACCTTAACTACAGCTTTCTCTGTCTAAAAGCCCTCAATTAAAAGTTCACCTCCTGCTTTGAAAGTAAGGAAAGCAGAGTGAAAGACTGGGGGAATTAACAGCCAGGGCTGATGCACATTCAGTCTTTTGAAAAAATCTTTTCTATTCCTTGACAGCCCTATTATGAATAGAGCTCCATATTCCAGATCCTTAGCCTCATGTTTGGATTCTCCCACTTTCTGGAGTTCAGACTTTTTATTAAATCAGAAGGTTTTGGTGACTCAGACTTTTATGTTGTAATAGTTCTGTTTGTGTCATTACACACTCAGCCACTGCAACAATTTGCAGAGCTCATATGGTTTGGGGTAAGAAATGAAAAATGAGCTCGGAATTTAATTTCTAAATTAATACAAGAAAAGAATGAGAGGCATGAAGCTAAACTGTCTTAGAGAGCTGTCTGTCATGCAAAGTTGCCGAAAATTCTTGTATAGCATATTGGTTTTGCTTGGCCTGGTTTTTTGGGAGCAGGGGGGGCACAGAGGTGGCTCCTGTGAGAACCTCCTGGAAGTTTCCACCATGTCCAGCAGAGCCAATCTCTGATAGCTCTGAAAGATGGACACGCTGCTGGCCAAACCTGGGCCAGTGAGAGAGGTTGGTAACGCCTCTGTGATGACATATTGGAGAAGAAAATCAAAACAAAGTCAGGAGGTTTTGCTACTAGTCAGAGAA
>VZRO01005207.1:0-11916 GCA_013397915.1 Daphoenositta chrysoptera | reverse complement strand
CAAATCAACCTCCAGGAACTGTGGAAAACTGAGTAATGAGTCAATATATTCCTGTCTTCCACTCACAGACCTTTCACAGCCAGGAGCTGCTCTTGATGGAAGGCCTCCTCCAAGCCCATGGATGTGGCTTTTCCCTCACCACCCCCACAGTTCATGGGGAGCTAAAGGAGAAGGAAAGGAATGAAAAAGGAATAAAGTATCCATAAATACAGCAGATATTGCCACATTCCCTTACCAAGGTCATACAACAAATAATATCCCAAGTTATTGTAATAAAGTCCCATTTAGTGGGCAAAAGCGAGAGGAAAGATTCCTGGTCCCCATCTCCGACACCTCCTCTGTAGTACCTGTCACCCTGGAGTGCCAGGACAAGGGGGAATGGCTTCCCACTGACAGAGGGCAGGGATAGATCGGGTATTGGGAAGAAATTATTCCCTATGAGGGTGCTAAGGCCCTGGCACAGGTTGCCCAGAGAAGCTGTGGCTGCCCTATCCCTGGAAGTGCACAAGGCCAGGTTGGATGGGGCTTGGAGCAACCAGGTCTAGTTGGAAAGTGTCCCTGCCCATGGAACTGGATGATGCCTTCTAACCCAAACAATTCCAGGATTCCATGATTCCACACAAGAGGACAGGTGCTCAACTTTGAAGTTTAGGGAGTTAACAAAATGATCAAATTAAGTCCAAGTCTCTAATATTTTATGGAATAGCAACCTCTAGAGACTAAAGACTTTGAAAGTCAAGGAAAGTGCCCAAATTTGCATATATCCCAAGGCTGTGGTGTCTGAATATTGGATTGTAATGAAGTGAACCACTCACCTGACAGGCAACTGCCAGGCTGTGACACAGCTGAGTCTTCCCAGTATGGAATTCCCTGAATAACTCTGTTATGGACCCCATTTCTATTCCTCCTGAAGAGAAAATAACAACGAATAATAAAAATTAAAAGGTCACATGCTAAGTATATATATAGATATATATATATACACCACATAGTTAATATTACATGTATAGTTAAACACTTAATTTGGCTTAAAACTGACTGGGAAAAGTGGTTGTCATCTTGAGGGTTGTTCATCCTGTGGATAAGAAGTTCAGGTATGTTTTTGAAGACGCTGAAGAGCTGAAATTACTTGTTTTAATTTTTTGATTATCAGAGCAATGGGGAGATGGTGATACCTGGTTTCGTTTTCCCTAAATATCTTGGGGAGTTAAATAAACCAGAAACATCCAAAAATGGACATTTCTTGGTCTTGCACCATGACTAAAAGGATTAAAAACTATTTCTGCAGCTTTTAAAATAAAAACAGTTATTCAAGAGCAGTCTTAGAGGTCTTTCATCCAACCAGGACTAGTTTTATGTGGTTCTGTGAAAGGATCATGTTCATCGGAAAATCCCACCCCAATAATTGAGGTTCAGCAGGAAAGAGAAATAATAAAATGCTGACCTTCAAGCAGTTTATCCAGCTCTTTGGAGCCAGTGGTGATCTGGATGATCTCTGACCATTGCTGGTGGAATTCTGTGGCTGTGGTGAAACCTGTGGAAATCAGTTTGGCTGCCTCAGCCTGAGGGAAAACCAAACTGAGCAGTGCCAGGAGAGTTCATGCCATTCATTAACTCCCCAGTAATTAACCTTTCCTGCCTTGTAGAGATATACCTGTATCTTTCCATGCAGATTTTACTTTATAGACCTTCCTTGAGTTGGTACCTCTGAACATAATTGAAATTCTGCTCTGAGAAAAAGCTCCAATATCCCTTTTGTGTGTTTTATGGAAATATTCTCCCCTTGAACTCATCTCTTCTCTTCCCTGAGCTTCAGGGACTTGCTGATCCTGGGGTTTCATCAGGAGAAGCACTGAGTGGGTGGGATAACCAGCCTGAGTAACTGTGGAAATGCACATCCAACCCTGGAGCAGATGGGCTGGAATGTTGTCTGAGTACCAAACACCACAGCCCCAAGCACCAGCAGTCTGGAGATGCTCTGGATAGCAATTCACAGCCTCAGTCAATCCCACATGGGAAAGCCAAGTGTTTTTTCCTCCTCTAAGAGAGGAAAACATACGACAGCAAGGGCTGTCCCAGCTGACCTGGCACTCGTGGGCAGCTGTATCACTGAACAGGATCTTCCATTGTGTCTCTCACTGCTACTGGAAAATACTGCAAGCCCTGTGAGTCTGAGGTTTAAAAGCTACTTTTGGATCAGCAAAAAGGTCTCTGACTGGGACGATTCACTGAATTCACTGATAGATCCAGAAATCTGTTTCAAAGTGCATAAAAACCCAAAGGAAAAGGTGCTGAGCACACAAGAGTTCAACATGCTTCAAGCACAGGTTCCCTGAAACACATGGAAATGGCTCAAAGCCTGGCTTTGGGCTCCTCCTTTGGGCTCCACACTGCATTCTCCAGAGCAGCCATTCTGCCTGGGAAGGCCAGGGAGAAAGGAAGGGGTGTTGGAGGCCTTCTGGGAACCCCCAGCCCCACTTTTGGTGAGCAATGACACTGTTGGTGCCTGCAGCCCTCACCCCGTTTCATGTCACTCAGTGGGTGGTTCCTGACGTGGTGCCTGGGGACATGAGTTGGGGGTGGCCCTGGCAGTGCTGGGGCAGCAGTTGGACCCCATGGTCTCATAGGGCTTCTCCAACCTCAGGGATTCCATGGGACGCCCAGGGACTGTCCCAGCTGCACAGGCAGGCACAGGAAGCTGTTACACACAGAATAAATTGCCACGAGCCAGAGCACTCCAGGGCATCCTTGAGAGAGTGCAGAGAGCAGGAAAAGACACAGTTACAGCACTGATCCTGCTCCATCCTTTGCCTGTGGGGCATGAATACCATTTCATCCTGATCCTGAGAGCTCCAAGGAAAATAACTATTGAGGTGGCACTGAAGATGCCACTTTCCTGACACTCCTGGCCCAGAACCACAACCCAGCAGGTTTCTGTGGGAATCTGAATTATTTGTGTAGTTCAGAAGCTGCACGTCCCTAAAGCATTCCCTTGGGAACATGAAGCTTCCTACAGGCATTTTGTACTTCAATGTGCACTTTTAGTACATTAAGACAGTTTAAATCAGAATGAGGTCACTTGGTGACAGCACAGCATTAGATCCGGGACATCAGACAACATTCGCTCTCCATGGGCTCTCCATTCCCATCACTCCAGCTGCAGCATCCTCATTTCTCACATTTCTGTTTCTAGGACTCCTCTCAGGAAATGGATCTCGCTACTCCCAGTACAAATCCTCAATGGAATTTTAACTCCCTGCAAACAGCAGGAATGACCAAGGACAGCTGCTGTCACAGGAAAGGCAGAGGATTGTGATGATCAGACATCTTTCCCTGTGAAGGCTTCATTTCCTACCTCCATTCCTGAGCAGCTCTGCCTCAGTCCCGCCCACCTGCTCCAAAATGGCTGCACGGGGTTTAACTCCAGCTCTTCGGATCCGCCCATCCGCACCACTCTGACAGGCAGCACTGACAGCACAGCAGGGGAACACCTGAACAGGTACAGGCGGGGCACACCAAGGCCACCAGGTCCTGCAGCACAGCTTCTTGTGCTTCAGGGCCTCCTTTTTTTGGTACAAATTCACTGGAATTTAACCCCGTAAAAATCATCTGGCAAGACTTAACATTAACCCAGAAGTTCCAGTGCATCACTACATCGCTGGGATTCCAGCTACTCTATGAGCTGTGAGAAGCAGTGAAGAAACTTGGACCTCACAGGTAAATCAGCAGCAGCTGTTCAGCCAACAGCAGCTGCAATAAAGGTACTGAGCCAGCACCTCACCAAAACTACATTGAAAGAAATGCCAACACCTTGAGAATCACTTTAGTGTTGAATTCCTAAAGCAAAACCAAAAGGGATTTTTAGATGTGTGGGAAAGTCCATCCCATTTTAACCAATTTCTGGGGCTTGTTTCCAGCCTGCTGGTGTTAATTTCCCAGCTCACACGTGGCTGCCAGCATTAGAGCTGGTTGCAGACACACACACACGTGGCTGCTGCAAGTTGTCATTTCAGCAATCCCTGGGGACATGAACACCACCCACACCTCCCACCTTGCTCAGTCTGGAGTCCATCCAGCACTCGTAGGGAGCTGCTGGGAGGCGAAATTCTCCCTGCTCCCCCTGCCTGGGAAACCCTGCGTGCAGCTCCTGCCCCTGCTTCCTTTTGAACCTGTGAATATAGTGGTTCTGCCAGTGTTGTGACTCCTAGCAATGCATTCCATTTCCTGGTACACAGAATTGTGATTTCCTGTGACACTGTTTCTGGCTTTATCTTGCATTCCAGGAACTTGCAGTGTTCAATTTTTTCAGTGTTTCTGTCTTGGAGTTACTTTATGATGTTGTTTCGCCTATTGCCTGCTCTATGCCCAGACATGAATCCTGTGCCTTTAAAACTGGGTGTGAGAGAAAGAAAAACACAAGACGAACTTTACAAAGCAGTTTGTGCTCTAAGGTCACTCTACTACCTCTGCTTGCTTCTGCAGCAGCAAGAGTGGAGGAAGCACCCTTTTCCTGCTTTTCCACCAGCTTTCATCTCTGTTTCTCCAGAAAGACATGGAGAGTTAAACTTTTTTTTCCTAGGACTTCAGCTTTTTCCTTCTGCTCTTCTGGAACTGTTTGGCAACACCAGAACATACCTGGGAGACCTTACATCTCTGGCCTGGAGGGGNAAATTTGTCTGAATTTCTTTGTTACATGATATCTTGAGATGTGTATGTTGCAATATATAAAAGCCATTTTATAAACTAATTGTCACCTGCCTTAAAAACAAAGGTGTTAGGAAAAACGTTCCCTTGGCTTGTTCCTCTCTTCATATTGGTGATAAATTTCAACAATGTAGATATATTTAATCCTGAAGGTTCTTTATGTCTTCTTTTGTTTGGTTGGTGGGGTTTTTCCCTTCTTCTCTCCTCATAATGCTTTAAAAAATTCTCCAAAATTAGTGTTGCTACTACTGGATTATTAAAAAGACTGTGAAAATAATTGTGCTAGTTATTTAACTGTGACACATTGGTGGTTTCATAGCAAGAAATTTGTGCCTTTAAAATGGTTTTATTTACTAAATGTCCTTTGAAACTTCCTGAGGAAGCTAGCAATGGTCCCATGGCTAACCAAGTCATATCAGTACAGATTGCTTAGCAACTTTTGTTTTGTGGACTGCAATTGAACTGTATTTGCTTTTGATCAAAATTGTTTTCCTCTTCAAAAAAAATTGTGGCCTTTTTTTCTGTAGGGTTTTTTTCCTCCTTTCATTTTTGCCAACCACCTAAATGTACCAGAAGTAGCTGTTTCAGGAACCCTAGTCCGTCTCAGTAGGGTTGTCTTCTGATTTTGAGGTTTGACTCTAAGAACTCCTTGCTCAATGACTGATTCTACTTAGGATATAGATCCATTGGGTGACAGATGTAAAGTGGGCCTTTTGTTTGCTTGTTTGGTTGGTTTTCTGAATGCTTAAAGTACTAGAATTCAAGACATCTCATCTTGTTTCAAGGCAGTTTCTTAACTGTGTATGACAGACCAAAGGAGAGGCTGTGTAACTTGACAAACCAGCAAGAGGTGTGCCTCACTGTTGATATGCTGGAGGACAGTTTTGAGAAAAAAATCTAATACACTTCAGATTTGTCCTATACATCGTTCCAAACTTTGAAGCCAGGTCAGAAGTGCACATTTCAGTTTTCAATTTATGTTGCTTCTGGTGTTTCTGGGAATTTCTCATTCTGTAATCCTTGGTGGCGTTATATACTTTTGATGAGTCCTTCCTAGCTGTGGTGAATCTCCAATCCTCTTCCATACAGTAGGCCAGGACTGACCAGTTCCCCAAGTGGTCTGGAAACTATGGTGTGTAACATGTTACATATATCAAACTAGGAACATTCTTCAGGAGTCCAGGTCTCGGTCAAAGATGGAAGCATCTGTGTTACCCAGACTCAGGGGTGAGAATGAGGTGCCTCCCAATGAAATTGGCAACATCACCTAATAAAAGAGACATCAGCCTAAATGATGGGAAGCTGCTGTTTAGAAGCTTCCAACTGAAACAGTCAAACAAAAACTGCTCCTCTCCCTTCTTGGGTGCCTGACTGCATCTCTGAGGCAAAAGAAGTGGTATTACTGGCCAGAAGCTACTTTCTGAGCTCTAATTGGTGAAAGCACTGTGGTTGTGATGGTGCTTTGCGTGCTGTGCTGATCTGCCACCTTTCAGCCGGAGCACTCTAGAAACAAGTGAGAGAGTCTAGAAACAATTGAGAGAGTCTGGGAGCTCAGAGTGTAGTAGAGAAGAGGAGCCGACTTTCTGCCTTATCTTTGGAAAAAGTTTGGGCCAGGGTGAGAAGGATATTTTTAAACACATGAAAAGAGAAGTAGTTACACAGTTAGGTCTCCTTTTCTCTGGGCTGTACTAACCTTAGAGTTTCTCATTAGATTGAAGTGCTTCATCTTAAGTTGTACGAGTAGACCTGCAGTTTTGAACCTGATATTGTAGCAGAAAGGACTTACTTTGCCTCCCTTAGGAGGAATTGCAAGGGTTTTTTTCATTAGTTCCATATTATGCTGGAGGTACAATTGGTAACATCTGCTGTCTATATATTTTAGGTGGCTGTTAAAGCTGTTTGTATTTTAAGTTGCACTGGCTACATTCACCATGGTACTTGCTATTCCTGTGGGTCTAGTCACGTCATTGTTTTTTAGATTCCATTCAGGGTAGGGTGTTTAGTCTCTAGAGGTCTGCATATGTTTACTTCTGTCTATGTGGGTAAAGATTTCTTCTTATTTAGCTGTTAGGATAGCTGCATTTATGGACACTTAAGCTAACAGGTGCTAGCTTTAAAGGTTAGAAACATGTTGGCAGGATGTTTTCTATGATGGATGTGGAACTTTCAATATGCTTTTCATGATCTGTCAGTCTGTCTCATCCAAAGTATTTGCTGAAGGGTTTGTTGGAAAATGAGGAAAGGAATTATTTTTAGGAATTTTATTTTCCTTTTGGTCATCATATAAAATAAGATTACCTTGCTTGCTTTTTTTCTACATAATCTTCATGCAGGGAGTGATTAATTCATGTTGTGGTCCATTTCTGTGAAGGAGAAAGTAGGAGATAGCGATAAAGCACTCAGACTTTTTTTTCTTGCTTTTTGTGGATTACTGAGCACAAGGAATGGAAGTTCAATTTAGCATAAAGTGCTTAAGAAAAATATTTTCCTATCCCCCTTTAGAGGCACATAACATGTGTTCTGTACTAGGCTGATTTTTCATTTCTTGTAGAAACAGGAAGGAACATTTCAAGGAAAAACATGCTTACAAAGAAATAAAACAGTCTTCTCAAGATCTGGATTATTCATGCATAGGATGAAAAGTGAGCGATTTAAACCTGCAAGTCAGAAAATTAGCATGAATAACTATAGTGCTATACTGTTGAATAGCAAATGAGGGCATCAAGAGAGAAATTAACAGAACAGCCTTTTTCTGGTATGCCTGTACCTTTTTAAAGGCAATGAAATAATAGGGATCACAAAATACTATCCAGCCCTCAGGAACAGGTTTGCAAGATTTTTCTTCAAAATCTCTATTCAACTGCTGTAACTCGTTCTGACAGCTACTATGGGGCTGAATCCTGAAGGGTCTTGTGTACCTGAGTATGCCAGCAGTAGTTATCTAGAATTGCAAAAGGTCAGCTGCACTGTGGTTCACAGGACTTGTGCTAACCTTCCCCATGCATCTGACTGCAGTTCATCCCATTTGTAGCTCACTCAAGTAGTATGGAAAACAAAATAGATGGAAAATATTTGGTACTTGAAATTAAGAATAAACATTTTACAGAGTTCACACTGAATTAAAGACTGAGTTTTCTATTACTAAATTAATATGGCTGATGTCAGGCAGAGGCTATAGTTCTAAGTCTTTGGTGATCTCAACTGGATGCCAGTGCACATAATAATTTTGTCTTCTGTGTGTCTGGATTTCCTTCCCACACAGAATGGTATTTTTGAAGGGATAGTCAGTGCTCTGTCACCCTCCCAAATGTCAACAAGAACTCCTGTCCAGACTGCAGGTGCTCTGCAGGATTCGTGGGTCTGCTGAGCACAGGTAGTCAAAACTGAGTAGAACATACAGTCCCTATTAGAAGCATGCCATTTGCTTAGGTAGCAGTACTAGCAGCTCTGAATGACTAATTTGGAGTACATCAGCTGCTTGGCCTTAAAAAATTATAAATAGTAAAAAACTATAGGAATTCTGACAATTTTCAAGATGGAAATTCTGTGGAACCATTGCTCATTCTTCAATCAAATATGTTTCTGCAGATTAGTTGAAAACACAATGCAAGAGAAGCATTGTTGAACAGAGCAGTCTAGAGTAAAGGTCAGCATATGCATCCCACCCTGTCCCTAAAATTATTCCTCCTGAGGTTCATTATCGTTAGCCATAGATCTTCCCTCATAGCAACTGTCATGGAATTTTTCTTTTTTTGAGAAATGGTTAATTTTAATCACATCTAGTTCTAATTCATAGTAAGCTGTAATTTCATTTTTAAAAAGGAATAATTTCAAATAAATCATCAGCATTGTGGTTGAGTTTTCTGATAAAATGGCAGGTAGCAGTTAGCGATTCCTCTAAAGTAACACCTTGATGGTATTTCTTTCAATCTTTTAAATTATTTTCACAAACTTTTTAGCAGTAAGTGAAACAAACCAACCCAAAATGTCTCTCTCCAGAAAATATGTAGGTGTATACCATCCTAAGGTGATGAAAATCTACCACATTTTAAGATTCAAGCAGCACATAGAGCACAGAGTGGCTTTTTTGTTCATCCTTTGTGCATGGTCTAAAAAACCTACACAAGATGGATTTTTTTTTTTTTTTTTTCAGTGACATTTGAAGCTCGTAATGTAGTGGTTTGTTTTTTCTTCAATTTCAGATTTCCTTTAATTTATAATTTCACGTTTTGAAACTTGGGAAGATAGTAATTTAGCCAAAGCTTAACCTATAGTCATTTTGTGACTGAAAACCAGATTATGACATTGGAGAAAAGAGCTCTTTCTCTTGCTGCCAGGACTTTAGACTTGCTCCTTGTAGGCAGAAGTTGCAAGCAATTGAGTTAAAAGCAGGGAGATGTGTCAGTTTAAAACAATTAATGAATGTGTTGTGTATTGAGAAGAGGTTGAGATTTACTGTAACTCCTGATGGTTTGTGGTTTTGGAGTCCTTTAAAATAGAAGTTATTTTTTAAAGTGTAAGAATAAACAAACAATTCTGCTAGAAAATTTGTGAAGCCATTTTTCAATGGCACAGAAAAGAATATTTGTTACAAAAGAATATATCATAGTGATTAAAAAATTCTTATTACTTGATACCATATAAAGTTTTAGTGAATAATAATAATAATAATAATAATAATAATAATGTAGGATTATCTGCTTAGTATGAGTTATTTCAGCTTTAAATAAACTTTCTGAGTATTTACTTTGGAACTTTCTAGTAGTCTTCTCTGACTTGTGCTAATGCCCTATAACTTGCTGTCATCCACTGGGCTTATATCCTTAGTTACTGCAGCTGTACCAGCACTTCAGGTTTGGATCTATGCCAGTTAGCCAGAGTCAATGCCCAGGCATGGTTTAGGGAAAGTGGAGTCCAGGACCTGTTTGCAGTAGGCAAAAGGATTTGGCCACCGTGTTTCTAAGGGAAGGGTGATTGGCTGTTTGAATGGAAGTTTTCCAGCCAGAGGCAGTCGGGATGGGCAACGCATAGGGGCTCATCTTGCTTGCTATATCACTCTTGCATTCACTATTTTGGGACATCAGGGACTTGCCCAGCATATCGTGACTTCCAATCTGCCTTTCTGCTTTATGTCATACTCCTGTGATTTCGTGTATTCCCCCAATAGAAGAGCTGATCTTTCACAAGTCCACCCCAGGCAGGAGTGAATAGGGGCATGTGTTTGGAGTGCCTCCATTTGGAATTCTTCTTTGCAGTGAGTTCAGAACCAGTGGGAAAAGCCTTGTCAGCATGACAGAATTAAGGACAGACTTGGGTTCACATCAGTGTTCCAGATTTCCTTCCATCCAAACCGGGAATTATGAATACCTCAGAAAGCTATCAGAAGTGTCTTTTTTTACCATTCTCCTTGTATGACTTAGACTTTGCTCTGGAATATTTGATAATATGAACCAATATGCTTCTATATGCATGTTTTTGGTAATGAAGAAGATGAGCCTTTTGTGCAAAAGAATATACAAAACACAAAGCAAATGTTACTTACTTGATTTACATTTAGCTTAACAGAAGGAAATCTCCAGAGAAAGGTGTAACAATGCTTAGCTAGTGATCTACTAAAATCTTTTTTTCTGGTTGCAATGGTCTCTGTGGTTTCATTAATTCATAGGTTTGCTAGTTTCTAAAAAAATGGACTAAAATGAAGGAGAAAAAAAAAAAAAAGCAGTTGCTTTGCTATCAAGAAAACTCCATGCACTTTCCTGGCAAACAATTCTGAATGTACTGGGATGTATCCTTCAGGGAAACTGAGTGCATTTTTTTCTTATGCTTTTCTGGAATTCTTATTAATAAAAACTTCTGGCAATGCATTAGAGTGGCATTACAAAGCCGAGAGCCTGTTTCAGATGTTCATGCTGCCAAGTTCAATCCATGTGTAAGTTACAGACATGATCATTCAAAACAGAAGTGAAATGTCTGATGTAAGAAATTGATTGTTTTACTGGGTCTAATTTAGTCCTGAATGTGAACAGTACTGCTTGCATTATTCTGGAGTTCTGTTTTAACTGTCAGAGTGGTGTGTAATTCTAGTCTGGGATTTGATATTTCCCCTCAAGAAGGAGCACAAATTGGACTGAAGAGTGGCTTTTTGCTACCCAGCTACAGTTTGAGGGCTTTCTAGTCTCTGTCTTTCCTTTACAATAGGGTTTGGTAGGTTTCAAAAGGCCTTGCAATTCTTTGAAGACTGACCCTTTTTTCAAACTGTAGGCAAGTGTATTGATGCAGAACGGAAATTTAACTCTTTTGTGTCCTCTCTGTTGGAGAAGAGTCTCACTAAGATGCACAAAAAATGGAAAAATCTGGGTTTTTTCAGGCATATACATTTTACAGCAGCTGTAAATTCATATACATATTCTAATAATATTCTTAAATGCTGTTTAATACTAAATTTCCTGGTGGTGATACTAACAGGGCTTACATTTTAATGATAGAATTACTGTCTATTTGATGATTGATGGGAATAGTTCTTTATAATCCTTCCCTTGCTGACATCAGGAACTTCAATATTTTCCTGGTTATACTGGTGGCTATACATTAGTTCTGAATTTTAGGGATATGTCACAAGTAAACAGATTGGTAGTTCTTGTTCTATATCTCATTGTCTAAGAACAACTCAGGTTATTTATGGAATTTTCATAGCCCTCTGACTAGGTTAGCATGAGTCTTTGATTGACCCAGTCAATTTTAGGCTACTAACCTTGACTAATGAATGTAAAGGGGGAAATCACAGATCTTAGTGGGATCCTGTGTCAGCACTTTCTCAGTAGCATGGAGATTTAGGTTCTCAAGTTTGTGACTTCAGCTACTAGATGATGCTCACTACAAAAGAGGGTGAGAAGGTTGGTTCCCTAAATGGTGAAAAGTTCTTTCTCTTTGTGACTGTGTTGTATTACTGGCATTTATTACAGAAAGTTTTATTAAATTGCATGCATCTGCTCATGGGGGAAATGGAACGTACTTTAGTCAATAGCACGTAGGCTTTTATCAAAAAAGCACTGGCTTTTACTTCTGCAGCCGTTCTCCATGAAAACAGCTGCTGGAGGTTGGCAAGGGGAGCTGTGAGAGTGAAAACAAGGCGGATGTCTGTCTTAGAAGAAAGCTACAGAGCCACTGTGGGATGGGCGGGATGGGCACCTCTCAAAGGCTGCTTGGAGAAGG
>VZRO01005204.1:230792-243925 GCA_013397915.1 Daphoenositta chrysoptera | reverse complement strand
GGGGGTTGGGATGAGGGGCTGGGGTGCTGCCGGGGCTGGTCCAAGGCCGGTACAACGGGAATGGGAGAGCTCCGGCGTGGGGCCCCCCGAAGGGCACGGGCCCGGCCCAGCTCGAGCAGGGCCAGAGCTGCTCCGCACCCGTGTCCCCCATCTCGGGGTGGCAGTGGGGCACCAAGGCTGCAGCGACCTGTCCCCGTGCCCCGTGTCCATGGCACGGTTTTGGGAAACCTTTTGTTAGTGAGGAGCCTCTTCCAGGCTTCCCAATTCCCAAAATGCTCCATCGCACAAGAGCTCCCCAGGTGGGGTCACCACGCAGCCCCCCCATCTCCAGGGCTGGGAATCCTGACCTGACCGGCAGTGCCAGGACAATCCCAAAGTACAATCCCAACAGCCTGGGCTGCTCAGAACCACGGCAGCGCCCGCACAGAGGGAATAAACTGCTGGGGAGATCCACAACCCTCCGTGAAGACAGAGCTCGGGGTTATCTGGGCCGGGCAGGACACCCCAACACCCCAACACCCCCAGCTGGGAAGAGCCAGGAAAACTCTCTGGAGGGAGGAGCCCGGGCGCTGGCAGAGGGGCTGTGCCAGGGTTAGTGTTGGATAGTGCAAGGCTTGGCCCCCAAAGCTCCCCCTGCTCCTGGGCTCACCCCGGCCACGGGTCCCTTCAGCCCTCCCTGACCCCCGCGCTGGCACAGACACGTGGATCATCTGAAAATTCAGCAAGGCCACACGGTCCCAATGGGAACCCACCGGATTTAGGTCCTTGGAGGGGGTAATTAAGGCAAAAAGCAATGCAGGATTAACAAAACCGGGCCCTGCACTGGGAAGTCCCCTCTCCAGCCAAGGCGCCTCGATGGGTTAATGAATTCCCGAGGGAAAGCAGCAAGTCTGGAGGTGTCTCCAGCAGCACCCCAGCCCCGTGTGCCCGCGGGAGTGCGGGGTGTCCCGGCGGGGGTGCCAGCCCTCCCTTCCCCCCGGCTCCGGCCCCTGGGGAGCGGCCCCGCAGAGCCGGGCTCCTGAGCCGGGGATCTTTGGTTCCTCCGGAGGAGGCTGCATCACACTGCAAAAAGGGACACACGGGAAAGAAACACGGGAGGGGAAACTGGAGAGGGGATGAGGAATCAACGCGGGAAAGGGAAGAAGGGGTGGAAGTACCTATAAACTTTTTTTTTTGGACTAATTCCAAAGGAACCAGTTTCCTGATATTCCAGCCTGGTCTGTAAGATGGAGAACAGGTCACCAGCTATTCTAAGGCTTCGTTCCATGTGAATTTGGCTTTTCTAAACCCCCGGAATCAGGGTTTTCCAAACCTTGAGCTTCAGAGGCCGCTGTAGGCACCTGACAAGTCGCAGCTGAGCACCTCCCGATGAATCCCGGCGAGTCCCGGGGCGGGGGGCGAGCCCAGCCCGGAGCGAGGGGAGGGGCCCTTAATTGCCCGGCACGCAGAGCACGAAGCCGGAGCGGTGCTTGGCGAAATCCGGTTGGGGTTGGTTGGTCCTGGTCTCCACAGAGACGGTGCATTTCCTGCCGTGCAGGCTGCACTGCACCGGGTTGGTGACAGCGACGTGCAGAGCGCGCTTCTCCCTGCCGGGAGAGGGACACGGGTCAGGGGGGACGGGGGATGGGGTGGGATCCATGGGATGGGATAGGATGGATGGGATGGGATGGGATGGGATGGGATGGGATGGGATGGGATCCATGGGATGGGATGGGATGGGATGGGATGGGATGGGATGGGATCCATGGGATAGGATGGGATGGGATGACATGGGATGGGATCCATGGGATGGGATGGGATGGGAGAGGTGTTTTCAGGTCAGGCACATCCCACAGCCATCCCAAAACTCTTGTGTTAAGCCAGGCCTGAGGTCTGAGCCCAGCTTTGGGCTCCTGCTTGTGAAGCCTCCCACTCTGGGGCAGGGACTGGGATCGATGCTGATGTGAGGACACAGCTCCATGGGCAGAGCACAGGCCGGGTCAGGGGTCCAGGGGTTGCTGCCAGCTCAGCCACTGCCCACTGAATGACCCCACAGTGACAGGGACACCCCTGGGCTGAGCTCAGAGACTGAAACACAGCCTGGAACACTGGAAGGAGCCACACGTGGGGTGGTGGCTGTTCCCAAATCCCTCTCAGATGGACAGACCAAGATGGCTGCTGGGCATGGCTGGGACAAAACACTGTCCCTGCAGCTTTTGAACCCCCTAACCCGGTTTTGGCACTGAAAATGATTCCCATGAGTGAATCGGGACTTTCTGCCACCCACATCCGTTTGTCCTTGGCTGTTTGGGTCGCTGCCAATGGGGACATGGGGACAGCAGGGCCAGGGCCTGTCCACCCCTGCTCTGGCCAAGGCAGGGACAGGGATGCCTGGCAAGAACGTCCCCCTTTGCTAGAGGCCGTAAAAGCCCCTGCTCTAAATCCCAAATAAAGTTCCTTGTGCCATAAGCAGAGAAATCACAAACCATGGAACCATTCAGGTTGGAAAAGCCCTCTGGGATCATCGAGTCCAACTGTCCTCCCAGCACTGCCAAGGCCAGCACTGACCCCTGTCCCCAAGTGCCACATCCACACAGCTTTTAAATCCCCCCACCACTGCCCTGGGCAGCTGTGCCAGGGCTGGGCATGAAGAAAGTGAAGAACCCAGCACTGCCATGGCCCCACTGATGGCCCGGCTGCTCCGGGGACTGGGATGGAGCTGAGACCAAGTTGGTGCCCCATCTCCAGCCACGATCCCTTGGGACCAGCCAAGATCCCCAGCAGATCCCTCAGGAGAGGGGATCAGCAGGAAAAACCTGCAGCAGATCCCCATGAGCCACCACCAATGGGAAGAGCTGTCCAGGGATGTGGCCTTTGGGAATTCTCTCCTGTGACCTCACCCACACTTCAAATTCCTGAATTTCCAACATTTTTAGTACAATACTGAGTGGTTTAGAATTGTTGCCACTGACTCTGCTGCCTCTCTGGATATTCCAAACACCCCGGGGGGATGTGCTGGGATCCCATTCCCTGTGTTTGGCTCACAGACCCCAGGTCCTGCCTTGCCCGAGCCATTTCAGCATTTCCACTGCCACACCCCATGTCCTTTGTGCAGCTTTTACTCCATTTCCATTAACAGACTCTTCAAGTTGTGTCACAACCCTTCATCTGCATTTTTATGCAGTTCCCAAATAATTCAGATTTCCACCACTTCCACAAGAACGCGGGGTTGGTTGGAGAGGCTGGCAGGGCCCAGCACACAAAGCCCTCGTGCTGTCCCCAGGTATTTAATGTTATTTACTCCTGCCTGGGTGAGCCGAGGCTGCAATCCCAGCTTAGGCTGCTATTTCTGCCCCGTCTTAGCGAGCGCAGAGGAGCCGCTTGGAGATCCCGCCCCCCACGCGCCTGGGAAGAGCTTTAGCCCCAAGTGTCCCCAACAGGGATAAGGGTGAAGGACTTCCCTCTCCCCTCCCACAGCAAGTTCTGGGTGACAAGGCAGAGGACCCGGGGAGAGGAACGGCAATAACCTGAATTTTGACCCCAAGCAGGACCCGGGCCTGGCAGTGGGAAGCTCCTGGGAGCCCCGTGGCTGAGGGACCTGCAGCAGGAGTGGGATCTGCCCGGGTCCCGGCTCCTGCTGGGGTGAGGAGAATCCACTGAGCACGGCTGTGTGTGGAGCTACGGCTGTCCTGGGACGGAGGGGTCTGGAGAAGATGCTCTGACCTTTGCCACGTGTGACAGTCCCATTAAATTGAAGCTTCCCTCCCCTCTCTCACTTCCCAGACCCCACCTTGCCAAAGCTCCTTCACCCATCGTGTGTTGCTTTTCTTCACGCTGTGGTTTCAGCCTCAGAGCCCTTGGCTGGGGGAGCAGGGCAGCTCCTGGACGGAGCAATCCCCAGGGATGTGTGAGAGCACAGGGACGACAAACCCCTCTCGGTGTCCCTGCTGGGCACCCCGCGACACCAACCCTGCCACCAGCTCCAGGAGCAGCCGGACCTGCTGAGACCTCGGGACTCTTGGCCGCTGCTCCGGCGCTTGGTCCGAGGCCAGCCAGGGAGAGGGGGAGGAAATTCCCGTTCGGTTTCCAGCCCAGTGGGCGGAGCAGCCGCGCTCCCGGAGCAGCAGTGGCAGAGGGGTGGCAGCTGCTGGCTGCCCCGGGGTCCCCAGGTTTGTTCACGGACCCCACGGGAGGGAACAGCTGCTGCACCAGCCGGGAAACCGGAGAGAGACCTTCCCAACCTCGCTGCTACAAACGGCTTGGCTGGGGAGCTGCTTCCCCGAGCCCCTGCTGGATTTATCCCAAAGGAAGGGGCTGAGATGGAGATGGACCAGAACAATCCTGGAAGGCAACGAAGTCTCTCATAGACAAGGGCGACACACAACCAAAATGCCCTTTGGGGTCAGTGATGCTCAGCAGGACCTTGATGGCAGCACAGGCAGAGACAAGTCCCAATTCCAATCAAACTTGGGCTGAAAAAGGAGTTTTCACAGCATAAACCTGTCCCACCACCTTTTGGGACTTCGGATAAGGGCTGGAGGGACAGGACACAGGGAATGGCTTCCCACTGCCAGAGGGCAGGGATGGATGGGATATTGGGAAGGAATTGTTCCCTGTGAGGGTGGGGAGGCCCCTGGCACAGGGTGCCCAGAGCAGCTGTGGCTGCCCCTGGATCCCTGGCAGTGTCCCAGGCCAGGCTGGGCAGGGCTTGGAGCAGCCTGGGACAGTGGAAGGTGTCCCTGCCCATGGCAGGGGTGGCACTGGTGGGACTTTGGGGGCCCTTCCCACCCGAACCACTCTGGGATTCCCTGTGGGTACCAAGCACTGCCCTGGCTGAGTCCAGCCCTGGCTGATGGCAGCTCTGGCTCCTCACCCAGCCCTGGTGTCACCAAGCCCTGATGGACGTCAAGTCCATCAGGACAAAGTGACGGATGTGGCTGCCGGGCTCCTCCTGGGAAATAATCCCAGGTATTCCGAACAGGGATTCCACCAGAAGTGACAGCGGGATGTGAGCGCTGCCTGAGCACTGCCAGGGGAGGAGCCCCAGCCCCAGCACCCCGGCCTGAGGCTGCTGCAGAAAGGATGGGGAGAAGAGATTTTGTGGGGAAGTCGGGATCTGCCCCAGCACCGCTCCCACCCTGCCCGGGAACCCCACAGGAACGTCTGTGCAGGATGAGCCACAGGGTGATTTCTGTTTATAATAAACACCGAGGTGTTGGTGCTGTCTGCAAACACAGCTCTCCGTACAACACAGGGAATATTTCTGGGTGGAAAAGGCCTCTCCTGACATCCGAGCAGCACCAGCCACAGCTGCTGATCCCAGGCTGGGGCTGCTCAGTGAACCCTGCAGGACTGGGCACTGCTCTTCCTCCACCTGCCCCTCCCAGCACCCACAGTGCCTTCCCCAGCTCCCCTCGCTCTCCTGGCTCACAGGAGGAGTTGAAGGCTCTGGTGGGAGACCCCCGTGAGCAGGGTCTGTGTGTGGGACATCCCACAGGCAGAGCAGCCCCAGGGACACCACAGGGGCTGAGCAGGCACTGGGGGAACGCTGGCAAAAGGGAAACCAGCAGAGAAGGGAGGACTCCGAGTGGAAGCAGATCACTGGCCCATGAAATACGAGAGTTTTGACTGAGCATTTAATCCAGGACCTCGGGGGAAACGCAAGGCAAGTGGCGCAGAAATGGCCACAGACATCTGTCAGAGCTGCACACAGCACAGAAACATCCACGGCACCAACACGTGGTGGGAAGGGAATGGGGAAGGGAGGGAGTGCAGGAAGATCAGAGAGAGCTTTGGTGATGACAAGCGGTGTAAGGCTGGCAGGTTCAATAAATGTATTGTTAAATAAATGTTACATACAGGCGATGCCAGGCTGGACAGGGCTTGGAGCAGGTATCCCTGCTCAGGGCAGGGGTGGAACTGGGCGAGCTCTAAGGCCCCTCCCAGCCCAAACCATTCCATGATTCCGTGCTTCAGAACAAGCCCAGATGACCTGGAATGCCCTGCAAGGAGCTGTAACGGGCATGAAAACACAGCAAAGACTCGTTGGTGAGAGATTCTCCCTGTGAGCTCCACCTGGGAGCACGGCGGGATGGGGAGCTGGGAACAGCCCGTGGCTGGGACAGAGGCACCAGCCGGGGGTGGGGAGCTGGGAACATCCCGGGGACAGGGACCAGCCAGGGCTGGGCAGCTCCAGAGCTGCAGCCCCATCCCTGACAGGGCTTCCTGCAGGTTTCCCAGGATCTGTAAATGAGGCGCTGTCTCATGGATGCAGCCAACGCCATCACAGAGTGGGAAATAAGCTCTTTTCAGAAGCAGAATTTGGGCAGAGATGGCAAAGCCAGCACAGTAATTGCCTGATTTTCATGACAACAAACCAGAGGGATTTCAACCAAGTGTGCAACCAAGTGTGAAATGAGGGCTCAGCAGCAATGAACCCACTGGGATGGATTCCAGAGGGGATTGCTTTAAACCATCAAACCTTTCCAGACCAAGGTCTCTTTCTGGAAAGGCAGGAGCTACACCTGGTTGGCTTCCAGCTCAGGATACTCTGTGATTCTCTGACTCCAAGGAAGCCTGCAGCTGCACACAAGATGTGAGGATCGTGAGGGGCAGGATGGAGAATACCCCAAAACGGTAACACCTTATGTAAGTCAGTGCTGCAGCCTCATTTGGATCCTGGCTGCAGCCTTTGAGAGGGTTCAGCCATGAAAAAAACATTTAAAAGGCTCCCAGATGAAGGGAGGCTGCAGAAAAGAGCCCAAAAAAGCAGCAGCTATATTCTGCATGAAGAAAATACACAGGAAGCGGGGAGAGAGAAACTCAAGAGGTCTAAAAAAAGGCAGTTTTCAAGGCTTTGCTTCCTAACAAGAGCCAAGGAGACAAACAGGGATACTGAATATTTCAAGGAGGGGTCAATCAGCTTTCCAGGCTGTGTGTGGTGTCACTGCTGGGGAGGACTCCAGGCTGTGGTGGCAGAGAGGTGACAATCATAGAGTCATAAAATCATGGAATGCTTTGGGTTGGAAGGGACCTTCAAGACCATCAAGTTTCAACCACATCCACTGCCACCCCCTGTCACAGGCAGGGACACCTCCCACTGTCCCAGGGTGCTCCGAGCCCTGTCCAGCCTGGCCTGGGACACTGCCAGGGATGGGCATCCATGGAATAACCTGTGCCAGGGCCTCCCACCCTCCCAGGGAGGAGTTTCTTGAGCAAGGTCTAAAAAGACACCGGATATAAGGTGGGTAATAAACAAGGACATATCTGAGTTCCAACAAGTGTCACTTGGGGACAGATAAATGTCCTCCCAGGAGGGTTTAGGGCCAAGGCTGGGTGTCTGGCAGGGCAGGGATCGGGGTCTATCTCACCCAACCACTTGTGGGTTTCTGCAGCTTGCAGGACAACGATACTGAGGGTAACGGGCTCAAAGGAAACCTTACAGACCTCACTGAGAAAATTACTCCCACAACAGCTTCAACGGAGGGAAAGAGGAATAGCTGGGTATTCCCAAGGGGTACAGGAGCAAAACCTGCACTGAAACCTTGTGTGCATTTTGTGTCCCCCCCTGTACCACCCAGCGTGTGGGAGCTGCTCCCTGGAAGGACTGACACTCTCCATGTGACCACAAGAATGCCCAAAGCCACTGTCCCCAGGGAGCCAGGACACAAAGGGCATCACACGTGGATAATCCCTGGTGGATATTTCATTGCAGAGCTGCAGCTCCAGCACCTCAGCTCCGCCTCTGCCTCTCCCAGGGCAGTCACATCTTAAGTGTGGCAGCTCCAAAGCACCAGGTCCCACTGCTAGGAGAGATTTACACACTCGGGGTACAAATTTCCCTGTGTAAGACTCAGGTGATTTTGACAGCATCATCCCTGTGACTCCCTGGCACTCTCCATCCTTCTCTGCTCTGCCATCGCAGGGAGAAAACCCCTTTCCCATCCAGCTCTTGTTAGAACACCCTGGCTCTTGTGAAAGGTTAAAAGCAATGATTTACTGTCCTCTGTGATCCAGAAATGATTTAACATCCCCTTTCCTTCTTGACCTAGCTGCTGGGCTGCACTGAGAGCCCCCCTCCACCCAGCCACCCCTTGCAGTGCAGCCCCAAAGCCAGAGCAGGCAGCTCCCTTCATCCCAGAGCGGTTTTGGGTGCAGATCTCTCCCCTCTGGAGGAGGCAGGGGATGCACACACGCACACAGACAACACACGGGCAGTCTGTGACTCACACGTGCCATGAGGGAGATGAAAACATCTGAAACCGCAAAGGGCTTTGCAAAACCTGCCTTGTGAAAGCCTCTCAGGGCTCACAGGATGTTTTTCTCCGAGCGTCACCGGCTTTTCGGAGCTCTGGGCTTGTCGAGCTCCTCGGAGCCAGGTGGCCTTGGCAGAGATCAGACATTAAGACGGATCAAAGCGATGGAAAAGAGACTACAAAGAAAGTCAGACACGAATCAGGGAGATCTCAAGTCAGGATCAAAAGGAGAATTTCCATAGTCAAAGGTCAGACCAAGTGCTCCAGGCATTTTGATGCCGGCAAAGGTCACTGAGCTGAACACGGCCACCAGGTCCTTCCTCACCGTGTGATTTTTCACAATTATCTGCAGTCAAGTGACACTTGAGACACTGGATTTTTTTTTTCATCTTCAAAACCAGCAAGTATTTACAGTGTATTTCTACCACAGTTTTGTGCCTCGTGGTCTGCGCAGGCAAATCACCTCGGAGGCTGCGAGAAGTGGCTTTTCAGAAGCAAAATACAACTGCGACCCGAGAACTCAACCCCTCCACTTAAGAAGAGGCTTTCAAGCCTTTGTGGCTCAGCCTTGCCCACGTGCTGTCTGTGCAGCTCACGCTGACATTGAGCTACCAGAGCAAACCACAGCCTGGTTTTGGGAAGTGCTCGGCACCACGGATTTCGTCATCGTGCTGTTTGTGCCCTTTAAATGAGCACCAAGAACTGTTAATGTGTGTCTCTTCCCAGTGCGAAGTGTCACACGTGTCCCATGGCACAGGGCAAGGCAGAGCCCGGCCAGCTGCACCGAGATGGTCCCTTCGAGCCGTGTCTGAGCTGTAAAAGCCGCTTTCCTGAGACGACAGCAGCTGCCACAACTCTGCTGGGCCTTCTCCATGATGTGTCTGCAGCACATCCAGGTGTATTCCTTCCCCTCTGGCTGAGATGCAAACCCAGTCCATTAAGTATTTGGCTGTCTCATTCTTAAAGTGCATTTATTCCCATTGACCCCGAGGTTGGGAGGTCCCGGAGCAGCCGGAGAGCTGCACTTCCTTCCTCACTGATTGAGGAGCTGCGGTGTTTGTGCCCCCCTGCTCAGGGAGAGCTGGGAATGCCAGCGAGCTGGGAAACGGTTCTGTTCCTCCCAGCGAACCCCCCTTTGGTCCAGGTGCTCCTGGGCAGAGGATCCTGAGGTGATGGGGCAGGGCCTGCGCCTCCCTTCCCCTCCCCAGGGCTGCTCTCCCGCTTTGGGAGCTTGGGCCAGCAGCCAGGTTGCTGTAAAACACCCAAACAGGCCAAGGGCAGCCCAGTGGGGCAGCTCCCAGCCATGGGGCTGCACCCCAAAGCAGCATTGTACGGTGGGAAAGCCCCAAAGGTGGTTTGAGCCATCACTGTGTAGGCACTGCGTGGTGTGTCCCAGTGGCCTCCCCTCAGGCTGGGACATGGGGACATGCAGAGGGAATGTCGTTGTTCCTATCACGGGAAGTCCACGAGAGGGATCACAAACCCACCCAGGCTCCACCCTCCTGCTGCCACCCCCCACTGCCTGAGCCCCAACCCCAGCCCTGACACCCCCCTGGCCCCGAGCTGACAGCGCTGGCATCTGGGATTTGGGATCTGGGATTTGGGGTGGGAGGGATGCACGGGAGGCCCTGGGCTCAGCCACAAACCATGTCTGGGGCTTGTGACCACTCTGGGACTATTAATTCATCCTAGGCCAGGCTGGGCAGGGCTTGGAGCCGCCTGCTCTGGTGGAGGTGTCCCTGCCCAAGCTGAGATGCTCTTCAAGGTCCCTCCCAACCCAAACCACTCCATGCATGAATTTCCCCTTTCCCTGCCCACCCCAGCACAGGAGGCTCCAGGCTCCTGCTGCTGCCGCTCCCTCAGTTCTGCTCCTGTGGGAGCTGGGAATTCACCTTTGCCATTCAAAGAGAGAAGTCCCAGGTTTTCCCACCCCTCGTGCCATCAGCTTCCAGAGCCTGATGCCATTTATCCCCCCACGAGCACCCACTAAAGCTGGTCAGGGGTTTTGTGGAGGACAAACACAGGCTCACCCAACAGGGCATTTCCTGGGAAGTGGCAGTAATGAAGGAGCTTTAAAAAAATAGGAAAAAAAGCACCAATAGTGTGTTAAATATTTCATTTAAATTTCCAATCCCCTGAGGTGGAGGCAGCTCCCAGCCCCCATGGCAGCCAGGGCTGATGGATGATGGATGGAACATCCTGGCAGAGACCCCCAGCCTGCCACATGCCACCCTGGGGAGAACTCTAAAATCCACAGAGTGCTCCTTCCCTCATCCCTGTGACACCACAGCAACGGGGGTTGGATTAGATGACCTTTAAGGTCCCTTCCAACCCAAACTCTTCGATGATTCTGGGAATTAAATTCACTCAGAATTCAACGTAATTTGAATTTTGGACGAGAAGGAAAAGGGTGGGGAGAGTTGGGCTGGGGCACGTGGGGCCTGTGGCTCCCAGTGACAAGGCAGGGAGGACGATGGGGACACGTCAGAGTCCAGCCCCAGGCGCTGCTCCCCTTCATCTCCTGCACCCCACCCTGCTCTCAGCACTGACAGCACCAGGGATAAACTGCAGCTTCTTCTGCAGCCTCCAACCAAGTCACATTTCAGAGCTATTCTGAGCCTGGCAAAGCTTTGGGGAGTCAGAGCTCATCCGGCTCCCGGCTCTGCCGTGGCCACAAGATGCTGGAGTGTTCCATATTTTATAAAAACCACCATGCCAAAAATATGATTCCAAGCCCTTGGCTGGAGCAGAGGAAAGCAGCACATGGGGGTGATGCCAAGAGCCCAGCATCAGAAATGCACCAGCACATAAATAAAATAAGACCACTTAGGAAGATGAGTGCAGAGCTGCCTCCTGTTTGGGACATCACGGACTCAATTCCCAGGCAGGCTGAGAAGCTGCAGAAGTCTTTCCTTATATTCTCTCCCCAGTGCTGGTCCTTGCCATGGCCCAGCTGGGGGGATGAATTCACCAGCCCCACATTTACTGGGGCACATTTGCAAATTCTCCCCTCAAAGGATGCTCCTGGCCTGTTCAGCAGCCGCTGATCAAATTCTGCCAGCTGAATTTCTGAAGGTTAAGGAAGGTAGAAATTCCCCCCTCAAAAAAATACTTCAAAGGGAATCCAGCACCTTTAAGGCATCTGGGATGTGTTTGTTCAACATCTGCAAGGCTGTGAGGTACAGGGGGCCGATGGAGAGGACATTGGTGTGGGATTATTCAGCTGTTTTCCACTCAAATTTACAAGGGGCAACAATTTTGGAGCAGCAAGCAGTGCTTGGAACAGCTGATGGGTGCTTTGCACTGGAAAACGATGGCACAGACAAGCTCTGCTCTCGCTTTGGTACAGAGAAAACCTCCAGCCATCCTGAGGGATGCGCAGCTCTGCTTTTCCCATTGCAGGGCTGTGAATTAAACTGATATTTTTAGAGTCTGGCAGAGGTCTGAAACCACAACAAGGGGAAGGCTGGACCGCGCTTCCCAGAGATCACCCAAAATCATGACAGGAAAACAAAAAGCATAGACACCTTTGAAATTCTCTCTTTTGTTTTTTCTTATCATTCCTAGGGATCGACCTGTGCCAGTGAAACTGCCGGGAAGCAGCTCGGGTCAGAGCGAGCACAATTTGCTGTGGTGAAGCCACCAGCTCAGCTTGCCTGGCTCCAGGGGCTGGAAGCCACGGGGACAACAGCAGCAGGGCTGTCCCCAGGCAGAGGGGATGGGAAGCAGGGTTGTCACATCCCACGCACAGCTCTGGTCCAGTGACACCTCGGGGTGGCTCTGCGGGCACCGGGCGCTGTCCCCGTGCTCCCGTGCAGAGCCGAGGCAAACAGCTCAGCGCCCTTATATTCCTGCACATCCCTGCTGAGCTCGGTAAAGCCAGAGCTGGGAATGCGGCGGGAGGGCTCTGCCGTCCTGGGGAACACCCAGGGCCGGGTGCCGGGCACGGGCAGCGTCCAGCGGCCGGGGGGTGATGGACGCGGGGGTGATGGCGGAGGTTGGGGGTGCTGGAGGGGCGCTGGAAGGACGATGGAGAGCGGCTGCTCCCGGCGCCGCAGCTCCCGGTCGCTATAGCAACCTGGATATCCCTCATCCCATCTGATGCCTCATCGCTGCCAGCCAACCGGGGCTGCTGCAGAGCAGCGGGATGGCTTCACGTACTGCCGCCGACTGCTGCTCCCCGCACCCGGACAAGCCCTGCACAAGCCCATCCTGCACGAACTGCCCTCTCGGAGGGGTTTTTCGCGGCCCCTGGGGCGGCCCTCTCGCCGGGCTGCGGTGGCAGAGCGCTGGCGCGGGCGCTTTCGGGCGGGCTGTCACCGTGACCTACTTACTGCAGGACGCGGTGACATCCCGCCCGATGGCCAGCGGCTTCCCGGCGCTCTGGCCCGCCGTGTCCGGCAGCAGGGCCGCGCTAAGCCGGGCCCCGGGGCAGGTTCCGCCGCCGAGCACCTCTGGCCGCCGGGATAACCCTGCTCTGTCAGCACGGGACGCGTCTCCCCTCCGCTGACCTGGAACAGCTGCGCTGGGTCCTGCCTCTCTTTCCAGAGCTGATCTGAAAACCCAGATTTTTCTCCTTTTCTAATGGAAAGGGAGAGAAATTAGCTAAAGCTTCAGGGGACACAAGCGCCATGAAAAGGGAGCCGCCGCTGTGCTGAGCCTGCTGCAGCGTTTGCCAGGGAGCGGCTCCGTCCCGCGCCCGCTCCCCGTGAGCGCCGCGACTTCGGGCACACCGTCCCTGCTGAGGGGTCACACTTTGGGCACACTGTCCCTGCTGAGGGGTCGCACTGCAGTCACACCGACCCTGCTGAGGGGTCACACTTTGGGCACACCGTCCCTGCTGAGGGGTCACACTTTGGGCACACCGTCCCTGCTGAGGGTCACACTGCAGTCACACCG
>VZRO01005204.1:170864-230386 GCA_013397915.1 Daphoenositta chrysoptera | reverse complement strand
TCCCTGCTGAGGGGTCACACTTCTGTCACACCGTCCCTGCTCAGGGGTCACACTTCTGTCACACCGTCCCTGCTGAGGGGTCACACTGCGGGCACACCAACCCTGCTGAGGGGTCACACTTCGGGCACACCGTCCCTGCTGAGGGGTCACACTGCACTCACACTGTCCCTGCTGAGGGGTCACACTGCAGTCACACCGTCCCTGCTGAGGGGTCACACTTTGGGCACACCGTCCCTGCTGAGGGGTCACACTCACGGGCAAACAGGGACACACACGGGCATTCCCCCCAAGGCTTTAGGGCCGTCCTGCCCGCGGCCCCGGCTCGTTCCTGGGTGTTAACCCGTGGATCCTGGCGGAGCGGGAGCGCACAGGGACGGGGTGCTCGTGGCTCGGTGCCAGCGAGGAAGGCGGCTCCTCCTCCTCCTCTCCCGGCAGCCACACGGTGACATTTCAGCTGAGGAAGCTGAATCATCCTTCAATTAATGACAGGCTTTTAACCTGATGTTGAGGAGCCTCGCTGAGGTCCCTCCTCTTAAAAACGCCCCTCTCCAGGGCCACGAGCAGAATCGCTGGGACACGGGGATTGTTCCACCCGGGGATTTCTGCTGTCCCTCCCGGGAGCCGCGTGATGGGAAGGTCGTGGCAGCTCCGCGCTCCCTTCAAAGGCATTGTCCTGGCAGAGCAAGGGCGGCTGCAAACGCGTCCCCAGCCCTGCGGAGCAGGGCAGGGAAGGGTCGGGCCCAGGGTGACGGACGGGAAGGGGAAGCAGCACAGTCAGGGTGACTCAGGGCAGACCTCTCATCGCTCCATCATCGCAGCCGGGGTTTAGCTCTGAACCGCTGCTGCTTCCCTCTGGTCCCTGGGGCAAGAGCACGGCCAGGGCCCTTCGGAGGAGCCTGAAGAGACACAGCAAATGTGCAGGGCTTGAAGAGGGGGTTAAACACACGAGGAGGTCAGGAGAAAGCCAAGGGGCAGCTTGAACTGAGGTTGGTGCCACTGAAAAATCCCCGAGCAAAGCCCAGGGATCTCAGGAACAAGAACCCAGACCTTGAAGTGCCTCAGAGCACCTGGGTTTGGCTGATCCCTTTGTGCTCCTGGGATGATGTTTAGGGACGATGTTTGAACAGGTTACAGCTGTTCTCAGGATGTTGGGGCTGCTGAACCTCGGCTACACCAACCTCCCCAACAACGCTGGTTTGTGAACAGTCCTGAGGAAACCTGGCCTCTTCCCCAGCACTGGTCACTGAGAATTCCGATGGCACAAAAGAGAAGAGGAGCAGTAACTGCAGCAGGGAATGATGAGGTGGATGGGTTAGGGAGGAAGGAGGGGATTTCAGGAAGGGCAGGAAGGAAGAATGAGGATGGTTGGGCTGCAGCAGTCCCTGGTCCTATAATGAAGGGAAAAGTTGCTTCATTCATCAGGTGAAACTGCCCATGAGGGAAAGCCCAGCTGGAACCAGCACTGACATCACTTCTGGATCAGCATTACAGCACCCCAAGGACGCACTTCTGAGTCTAATCAAATTTCAGGCATGATGGAAATCATCCCTGTTCTGCCTGGGAGCACTGGGGTGAGCTGGGATTGAAGACACAAAGCCTGGGGAGAACAAAGGCTGGGGTCGGTTTTGTAAGGAAGATTTTCCTTCCATCACAAAACTTTAAAGTCAAGGAACCAAGTCCTGCCATTAGAGCAGGTATTTAAAAAGGGGAATTTAATTGTGGATTCCCAATGTCCTCTCCAAGAGCAGGAGCAGCGAGATCAGCCTAAGCTGAGGTGACAGCCGGCCTGGCAGGAGGGTGGCACCAGCCACAGGCACTCCTGGAACACAGACCCGAGCTGAGAAATCCAAATCCACCTCAAACGACCAAAGGCAGCCTGTTCTCTGAATTTCAAGCCAGATGATTCCTGAGAGCACCCAAATTTCCCTGTGTTTCCTTAGTATTATGCATTCACAGCACTGCAAGGCACCAAGGACGGGGCTCAGAGCCGGGAAATCAATTTTTTATGTGACAGCAGAATGACAGGCAGGATTTTAAGTGGATTTTGTGTATTCAGAGAGGTTGAGCAGACAATTTGGGGGTTATTATTTCAGGAGTATTTGCTGAGATGTTCCAGAGTGGTCTCGGTATCACTTCTGCAAAGTAAAGGGCTCTGAAGCTGCAATCCCAGAATGAAAACGCTGGCACTTCTGCTTCCCTTTGTTCTCTTTATTCCCTGATACATTAGCACAATTCACATGGGCAAGAAAAGAGGCAACTTGCTGTGAAGAGAGACAACTACATCTTATTTAAATACCTGACCTATTTCTGCTTTTCCTTTGCCTCACTCCACGAGGAGTCTGGATTTGCAGAAATAGCTGAAAAAATGTGTCGGATCATGTGAAAAATGCTCTTCCCTGTGGCAAAGCTGGCATGAAAAACAGGTGCATAAACAAAGAGATTCTTACTTATAGAAATGCAAAGTTTGCAGGGGAAATGCACATTGCCAGGCTGATTCCCACTGTCACAGAACGGTGGGAAGGGACCTTAAAAACCATCCAGTGCCACCCCTGCCACGGCAGAGACACCTCCCACTGTCCCAGGCTGCTCCAAGCCCCAATGTCCAACCTGGCCTGGGACACTTCCAGGGATCCAGGGGCAGCCACAGCTGCTCTGGGCACCCTGTGCCAGGGCCTCACCCCCTCACAGGGAACAATTCCTTCCCAATATCCCATCCATCCCTGCCCTCTGGCAGTGGGAAGCCATTCCCTGTGTCCTGTCCCTCCATCCCTTGTCCCCAGTCCCTTTCCAGCTCTCTTAGGGCCCCTTTAGGCCCTGCAAGGGGCTCTGAGCTCTCCCTGGAGGTCCTTCTCTCCAGGTGAGCACCCCCAGCTCTCAGCATTTGCACATTTCCATTCTCACACGGGGGAGTCACTGCAGGACAACACCTCCACGAGCACAGCGTGGGCACACACCCTCCCAACGTCTGGCACCAGCTGCCCCTCCTGGAAACAGCCGATCCCACGGGGTTTGCCCCAGATCCAGCTTGCTCAGCAGGCAGCTGATCTCATGCTGGAGATCACGGGCTGGATCCACATCCCTGCCCTGTCAGACAGGGTTTTAATGACCTGGGGAGAATCTCATCCAGCTTTCAGCACGGTAATGCCCCAGGAAGGTGCAAGGAGGGTTCAGCCCGAAGGGAGAGGGGCAGTGAAGGGCTGGTGCCTGCCTGTGACCTGGCAGTGAGGCCGCTGGAGCCTCCGTGTCCCTGGAACAAGCACGGGTCAGTTCCCGAGCAGACTTGGGATGCAGCTTGAGAGCAGAGCCACGTCACCAGGCACAGGAAAATGCCTTTAATGACTGTCTGGCACAGTTTGCACCCTCAGCTGCAGGAGAATTGATCCTTCTTCCTATCTCTGATTGCAGGCAGGGCAAGTTTTCCCTGAAATGCTATTTATGAGCCTCTTCCCTTCCCACGCCGGACCTGCTGCTCCGTGTGGATCGGAACCAAGGCTGTGATTCCTGGCAGAGCCACTGCTGCAACTCCAGCAACATGGGCATCATCCCAAACCACCTGGCACCCTCTGGCCCTCTGGATTCCTCCCTCTGGACTCACCCCTCTGGATTCATCCCACTCCTTCCACAAACATCCCACAGGGATTCGGCGCTGCTGCCAAGGTTGCAAGAAAATGGAGCTGCTGACATGCAGGGTTTTATGCTCCCATATCAATTTCTCCACAGACAGATACATTTATCTGAGAATATGACATGGCATGAGATATCCTGAAGGTTTCCAGCCCAGGAGGGACACTGGGCACTTCCCAGGGCTTTGCAAGGGCAGTAACAACAATCCTGAGCTGTGTCAGATCCTGTCTGGAGGTACCAAACGCTGGAGCTTCACCATCAGCAGCTCCATCTCTCAGCAGGCACAGTTATCACCACTTCTGCTTCCATATTTTAAGGCTGTGCTGGGAGAAATCAGCACTTCTGCACATGGCACTGAGAAATTTCTTACATCAACCAAATGCCTGCAAAGCCAAAGCCATTAACAAATCAAACATCCACGGCTCGGGCACTCAGCATTCATTTATTGTGCTGCAGTCATTCCAGCTGAGAGAAATATCTCCCCCACCCCAGTTCCTAATCAGCCTCCATCCTCCTCCAGGCTCACCACAGTTAAATCTTTCACACTGCTCCTGAAAACTTGAGAAACTGAGCTGCAGACAGGGAAAAATGAGTTGTGGAGCAAATGTTTCCCCAGAACCAGATGAGCTCTTTCTTCCAAGGCCGTCACGTCAGTTCAAGAGGCTTCCTCTATGTTTTCTGAAGAGCCTTTGCAGTGACAAGATAAGATGCCACCGCTGGGAAATAATGTCTGGGAAAAGAGCCATCCCTGCTGCCTGCGGGCTCTGCCCCCACCGAGGCCGAGGCAGAGCTGGAGGGGCACGGCCCAAATGCCAAATGAACCCTTCAGCTCAACACAACCTGCACGGGGAGCGTCCTCCTCCCATCAGAGCACTTCCAGCACTTCCCACTGGCACCCCGGCCATGGAATATTCCTGAACAGCTGCACCTTTGATCTCGGCTTTTGGCATCGCAGGTTTTTGGTGCAGACAGAGGCGGCTGATGGCGTTTTCAGGATAAAAAAAAGACAAACCCAATCTTTTTGCGAAACTGTTCTCAGTCTCATGACTCTGCCTTCCTGTCTGCGGCACACTGCACTGACCTCTTCCCCTCGGCAGCCCAGAGCTCCTCTGCCGGCAGCTCCAAAGGCAGATCTCGCTGATGGGACAAAAGCTGCCGACACCCAGGAGCAGAGGACACGGGGACACGGTGACACCACACTCGGACCTCGTCACACGCACGAGCACAGGGCGTGGAAACCGAAAACCCAGCGGGAAAGGCCAGAGGATCAAAGGGAGCGAGCGCAGGTGTGACCCTGGCAGGGCAGTGCTCTCCTGGCACAGATCCTGCTCTTACCAAACGCTCTGAGAGAGCCTCTCTTACACCACAAGCTGGGAATGAAGCAATTCTCTGCCTTGCTGGGTGAACCTCCGACGATGAGACAGAGTCTGCCAGACCCTGAGAGCCGTGAAAACCCTCCTTAAGTCATGCAAATTTCTCCAGCGCTGAAATCCTGCCCTGGCCCCGAGAGCTGCTTGGGATCCCTGAGGAACAGAGGTCACCTTTGATCTCGGCTTTTGGCATCAGCGCGGCGTCGCTGCCAGCCCGGGTGAGCAGCTCAGTGAGCCAGGCTCCGAAAAACCCATCTGAGAATGAGCTGGAGCTCAGAAATCCCTCCTGGGCTTTGGGGAGACGCTGCCCCGCAGCCTCACGGGGAGCTCATGCCTGTGGTGCAGCATCATCCTTGCAGCAGATGCTGGAAGGAGATCACAGAATCCCTGAATGGTTTGGGTTGGAAGGGACCTCAAAATCCATCCAGTGCCACTCCTACCATGGACAGGGACACCTTCCACTATCCCAGGGTGCTCCAACCTGGCCTTGGACACTGCCAGGGATCCAGGGGCAGCCACAGCTGCTCTGGGCACCCTGTGCCAGGGCCTCACTACCCTCACAGGGAAGATGTTCTCCCCAGTATCCCACCAGACCCTGCCCTCTGGCAGTGGGAAGCCATTCCCTGTGTCCTGTCACGGCATCTGTTTGGACCAGCCTTTCCCAAAGGCGATGGCACTCACCTGACTCTCTCTGGGTGGATGCACCTTCCCATGACTCCACTCAGGGAAGAACCAGCTACCTCTAAATTGCTGCCTGTAATTATTGCAGCTCTCCTGCAGCACGAGAGGGGACAGCTGGAATTACTGGCTCCACGTGTAAATACTGGTGACCAGGAGAAAGCAGCTGCTGACAGGTAATTCCGAGCTCCTTGGGCAGAGCAAACGCTGAGGTCACTCACTGGAGCTGCTCTCGGCTCTTTCTGTCCCTCCCACAAGAGCAGAGCTGCTGCCAGCAAACAGGCAGTGTAATTAAGGTTTATTAATCCGCAGTTCTGTGCTGAAACCTTTGCAAGGACTTTCTGTGATCCGGGGGGTCTTTTCCAACCAAAATGATTCGATGTTTGTGTGATGTTTCACACTCTCCCTCGCCTCTGAGCTCTCTGGAAGTGACCCACGAGTGCTGCTGCAGGGCTGAGAGGGGAGCTCAGTCCTTGGGAAGACCTGGGGATGCAGGAGCAGGACCTGGGAATGTTGGGATCCCATGGAGCGAGGCTGCAGCCAACACTCAGCAGCCTGCAAGTATGGCTACACCTTTAAATGCCGGTGGGTTTTGGTTTTTTTAAAATATGATATTTAAATTAAAACCAGGTTCTGATTTTGACCTTTGCTGTGCACACGGAAAAGCTCCCCAGCCCAGGTCCATCACTGCAATCACTGATTTTTTCACTTCACTGCCTGCAGGTACTTCTGTCTCACCCCAGGAGAGGCTACATTAACTCACCCCATCAACACCACATCCTGTGACCCCAAATCCATCCAGCTCTAACAGGTATCCGATGCTCTGTGCCAAGAGGAGGAGTCACACATCCAAACTCTTCCCTTTACTGGGATTAAGCGTTTGAAAGCAGCGGTGAGAAGTGAGGGGAAGAAGAGGCTCTCCCTGCGGATTTCATGGTTGCACTTGATGATTTTTAAGGGCTTTTTCAAGGATTCCTGATTTTGCTCTGCTCCTTGGGTAATCATCCCATTTCCCCTTACAAAGACAAACGGTACAAGTGAACCCTGAGCACTCGATCTGCTCCAGAGATAACTCCCGCTTGAGATAAAGGAGCGAGTGGTAACAGGAGCTGATGAACAGCCACACATGGAAACCCAAGCGGCAGCATCACATCCCGGGATTTACACGCGGAGCAGGAGCCCGCAAAGCCAACAGCCGGAGCAGCTGCTAACAGCAGGCTCAGGAAGCACATTTCAGAGAGATTGGATTTCAAAGGCACCCTGGCTGCACTGGGGCTGGGCAGCAGGAGCGGCCGGGCTCCTCTTCCCAGCCGCAGTCCCTGGGACAGGAGCACGGCAGCTCTGCCATGGGACGTGTAGGGCAGGGAAATAAAAGAGCAGGGGAAAGAAAAGTCACCTTACTGCTAATTTACTGGTAATTTACTGGTACCGTCCTGGTTAATTCAGAGCCTCTCTGCCCCAGGGACAGGTCTGAGAGCCCCCAGCCCCCCATCCAACTATTCCCCAGAAGGCAGGATGAGAAAACTCTGTTTATTCGAAGCCACAAAGCCCCTCTTTCCATGCACTATCGATTTCAAAGCAGCAGCTGCTGTTTGGGAATGGGAAGCTCCCGAAGCAGGCAGGATTTCCCTGTGGAATTACCCTGGTGCCTGTCTCGAATTCCCAGCCCAGGACAGGAGAGCCCCTGAGCTGTCACACAGCACGGGGCCCTTCAAGGACCTCAGGCTTCTCTTCAGTTCCCACGGACGTTTAGAGGGACCTCGGCAGTGCAGGAGGGTGCAGTGAGCTCGTGCTGGCCTGAAAGGTCCCTGTGCTCCTCCTGTTCCAGCCAGAACCGTCCCCATCGCTCTCTCCTGCTCTGTTGGAACATCCCCAATGTTTCCTGCTGACCCAGCTGAGTCTGAGAGGAGAACTGGAGCCTCCCACGCTGCAGGACTTTACCCGAAGAAGCTGCAGAGCAGCTCCTGTCCCCTCCAGCAGCACCTCTGTGTCCTCGTTCACACAGGAAAGCACAACCCAAACCCAGCCCCGCTGGGGACTCGCACAGCTGCAGCCTCTGGAGGCAGCTGGATCCCACCTTCCCAAAGTGACCCTGTCTGGGTGTGCTTCTGTGCAGGGGGAGCACTGTAAGATCATGGAATGGTTTGGGTTGGAGGGACCTTAAAGCCCATCCAGTCCCTCCCCTGCCATGGCAGGGACACCTTCCACTGTCCCAGGGTGCTCCAAGCCCCAATGTCCAGCCTGGCCTTGGGCACTGCCAGGGATCCAGGGGCAGCCACAGCTGCTCTGGGCACCCTGTGCCAGGGGCCTGCCCACCCTCCCAGGGAGGAATTCCTTCCCAATATCCCATCCAGCCCTGCTCTCGTTCAGTTTGAGCCATTCCCTTGTCCCATCACTGTGGATGTGATCACTGCACCATCGCTGTCACTCATCACCATCACCACACTGCAGATGGGAGCTGCTAAAACTCCCACTCCTTCTGACTGGATCTGCCTGCAGCTGCTTTTTCTCCCCAGGTTTATTTGATGGGGCAAAGCCAGAAGGCAAATGATGGGATGGTCTGGCCATGAACAGAGCGACAACTTTGACAGGCATTTTCCAAAAACTCCACTTCTGCGTCAGAATGCAGCTCCTGAAGGGAAGTTGCTGCCTGTGAGGTGCCACTTCACAGCCTTTAAGGACAAGGAGATGTTGATCCTAATCCAGATGAATTTAAGATTTTCCTAGAGGCTTCCAGGCACAGGACCATGAGACATCAACAGCTCCAGAAATGCTGGAATCAGAATGGAGAGAAAAGCCCAGGAACACCCCCCTGCACCTGGGACAGGGCATGGTCAGCTGCAAAGGGCAGCACCTGCCACACCCCCAGTCCTGGGACACAGGGAAAAGCAGAGACTGGGAAAATGGAAATGGCTGATGGATTTACTGCTGCTGCCAGTGCTCATTCCTATGTCCTGAGTTTTTCCTGAAGCAAGAGCAGCAGAAGAGCAGGGGCAGGGAATGGCTGTGGTGCCTGGCCAAGGGGCCCCTGGCTCCTGGAGCACTGGGGGAGATGGGATTGTGCTGCTGGAAGGGGATTGTGGCACCTCCCGCCTGTGGAACTCTGCCCTGGGGCTGCTCCTGCCTTTCCTCCTGCCTCTCCTCCTCCTTCATCTCCTCACCTGCAGATGCGAAGGAGAGGAAAACCGAGGGATGAGCTGTCTGCTGCCTGCCTGCACAAGGACCCGCAGGAAAGGGAGAAGAGGGTGCTGTGCTATTTTGAGCTGCCTCCTCCTCAATTCCTAGGGGTGGAATTTTACCTCTGGAGTGTTGATTGCTTTGTAGGAAGAATTTAAAGACTACTTACACAAAAATGATAATTAAAACCTAAATTAAACCTAGGCCTAGTCAATACTTTCCATTTCCATTGTTCTCCAAATCCAAAATAACATTTCCAACTCGCCATAGAGATTTACTGGCCTTTTTCTACCATTTCACTAAAACAAACTCGAAATGCTGGGTTTGAAAATGATAAGTCTGTAGAAAGCCCCACTGGCAGTAACTCCCTGCACGATTCCTTAACTCTGCAGCATCCAGAGCGACTTCAAATTACAAGAATTTTGAAGCACCGTCATTACTTTGATTAGTAAATCAACAACTTGATTTAGTAAAATCACTGGCAGCTCACAAAGTATTAACAAGAACAATTAACAAGTGTTGGCAGTTACATTTAGGGTTTTGGAGCTATATTTACAAACTGAACCCAGCCTAGAATCAATACAGCTGAAATCCCACCTCCTCTCATTCTTTTAACGTTTCTGCTTTTACTTTGGAAAACCAGAATATGCTCAAAATAAGGTGAATATCCTCTAAAGCAGAGAACAATCCAATGGCTGGACTCAGTGATCTTGGAGGTCTTTCTCACCCTCTGTGATTCTGTGAAACTCTAATGCTCATTACCTGGGGCAAAATGCCTTTGATAAATCAAGAGTCCAGAAAAACCATCCTCCAAACAATCCATCGCAGCCCCTCTGCCCTTGTGCCAGTAGAGAGGAGAAATTAAATTAATAAGTGGATATTTAGAGTTCGAAACTGGGGGCATCAGCCCCAGCAGGGCTTGGCAGGTTGGGAGTGGAAAGGGCTCTGACACAGCTCTGCCCAAGCTCTGGTTAATGTAATGAGCTGTTGGGTTTGGATAATGTCAGGCAGTGCAGACTGTGCCTCCTTATATAATCTTAAGTGCAAACAGATTCTGTGAATAAGCACTTTCAAGTCATAAGTGGGCTTTTTGTTAATCAAATGTCAATAATCAGTTGCTGTAGCAACGGGGATTGATCCCCTGGCTACAGAAAGGGGGGAGCAGAGCCTGCTCCCTGTCAGCTTTTTCCTTTGCACGATTTCTACCCACCTGCTCTGCCAGAAACCCCATGGAATTGCGGGGATCCTGGCACGTGGATCTGGGATGGCCTCACCCAGACCCTGCCAGGGGCACTGGGAGGGGCTGGTGCAGCCGGTGCTCCCAGGGATGCACCCCACGGGTCAGGAAAATTTAACTGCTCCGCTCCTTTCCTGCTGGAAAACTCCTTGGTGCTGCCCAGGAGCCAAATGAGCCTTGCCCAGGCGAGCAGAGCCTCGGGTGCCACCTCCCCGTGGGCAGGTGAGAGGGACGGGCTCGTGCTCGGCTCCGCCGCTTCCACCGGAGGTGCTTGACCCAAGCACCAAACCACACCCGTGGCCAAAATCGATTTTGGGCAGCGATAAAGCGGTGCTGGCCGTGGTTTGACAGGGCTTGACTTAGCTCAAGGAGCTCCTCCACCGAGTGAGAACGAAAGCAGGCACGGAGCCAAGCCCTGATGCTGCTCAGGTCCGTCTGTGCTCCCGCCCGCCCCAGGCGAGTGCAGCAAACACTCACAAACAGGGATTTTTTATAAAAAGAGTGAGCGTGGCTGTTGGCCAGCAGGAGGATGGAGCAACGGGCAGGAAAACGCTGATGTGTGGTGGGAAGGACGGGAGGAGGGACTGGGGACACCTGGGTGGGCTCCACCCCACATCCTCCCCCTCTGCCATCCTGACGGGTGCTGGGCACTGGCAGGAGCAACTCAGCTCAGCTCCTCTGGAACCACTCAGATGGCACCAGGGAAGAAACAAAGGGTGGTTTTATCCCTGTTCTCCAGAGCTCTGAAGCTCCATCAACTTCTGCTCCCCGGCACACTCCTGCCTCTCCTGCAGCGATGGCTCTTGCCCACGGCTGTTTTAAACACAAACCAGAGGGGTTTGGTTGGGCAGCACCTCCTGCCCTTGGTCCCTGTTCCAGAGCCAGGCACCTCCTGGAAACTTCAGACCCTTCCTTTGTCACCGTCCCTCAGCACTCCAGGCAGATCTTACCTGAATGAACTGAAATGACTCTGCTGCAGTTTGGCCCCAAGGATTCTCACCCCTGGGGCTATCTGGCATTCCCTGGCACNTCTGTTTTAAACACAAACCAGAGGGGTTTGGTTGGGCAGCACCTCCTGCCCTTGGTCCCTGTTCCAGAGCCAGGCACCTCCTGGAAACTTTAGGTTTGGAAGTTGAGGTTGGAAGACTGGAGTGTGAAANGAATGAACTGAAATGACTCTGCTGCAGTTTGGCCCCAAGGATTCTCACCCCTGGGGCTATCTGGCATTCCCTGGCACTCCCTGGCATTCCCTGGCATTCCCGGGCCCTTCTCCACCTCAACACCAGCAGCACACACGTGGGTCAGACGGGATATGGGATGGTTTGAGGTTGGAAGACTGGGAAGTGAACAAAAATGTCGACTTTGTGTCAAAGTTTCTACCACGGCCCTAAAGAAATGGTGACAAATGCTGGACAAACGGGGACGATGTTTTTGTGTGTTCACAGATAACTACCAACCTAGCTCTCAGAGAACTAATGAACTGACAGAGTCCCTGTTCCAGGTGCTAACATGGTTTGGTTTTCTGCATTTTAAATCACTTTTGTAGCTCTTGTGTGAAAGCATTTCCATCACATCCTTTACTACGTCCCTCTGTGGAGAGCAGGAGTCAGTCCCATCCTCTAGGAAATGTTACTGGGAGCAAACACTCTGCAATCCTCCTCCTCCCATAAATACACAGAATTTCTTTGGTCATGTTGTCAGGAGCCCCTTTTTTGCATCCTGAAATTGCAGGGGCCCAGTGCTGTGATGGGGGATTGCTGGTTTGAGAGATCACAGATCTCTGACCTGCCACCATTTTTCTCTTTGAGGGTTATCAAGGGCTTCCCACACCACACATCTTCCCAGAATTACCTCTCTCTGATGGGATCTCTCTGGATAATGTGTTTAAGTTCTTCCAGCTCTGCTGGCAGCACCTGCCTGGTTTTATCCTCGCAAGCAGCACACATGTCAAGATGTTCTACTCAACATCCTCCTGTGATCCTGGAGAGCACTTCAGGGTTGCCTCCAGACAGCCCCGAGAGGTTCCCCCTTCACAAGCCCTGACTCAGGCAGGTTTAGAATTTCCAATGAAATCAGCCTGGGAATGAGTCAGGAAAGGTTCTGAAGGCACTGTCTGGGCCTCAGCTGCTGCAGGAGCCGAAGCTGCAGCAGAGGATCTTCATGGAGGCCAAGGATGCTGGGAGGGCTTTGCCTGAACCATGGGAAGCTTTTGTTTGCCAGCCCATGGCCTGGGTTCCTGCACTCCCTGAATCACCTCAGCACCTGGAATATGAACCACCCCAGCTGAGGGACACGAGGGACCCAACCCAGTGGCTGCAGGGGACAAGTGGCACCAGGGAAAGGACTCAGCACCAGGGAAAGGACTCAGCACTAAGGAAAGGACTCAGCAACAGGGAAAGAACTCAGCACAGGGAAAGGACTCAGCACCAGGGAAAGGACCTCAGCACTAAGGAAAGGACTCAGCACCGGGGAAAGGACTCAGCAACAGGGAAAGGACTCAGCACAGGGAAAGGACTCAGCACTAAGGAAAGGACTCAGCACCAGGGAAAGGACTCAGCACTAAGGAAAGGACTCAGCACAAGGGAAAGGACTCAGCACCAGGGAAAGGACTCAGCAACAGGGAAAGGACTCAGCACTAAGGAAAGGACTCAGCACCAGGGAAAGGACCTCAGCACCATCCACCACCTCAGTTTGGGTCCTAACATGGCCTGGGAGCAGATTTTCCCTACAGATATAATCTGTGAACACTTCCAGCAGCTTCTCTGGCCTGGGAGACCCCCGGGAGAGGGTCTCAGCTGGATCTCAGAGGATCTCCTGCTGCCTGTGGAGCCACCTCCACTTGCTCCTGATGTTTATGTATAAAGTCGGTAAGAAGTTGGAAACTCCAGAGAAAAGATTTTGGCTGAAAATCAGAACTGTGAAAGCTCAGTCCTGAAGGAGCCCAATTGGAATTCTGGAGGTAAAGGAGTCTGGAGAGGTTTTTCCAACAGCAAACACTCCTCCAAGCCCAGATGTTTCCCAAGCACCCCCAACACATCTATTTCCAGGGCTGGGATGCTGAGGCAATAACTCCTGGTGGGAACACCAGAGTCTGATACCAGAGTATTATCATTTGTTTGAAAAGAGCTGCAGGACAGGAGCAAAAAGCCCCCATCAGCTGGGAATTTTTATTCCTTCCACTCCTAATTTACTGGAAAGTTTCTGTACCACAAACCCTGCACTGATTGCACCACCAGGGACAGCTCGCCAAGCTCTCGGCCCAACCTGGGAGGCTTTTGTGTATTTTATATATTTTATGGATATGTATTTTAATTTCCATCATCCCAAAGATACCACTTAGCTACCTGAGAAACTGGAATTTATGAAGACACTGGAGAGAAGAAACCACTTCCTGGACATGTCTCTCCTAATGCTGGGGGACTATAAAGTGGGAATCTATTATCCCATCTTTTTGTTTGATGCTGATCATTAATATTTATCACATTAACTGCAGAGAACCTCTCTGCCATGTTATGCTTTGGCTCAAACAACCACCTGCAATGCCCAGAGCTGAGGTTGTTCCAGCAGCAGCTCCCTGTGGGATCACCCTGAGGATATCCCTCACCATCCACACGGGATTTTGGAAGAGGAAACATCCAACCTTGATCCCAGCCCCGTGGCAAAGCCAACCCTGCCAATCCAAATGGGGGCTGTTGTGTACCCTGCAACTGTGTACCCTGTGTTGTGTACCCTGCAAACAGCCTGGGCTTGTTTCCAGCAGGGATTCAGAACTGAGGACATGAAAGAAATTTCAGCCTTTTCGGAGCTGCCCGAGCGACCTCAGCTCTGAGCACTGCACGTCCCCAACTCCCTCAGGCAGGATCTGGGGAGGGTGGGAGTGTGAGCACACTTTGGGAGCTCTTTGGGAGGCTCAGGATCCTGTTCTGACCAGCTCAGCTCCTGTTGGCATCAACAAATGGACACTGGCAGTGCCCAAGGGCAGCTTGGATGGAGTGTGGAGCAGCCTGGGACAGTGGGAGGTGTCCCTGCCCATGGCAGGGGTGGCACTGGGTGAGCTTTATTGTCCCTCCAACACAGTTTCTGATTCTGGCACATTCATTGTTACACGTCCATGTCAGTTGTTGCTATGCAAATAACTAAATATCTGAGATAAAATAATTTATTGTGGTTTTTTAAGCCTTACTCCATTGGCAGGCAACAAGCAGATTTTGGCCACTGGTGGCTCAAACCCTTCACTTTGGGGGTTCTCAAAGGATCCTTTTGCTCTGACGGTGGCCCCTGGTGCTCCTCACGCACAGGAGGAGGCTCCACGGCTCACCCCATGCTGAGCATTCCCAGTGCTGCTGTGCCAGGGACAGGGACAAGCCCCAGAGCTGCCAGGGGGATGCTCCAGAGCTGGAGCACACAGAACAGTCCTACCAAAATCCTTCCTGAGAGAAAATAAACCCAAAGCTGGCCACAACTGCAGAGAGATCACAGTGGAGGACGGAACGAGCACTGCCCAGAAAGGAGAAAAACCACAAAAAAGAGAATTTGGTTCAAGTCTCGGGAACACAGGACATTCTTCTGGGGAAGGACCTTCCACCACGAGCTGTCCCCTGGCCCTGGCCTGGCCAAAGGGCCACTGTGGCCACGTCTGAGGCAGCCCAGCCCTGCCTGTCCCGTGTCTCCCCACAGGACGTGCCCAGACCTGCAGATCCAAGTGTTCAGGCAGGAATTACGATGCAGCCCAGGTGCATCCCCTCCCCTCCAACAAACACTGCCTGCTTTCATCTCAGACCTCAGTCCAAGCAAACACGCCGAGGTAATTGCAGGGACACAGAAAATCACCCAGGGAAAACCAGTGTTTGGCCAGGGCTGAGAGGCAGAGGTGGAGCTGTCATCAGACATGAAAATCACGCAGAGAGAGCTGGGGGCGTGAGCAGGAGGAAAACCAGGACGATAAAAACGTCATCTGGGCTGTATAAAACCAGATTTTCACCTCACAAAACCACAGAATATCCCGAGCTGGAAGGGACCCCTCAGGATCACCCAGGCCAGCTCCTGGCCCTGCACAGACACCCCAACAAGGCCAGCCCGTCCGAACTGCTGGAGTTCCCTGGGGCTGGGAGCATTCCCTGGGCAGCCTGATCCCCGTTTGTCCCAGCAGCCACCTCCTCCTGGGCTGTGTGTGCTGGGCACAGCGTGGACACAGAGCTCCCCTGGAACCCCCGAGCGAGACCCAGGGCAGAGCTGGGGAGGGCAGGGAACGCTCCGTGTCCAGCCAAGGCCACCACCCGGAAAGGGACAAAGCAGCAGCAGCACAAGGAGGAAAATCTTCCCACCCCCAGGCTCAGAATCCGAGTGAAACAGAGAAATATTCCTACACTGCGACCTGCTGTGAGGTCTGGGCCACGGCAGGGGACACCGGGGACCTGGAGCTGGCACCTACAAACAGGCAGGAAGGGGAAATTTGTGAATTAAATTCTCTTTAGTCTTAGGCCTGAGACTGAATTCTGAAGTGAAATAAGTCAATTAAATAGAGTTCAAAGTATTTATCCTGTCTTAGCCTAAATCAGTTTTAATAACAGGTTTGTGTGCCAAGGGTTTAATGGCTTCAGCAAAAATATCTCCAATGCACCAGATGAAATAACTCCGTGTAGGAGCCCTACAAACTCCAACCCACCTTCTAATAATAAACTGTTTCAGGCTTTCATTTTCTAAATTGTTCTGTGTCCTCTGGAGAGGTTCCCTTGAACCTGCCGCATAATGAGAGACTGCAATAAATCTTGTCAAACCAGACAAACACCACGAAATTTTAATTTTACTTTTAAATTGCAGCTGAGTGCTCCAGTGGATGTTATTTTTTGGTAACTGCCACATAACTAAGGCGGGGGAGTTTGCTTATTTTTAACAAGAGAGTGTTATTGTCTCCATGTGATAAAATATTTAGTTGTCTATAAAAAATTCAACCTTTATAGATGCAGAGATGGATTTGCTTCCCTGCTGTAGCTCTGGCTGGTAAGGGAGAGAAAATACAGGAGATAAGGGGGGAAAACACAATAATTGGAAAGGATGCTTTACCCCCATGGCAAAAGAGGCTTCTTTTTTCAATATGGAAAATTTTCTGTACCAAAAATCAGATTTTCATCACGGAAAATCCTTCCACACCTGTCCCACCAAGGTGCTGCACAGCCTGAGCCATGGCTAAAGCTTGGCAAGGGTCTGAGAAGCAAAATGACTTTTATTGTTAAATCACATACCACAAAAAAAGCCCCAGATCGTTGGGACTTGTGAGAAATTGGCTTTCTGGTGCTGTTCCCCCATTTCTGCTGAGGGGAATTTGCAGAGCACTGAGCAATCTGCATGCTCAGGTTTCCTCTCCACACTGTTCTGAGCACACGGAGCTAAAAATGAGGGACAATGCCCTCCCTTGGAAGCCAGAGGATGCAGGAGGGCACCCTCCTCCGCCTCCTCTCCTCCTCCTCCTCCTCCTCCCCCTGCTCATCCCTGCTCTAAGAATCCCACGTGTGGCTTCCCCATGGAATAAGGAGCTGCAGTGATGCCCTGGCCCCTTGGCCACCAGTATTTCCATATTATTATTGTTATTACTGTTAGTGTCAAGGATTTGGAGATGAACTCATTAAATCACCGAGGCGGTGTGACAGCAACAGCCTGGGATGCTGCTGCTGTTGCCATGGTGACTGTCCCTGCTCTGGGGTCCCCAAAATCCCCATCAGCCCTCCCAGGCACCCCTGTCCCCGTGTGCTGCAGGCAGGATCCCATTTCCCCTCCTCTTTGCCACAGGAGAAGCACATCTGTACCCCGGTCCCCGCTGTCCCTCCCTGTCCCCTCTCCCATCCCGTCCTCCCTGGCTCTGCTCCAGCTGTTTCCTGGAAAGGCTGAAACAAAAGCTGCTCTGGCTGTCACAGGAGATCCTCGCAGGGCATCACCCTTGGCCAAAGCGACAGGACCAGCCCCAAGGCCAGCAGCCATCTGACCCACGGGGCTACCTGGAGAAAAACATTCTGAGTTTTAACTGGCGTGGCCTGACCTCCTGTGTCTGCAGAGTCAGGAAAGCTGGTTCAAATATCCCACAACATTGAGCTTTTTTAATTAAAAAACCCCAACCAAGCACAACTTGAATTTGTGTTTACATTTAAAGGACCCTTAATTCAGTCCCCTAAATCAACCTGAGCTCCCCCGGACTGTGCTGGGACCCTGTGGCCATTCCAACACATCCCTGTGCGCAGGGGAAAGGACAAATGCTGGAATGGTGACCCTGGAGAGGAGACTGAGCTGGGCAGCACAGGCAGGGCCAGAGTCAGGGACACTGCAGGGCAGGTAGTGCAGGCAGGGACAGGCAGGGACAGTCAGACACTGCAGGCAGGGCAGGCAGGGCCTGAGCCAGGCTGCAGCAGCTCCATCCCGGCCCTGCCCAGCCCAGCTCCCCTCTCCGAGCTGAGCCAAGGCTGTGAGGTACAGTTCAGTACAAAACACACAGAGCAAATCCCATCTGTGGGGCCGATCCCCGGCCCTCACACACCGACCGAGCCAGCCCCGTGCCAGGCTGCAGCTCCAGAGCCTGCCAGGATTATTCCCAGAGCTCAAGGGCACGCTGGCATCTCGGTGAGTGGATCCGAGGAGCTGCTGACAGAACCATCTCCGGTGCCCGGCTCTGTGAAGTCACCGTATGAGGAGGAAGTGAAACATTTGCAGGAGCTAAAAATGTTCTCCTTTAGTGTGCGAGGCCGTGGAGCTGCAGCACGCCCCCTCCGCCACCCTCCTCACCACGGAAACGTCCTCTCCCGGCTGGATCATTCCTATTTGTGCTCCCAATCCCCAGGCCTGAGTCACGGCAGAACAGAACAGCCTTTCTTTGCAAAAATGTATTTCCCCAACACACGCAGTTACAGGATGTGCCCGACTCCACAAGCTCCCTGAATATTTTTAATGGTGCTGAAAGGGAACCATTAAATCCGGAGTTAGGATTAGGATGCCCTCATTCCTAATTCTCACTGTCAGGCAGACCTTGACCTCCAGTTCCTGCTCTCTCAAGCTCAGCTGACAACACTCAGCAAACCCCAGCAGGATGTGGCTGCTGAAATGAAATGAAAGGTGAAATGAAAACAACCCCCAGGATTCGTCAGAGGTTGCTCGTCAGGAGGGAATTTGAAGATGTGACAGGGCCCGGGGTCACTGTGCTGCTCTCCGGGGTGGTGAGAGCCCTTCCCCAGCCCAAGGCAGGAGCTGGCAGCAGCCTGGCTCTCTCTGCACACTGAATTTGGGCCCTCCCTGACTGAAGAGCCCCTCCCAGCACAGCGCTGCTGCAGGGCTGTTTGCAGGATGCTGCTGCTGCCCTGAGCTCCCGGAGGGATCTGTGCCTCCCTCCCAGCTCCTGGGGGAGGACCCTCTTCAAATGAATATTTAAACCCCCGGAAAGCCAGGACTGATTCCCGGGTCAGGTCTGTGCTGTTGGGATTGTTATTCCAGCCACAGCCGGAGGAGCATCCCTTTATCCCCTTCTGCTCCAAGGCCCGTGCCAGCAGCCACACAAGGCAACAGCAGCACCAGGGAAGCTCCTTTTCCAGCCTGGTGCTGCTCTCCAGCAGCCGGTGTGAGCCCAGGCCTGCATCTCCCTCAGCACTGTGGAATCCCCAGCCCCAGTTACAGTCACTCCTGACGGATCTGTCCCTTCCTCCAGGCTGGGCTGCTGCCTTTCCCCAGCCTGCTGAAGCACCCGAGGATTTGAGGATATTACAGCCTCTCTCCACATCTGTTTTATTTCCCCAGACAAAAGGTTTTCCACTAATTTGTGCTCTCCTCCCTCCCCTACCTCCGGACTCTCATCCTGTTTCAGCCTCATCTGAAGACCACGCTACACAAGAGCAAGGGAGCAAGCCCAGCGTGTGAGGTGGGCTGTGTTCAGTGCTGCTGTATTTAATTGCCTGCATCCCAGGCATCAAAGAGGGCTGCAGAGGGAAATCCAGGAGGCAGCAAGCGAGCGTCAGTGTAATTTGATGGCTGACTTTCTGCTCATTAACCCAATTCCTTTGAACTCAAGCAGGAGATGCAGTAACACATCACTGGCAACCAACCTCGAAGGGACACTAAAAGGGATGAGTCCTGGCTGAGCTGCAGAGGGATGAGCTGATGATGTTGGAATTTCCCAGCCTACATGGAGGAAAATTTCAGGAGTGCTGATCCCATGTCAGTCTGTCCAAGAGGCTGCTGACATGGGGAACCTCACACCACCTCTGCATTCCAGGCACTCTCCTTTGCATCCCCTCTTCTTTCCTTGAAAAACAGCTTGTGAATTTGATAATCAGATTTATTGGTATTCTGTATCCTCGCCTACAAACAGGCTAGAGAGGAAGGAACATTTCACAAGGGCCTGGAGGGACAGGACACAGGGAATGGCTTCCCACTGCCAGAGGGCGGGGATGGATGGGATATTGGGAAGGAATTGCTCCCTGGGAGGGTGGGGAGGCCCTGGCACAGGGTGCCCAGAGCAGCTGTGGCTGCCCCTGGATCCCTGGCAGTGCCCAAGGCCAGGCTGGACATTGGGGCTTGGAGCAGCCTGTGACAGTAGAAGGTGTCGCCGCCCATGGCAGGGGTGGGATGGGATTGTGTGGAAGGTCCCTTCTCACCCAAACCACTCCAACACCCTGTGAGATCAACAATCACTGTTTAGAAGTGATTTCTGAATCATTTCAGAACTGGCCCCGCTGCTCTCTGTACCTTGCAGTGAGCTCTGCAGGCCCAGCCAGGCACAAACCAGGCAGAAACCTCCTCCCTGTCACACTGTCCTTGTGTCCCTCTGCTCTGAACTGTGTAACACAGAGCACCAGGAACCTGCGGTGGTGATAAAACTGTCCTGCATTCTGGGAAAAGAAACAGGACCAGAGATTGGTCTTCAAGTCCAAGATCATTTATACACGGAACCCCAGACTGGTTTGGGTTGAAGGGGACCTTAAACATCATCCATTCCCACCCCTGCCATGGGCAGGGACACTTCCACTATTCCAGGCTGCTCCAAGCCCTGTCCAACCCGGCCTGGGACACTTTCAGATGGGCAACTGTCACTTGGCACGACCTGCCCTGGAGCTGCAGGATGAGAGCTGGCCTGGCTCACTCCAGATGGCCAATGGCCAGTCTGGGGTGCCAGGGGGAAGGGGGCATGCAGGAAGCTGTGGCTGGAAAAAGCCATTTTCCTTTCAACCACTCTGCAGAAAAACTCCTCCTTATTTCGCTGTCAGGAATTCGTGACTCGGCTGAAGCAGCAGAGCTGCTCTGTGTGCTCAGCTGCTCTGAGCCCAGGGGGAGCAGAGCCCACCCCTCACTGCAGCACCAGCAGTGCCCACAGCCAGCAGGGCCGCGCCACAGCAGAGCACCGAGGGTGCCCCAGGCCTGGGGAAAGGGCACTCACTCATCAGGGATCTCATCTGCTTCTTTCCTCACCTCCACTTCGCCACCTGCCACCTCCTCCTTGGCTTGTTACCTCTGTTTAAAAATTGATCCAGCCCCTGCTGAAACATCGCTTGTGCTTCACTCGCAGGGGCTGGGGAGACGTGACTTGGGACTCGATGCTTATTTAGGGATATTCCAGCTGGGCAAGTACCTTGAAAAAGCAGTTCTGAGTCTGCTGGAAACAAAACAAGGAGGATGACAGGGCTCCAGGTGAAACAAGGGAACCCAGCCCACGCGGGCTCTGTCAGCAGGGCCTGGGTGAAGCAGGACACGCCCCAAAGGAGCCGGGGCGAGGCTCTCATCCCACAGAGCTCCAGGCAGGTCCTTCACTCTGAAACCCACCCCACTCACCTGTCTAGACACAAAGAACTCCAGGTTAATTAAACCTGGAACCAGCAAACGCCATGGAGGCACCAGTTCGGGAAGGCTCAGACTAAAGCCAAACTTTCCCAGGAAGAGTGGTCAGCAAGGGCTGGGAGGAGGCACCAAGGGACCGGAGCCGTGCTGGGAGAAGACTTTTACCCAGACACAGCTGCACTGGCAGAGCTTTTGGGAGAGGGGGAGTGACGTGTGGGGTTCAACACCTGTCCTCAGAGATAAAGGGCACCAAGAGAGGGGTGAGAGATGGATCTTGGGAGGGGTGGATGTTGTCCCCTTCACAGCAGGGCCCCTCCACCCCACAAAGCTTCAAGCCTCCATCTCCCCTGGCATTTACACCTGCTAAGTCACTTGGAATCCCAGCCTGGAGGCCCAGTCCCTGTAAGATCTCTGCTCTGAGAAAATGAGAGAAGCTGTGAGTGACAGGATCTTCAAAGGACACAGAAAACTGCAGTAACCTGAGGCCTCATGGGCAGGAATTCAGTTTAACCCCTGGGAATTCACCTTGAGGCTGCCCCAAAAGTCAAGGGCAGCTACAAGGCTGGTGAAGGCTCCAGCTGGGAGCAGGACTCTGCAGCAGATTCACAGCCTGGGACAGAAGGTGACCTTTCTGAAGTGCAGAGGAAAGTCAAGAACCTTCCCCCGGAAAGTTTATGGTTAAAAATAAGCACTTGGTAAAAACCACAAAGCTGTTGCACGCTAAACCTCTGGCACCCCAACCTCCTCTGCTGACAGTTGATATTTGGGACTGAAAGCAGAAATACAATTCTGTCCTCTGAAAACAGAGGTGCAGTTCAGCCTGGATCCCTCTGCTGTCCCCACTCCACCCCCAAATCTCACAGACAGGGAGAACATTCAGAAATAAACCAAAGGCAAAATGCAGGATACCCAAATAAACCCCGCTCTGGGGGAAGGCAGATCAAGCCCAGCCTGTGGCTCTGCCTGGCTCCTGTCACACAAGGATTTCTCTGCACTGGCCACGGAATGCAAAGGCACCAACTCTGCCCTGGGAAGCTCCCGTGGGAGGGAGCAGGGAGGAGGAATCGGCTGCTGTGCCAAGGGTGGTATTTGGAAGCAAAGGACCCAATCCTCAGGCAAGGAGGTTTTATCCATCCCCTGCTGCTGGGAGTGAGGGACACTGCTGGAGAGCAAAACAAATCCAACCCCAAGCTGCCCCGTGCCTTTTCCAGCCTTGCATCTGAATCCCTCCTCTCCTTACTCATAACCACCTCTGCACCAGGACTGAGGATGTTTTTCTCTGGGTTAATGAGCTTTACAGTTGGAAGTTAATTGATTTCCAAGCTTCCAATGCTCCCAGTGTGAGCAGCCCCCGACAGCCGAGTGTCCAGCTCGGGGTCACAGGGGTGTCTGTGGGGTCCTGCACATTCCCACGTGTTCCCTGCACATTCCCACGTGTTCCCTGCATGTTCTGGCTGTCCCAGAGAGGCTCAGGGACCTCCCCAGCAGTGACAACAAAGCAGAACAGGGGCCAGGACAGAAGACCACTAAATCTCTCAGGAATTTTCTTCCAATCTGCAGCCAGGTTTGCACTGAGCTGAACGTGGTTGAATGCTTTAACTAAACCTGGAGGAAGTTGCCTGACCTGGGAACAATCTCCTGCAAACAGAGCATCCCTTGGCAGCTAAGGTGACAGGCAGACAGATTTCATCTCTGACTTTTAGAGAGCCAAGCACACCAAACCCCAGAACTAGGTCAGTGGTGGCCATCCTGCCCTTTCCCACTCTATTCTTAGCTCCAGCTCCAACCACAACACAACATTGCTACGAGCTACAGGAGATGTGTGATCACAACTGACATGAGACTTGCATGACCCTACACAAGGAATCCAGAATCCCAGGATTTATGGACTCTGGGCCAGCAGCACTGACCCTACTGTGTTCAGTCATTCATTTTGCTGTTTTTCTTCACATAAATATGAACAAAACCCACCTCTGATCCTGTGGGCAAGATCATGGAATGGTTTGGGCTGGAAGGGACCTTCCAGACCATGCTGTTCTACCCCCTGCCACGGACAGGGACACCTTCCACTGTCCCAGGTTTCTCCAAGCCCCGTCCAGCCTGGCCTTGGACACTTCCAGGGATCCAGGGGCAGCCACAGCTGCTCTGGGCACCCTGTGCCAGGGCCTCCCCACCCTCACAGGGAAGAATTCCTTCCCAATATCCCCCCTACCCCTGCCCTCTGGCAGTGGGAAGCCATTCCCTGTGTCCTGTCAATCCAAAGTCCCTCTAGCCCAGCTGAGCATGGCCAGTGCTGCTCCTGGAGCCAAGGGTTGGATCAGGAGCACCAAGGTCATTCCAAGCAGGAGATTTGCCCATGGGAGGATGAGGCAGCTCAGGCCTGGCCGTGCCACCCAAAGGAGGTGGAACAGTTTGGGGTGTAACCCCAAAGTCATCAGTCACAGCAGGAGCCTCGGATTTCATGAATAGAAAAGCCCTTCCAATTTATTCAAAGTAAATAATGTGGCAACAGCCTGGACAGGAATAGCAGTGATGAGCCAGCCTTGCTCAGCTCAGCATCTCACCACGGTCTGTCACACCTGGTACCCACTGCCACCACTCCTGTTCCTCCTGTGTGCCCCGTGGCTCCCTCAGCTGGCACTGAACAAGCCTGTTTGGCTGCTGGGGCTGCTCAGGCTGGGAGTGTTGGATTGTTGGCTGTTCTGGAGAAAAGGAGGCTCAGGGGGGCCCTTGTGGCTCTGCACAATTCCCTGACAGGAGGGGGCAGCCGGGGGGGTCGGGCTCTGCTCCCAGGGAACAGGGACAGGAGCAGAGGGAACGGCCTCAGGCTGGGCCAGGGCAGGCTCAGGGTGGATATGGGGAAAATTCCTTCATGGAATGGGGTGTCCAGCCCTGGCACAGATGCCCAGGGCAGGGGTGGAGTCCCCATCCCTGGAGGGGCTTAAAAGCCCTGTGGATGTGGCACTTGGGGACAGGGGTCAGTGGTGGCCTCGGCAGTGCTGGGAATGGTTGGACCCGATGATCTCAGAGGGCTTTTCCAACCCTGATGATTTCATGGTTCTGTGATGAGAAGTCTCAGGCTGAAGCCCCCAGCAAAGAGGAGTCACCGGCAGATCCCTGCCCCTGCAGGTCCCCAGCAGCCTCAGGGCCCTCCCTGCAGTGGGAGATGCTCGGCACTGTCACTGGGAGGTGACACATCCCAACACCTCCTGCTGCCGGGGCTGGGAGCTACCCCGGGCTCTGAGTCCTCCCTGAGTCACTCAGGTGTGGGGCTGGCCCAGCCTGGGCTTCCTCTAAACTCACTCTCTCCCGAGCTGTGTTCTGTGCCCTGCTCCGAGCTCATCCTCGTCCTGTTCCTCTCCCTCGTTCAGGACTCCTGGCCCATTTGCAGGGTACAGCACCGCTGGAGCTGTCACCGAGGCACAGGAGGACTATTAGCATCCAAAAGGCTTCGTGTCATTCCTTATTATACAGCAAATTAATTCCAGCCTGGGCCAAGCCCAGCCCCGACGAGCAGCTGGGCAAACACGTCCCTCACACTGCAAATGAACAACTCAGGAAAATGCAGGCAGGGATGGAGGCTCTGGGAATTGGCAGCCCTGTCCCACCTGCCCTGAAGAGGGACCTGTTCAACTGCTGGAGACATCTCCTGCTCTGGTTTGAGGGTGGATGGTGGAATGAAGGTCCTGCGCACGGAGCTGTGGTGGCGTTCTGGAGACCCCGAGGGACACCTCTTGTCCCCAGCTGTCACTGCAGAAGGGCAGGAGGCTCCCGAGGGTCCCAGGTACCACCCACAGCCCTTGGCAGATTCCTGACACACCCCGAGGGATTGAAAAGTCACCTCTCCTGGTTCAGTCTGCTCTAACCCCCACTCACACGAGTCGTGCCTGCAGTGGGGATGCACCTTATGTTCCCTGGCTCTGGAAAACAGGATCCTGTCCTGCCTCAGCCTCCAGCCGATGCTGAGCACGGCAAAACACAACATGTGCTGGCCTTTGAGGTGACAAATTTATGAGTAAGTGTTTTAATCACCCATTTTACTGCCTTCAAAAGTTCCTGGGAAGGAAATGTCACCACCTGGATTTGGATGTGAACACCAAGCCCAAGTGTGCCAATCTCACAGGGCTGAAGTTTGCAGCAGCCCAGGGTCACTGGGTTCAGGCAGAACTTTCCTTTCCTCTTTTCCACATTAAAAAAGGCAAAGGATCCATTCAGCAGATGCTGTTGGATCCTGCACATGGCTGGAGGCTCCACAGAAGCATCTTTTATGGAGCATGAAGAGCATCCAGTGAGACGTTCTGTGAGTGGAGGAATGACTACACCATGCTTTCCAAAAAATAAATAAACCCAAAAAATCCCTCCCTACACTCCTGGCCTGTCCCTCAGCACCCTTTCCTTTCCATGCTGGGATAATTCTTGGAGGGCTGAGGAAGCAGCAAGGCAGTGGCTGCCCAAGGGCTGGGGATGCTGAAATCCCCTATGATGGCTGAAGATTTCAGGGCTTGTCTCTTTAATCAAAACGAGCTATTTTCACAAAAAAAGTCTCACAGAGAATGATCTTTACTACCTCTCTCCCTCACTGTCAAATCTCAGGATACAGCAGCCACATAAAGCCTCGTTTCCCTGGGAAACCAAGCTAAAAATAGCGGGGCTGGCTGGGGAGACTGGGCCGGGGGTGTGGAAATGGCAGAGATGGCACCGGGGTCCCACATCCCCCTGCTGACCCTGGGTGCCGAGGGCCCGTGGAAGCCCTGCTGTCCCTGTGCAACGGGGTGGGGAACGCCCCTCCTGCTGGGCAGGGGGAGCTCAGCCCCTCCAGCTTCCCTCGGATGCAGCAGGACTGGGAACCACCCCGGGCCAGCCTCAGCTGCCCGCAGCTCTGTGGGGCTGGGAACGGCTGGGACCCCCAGGCAGGAGCTGGACACAACCAGAGCTGGTCCCCAGCAGCCCGGGGAGACCTGTCCCCACGGTGTGCAGGAGGTGACAGCCCAGATCCTGCTGGATCCACAGCTCAGCTTCTGCAAATCTGCTCCCAGCAGCATCTCCGTGGGGACAGGAGCAGAGGAACAACTCCTGTGCCTGGGGATTGGGGCTGGGGGGTCCAAGGAGGGGTGTCCAGAGAAGCTGTGGCTGCCCCTGGATCCCTGGAAGTGTCCCAGGCCAGTCTGGATGGGGCTGGGAGCAGCCTGGGACAGTGGAAGGTGTCCCTGCCATGGCAGGGGTGGCACTGGATGGGCTTTAAGGTCCCTCCCAACCCAAATCATTCTGGGATTCTGTGATTTTGGGATGCAGCAGAGGATTTGGGGCTGTGTTTGTACCATCCAACACTTTTTAGGAGACACTTCCTGCTTCTGTCAGGTTGTTAACAGGGGTGGGGTGATGGTTCATGGAATCATGGAATCATTAAAGCTGGAAAAGACCTTGCAGATCATCAAGTCCAACTGTCAATTCAGCACCACCACCACACTCATCACTCAAGTGCCACATCCATGGGGCTTTTGAACATTTTCAGGAAAAGAAAGAAGTGTGGATTTGTGTCAAACCTCCCCAGTGTTCAGTGAATGCTGAGAGCTGCAGTTCAAGATTGAAAATTAGAATTTGTGATAATGTCCCTTCCTACCCAAACCATCCCCTGATCCATGAGCAGCACAGATGGGGTTAATTTATTGCTTTTGGCTGCTCTCTACCTGTACATGAAGGAACCACCACAGTCAGAGTGTCTGTCCCTGCAAACACAAACACATTCCTGGGTGAAGGAAGGGTCCCCAAGGCCTGGCTGCAAACTGGGATTCCTGGAAGGGAGCCTGGCCAGGGAACATTCCCAGAAGGGTGGCACAGGGATGGAGCCATCCCCGTGAATCTTCCACAGCTGCCCTTGAGGCTGCCAGCAGACACCAGGCTGGGGTGATGGAGAATGACAAACACCCTTCCTTCTCCAGTATCAGCTCATCTGAGTTCACACAAGGAAAAGCGTGAAGGAAAAAAAAAAAAATCATCTTTTGTGCATTTAATTCAGAATCTAATTACTTGGTATAAATTAGTCAGCTGGCTCCACCTCAGCTTTAGCATGTAACAGCCCATGAATCACAGCTCTGTTCCAGGATGTATGGTGCCATTTAGATGTAAAAATGCTTTATGCAAGGCACCCTGTGGCCTGGGAATATTAATTTATACCACGGGCTCTGGTGGATGAACTGAAATTAAAGCAGATGAGGAGATAAGATACAACCCCTGATCAACGTCTGAAACTGAGGAACAGGCTCTGGGTGCTTTGTAAGGTGGAATCAGCCACTGGAGCTCATGGACAGCTGGGACATGTGGAGATGGTGGCATTAAAATCCACTGCCTGTGACAAGGATTCTCTGGTCAACAACTCCGTCGTGGTTTCCTTCCCCTGCCTGCTCTGTGTCCTTCTAAATATTCCATGTACTGTTCCCAGATGAGGTCCCACGGACACAGGCCTGGACAGAATATTCCTCACTGTAATCCCAACCTCCTCCTGCTGAGCCACGTTTTGTGGCAAGAGCTTCTCTGGCAGCTCTTGCAGTCAGCCCCAGTTTATTTTTGTGGCTTGTGAAGGCTGAGGCCTGTCCTGCCTGAGAACAGCACACACATCCCAATTCCCTAGGGAGGCAGCAACACCCGCTCCAAAGGCTCCAAACTCCCTTTATAGAGCTCAGCCACCACCTGGGAGCTGTCCCAGCCCAAGAGGACACCACGGCCATGGACCAAGGGGACACCAGGGACGAGTTCCTCCTCCCGAAGCAGCACCGAGCTGCTGCCGTGTTTATGCTCCTGCCCAGCTCCTCCTCAGCACTTAGAGGAGAACCAAACATTCCTGACAGCCTCACTTGGGGCCAGTGCCCTGGAGCCAGAGACTGAATTAATTTCCATAGATGCTGAACTAATTTCCATAGATGGTTTCACCAGTGGAGCTGATTACCTCCTGTCCTGTTCCCTCCATGGCACTGTCACCTCTGCAGGGACAACCCAGGGGCAAAGTCCTGTCCTGGGAAAGGAGCACAGGGCAGTCACCCAGAGCTGGCTGGGAGAGGGTGGCAAATGTTCCCTCAGCATCTCCGATTCCCCATCCAGCCGTTAAAATAACCCCCAGTGTAAGAGTGTCTGCTGAGAAAACAGGACTTGTCTGGATTACCTGAATTATCCAGAGAATTATCTGAGCAGGCTGCCCAGGGCAGGGGTGGAATCCCCATCCCTGGCAGGGTTTGAAAGCCCTGTGGATGTGGCACTCGGGGATGGGTGTCCGTGGTGGCCTGGGCAGTGCTGGGGGAACAGCTGGACTCAGATCTTGGAGGGCTCTTCCAGCCTGAATCTGTGATCCTATGGACTTCACGAACCTGAGTTTGTTATTCACGCCTGAACCCAGGGCTTTGCTCTAATGACACAGTTCTGGGGTGCTGGGAAACGCAGAAGACACGAGGTAGAGTTTATTTTATGCACTTTTATCCATGTGCTTAGGAATCCTGTTTGGATTCGAGGTCAGGGAATTCAGGCTGGCAGGGAAACACAGCCTGCTCGGTGTGACTGAGGTATGAACCAGAAGGATTCTGGAGTCACTAGAAAAGAACATTTCAGGTGTGATCCTTTATTCACGGGTTTAGAGGAATTCTACGTCATCCTGATATTCATGGAATTACAGAACTATGGAATGGTTTGGGTTGGGAGGGACCTCAAAGCCCATCCAGTGCCACCCCTGCCATGGCAGGGACACCTCCCACTGTCCCAGGCTTCTCCGAGCCCCGTCCAGCCTGGCCTGGGACACTGCCAGGGAAGGGACATGATATTCTTTGCAAAGGCAGGGTTAATTTACCATTCCATGGACACACCCAGTCCCAGATTCACGAGTTACAGCAAACACAGCCCTGTCCTTCCCAACTCCACCAGTGCAGTGCACTGGGGAGTGCAGGAACATCCAAACCTTCCTCTAAAAGAATTGGTGAAGAGGAAAACCAGGAAGACTTGAGAGGTGCAATTATGAAGTTGGAGCGAGTCCAGATGAGACCACAAAGCTGCTCCAAGGGCTGGAGACCCTCTGGAGCCAGGCTGGGAGAGTTGGGGGTGCTCACCTGGAGAGGAGAAGGCTCCAGGGAGAGCTCAGAGCCCCTTCCAGGGCCTAAAGGGGCTCCAGGAGAGCTGGAGAGGGACTGGGGACAAGGGCTGGAGGGACAGGACTCAGGGAATGGCTTCCCACTGCCAGAGGGCAGGGCTGGATGGGATATTGGGAAGGAATTCCTCCCTGTGAGGGTGGGGAGGCCCTGGCACAGGGTGCCCAGAGCAGCTGTGGCTGCCCCTGGATCCCTGGCAGTGTCCCAGTCCAGGCGGGACAGGGCTTGGAGCAGCCTGGGACAGTGGAAGGTGTCCCTGCCCATGGCAGGGGGGGGAATAGATGGGCTTTAAATTCCCTTCCCAGCCAAACCATTCCATGATTTATGAATATGCAAAATGCTGATGACTTCCCATCCTGCACTGCAAACCCATTTACAACAACCCTACAGAAACGTACCAGAGTAGGTGTAAAGTGTTTGTTAAATAAATAATCACCTCTGCTGGAGTATTTTCACCAGATTAAAAAAAAAAAAATTATGCTGAACACAAGCCTTTGACAACACAGCTCACACTCTCCAGGAGAGAGCTGAAAGCCTAATTTTCCTGAAAAATAAACAGGAAAATTATCAAAAGACGAAGGCATCCCATGATTTAATGGCATCACTTCAAACAATAGCACTGCCTTCAGTCAGGCACAAAGCAGGGAGACCAAAAATGGGAATAATACATCACAAGTGGGGGGAAAAGAGGAAGTCTAAATGATGCAATAAAAAATAAACCACGTCTTTGAGAGACTCCCGTGAAACAAGCGAGGGGCCACGCTTTGCATTCATTATCATTCCAGCAGCAATTCCCTGGAGCCCCGAGCCAGCAGCACTGCAGCACACACCAAGGCAGCAGCAAAGAGCTTTTTAAGTAGGTCACCAGTAAATATGATCACGATGGAGCTGTTTTTGTTGTTGTTTTTTGTTTGCTGTCAGTCACTGGGGCCCTTAACGGAGGGAAATGCTGGGGAAGGAGAGAACCGATGGAACAGCAGCGAGGTGGGCAGAATTCCAGGGAAAATGTGTGGCAGCTTCCTGAAAGCAGCTGTGCACTCCTGGGATCACCAGAGCACCACACAGAGCTGCTACCGGGCTCCAGCACGGAACTGGGTGTGCAGGGGAAGGACAAGGAATGTGGGGAAATGCAGGCTGGGATTTTAAGGCCCAGGGGTTTCATGGAATCAGAGCATTATCCTCTTTCCTTTTAGATTTCTTTTCCCACCTCTCAGGATTTTTGTGCTGAGGAAATCAACCTCAAAGCACCCACCCCAGTGACTCCCTGCCTGGTTCTACAGTGGGGTCTGGGGGAAAGAAGGAAGGAAGGAAGGCAGGAAGGAAGGCAGGAAGGAAGGAAGGAAAGAAAGAAAGAAAGAAAGAAAGAAAGAAAGAAAGAAAGAAAGAAAGAAAGAAAGAAAGAAAGAAAGAAAGAAAGAAAGAAAGAAAGAAAGAAAGAAGGAAGGAAGGAATTGGGAAGAAACCAAACTGCCCTTTGGAGCTCTGAGGAGCATCATGTGCTGTGTAGGGATGGGACAGAGATGGGAGAGGGAGGATGCCTGTGGAGGAGCTGAAAATGGGTGTTTGTGGGGTGTTTGTCTCCATCTCCCTGACAAACCCCTCCACATTCAGACTAAATGACAAAATCACCCCTCAGCTCCTAAATTCCCTTCTCAAACACCACCTCGGAGGTAACGGCAGCATTTACACCCTCGTGCTTGCTCGTGTTTGCAGAAGCTTTGTTTGCCACTACTGGTGCAAAGAGCAAAACACCAGAAAAAACCATCTGTGAGTTCTTCTCTTTGCTCCTCGCAGATCCAGCCTCCCCAAATCGCTGCAGTTCTGGGGAGGATTTACCTGGCAGTCATTTCTGCAGGGCAGGGGTCAGGGGAATAACGCCTCACCCCCAATTCTGAGCAGCTCCAGTTCTATGGCTGAAGTTTTGAATACCAGGGAAGCAGCCAAAGTGCTCTTTTTTTCCCTAAAAAAGGCTTTTCTGAATGCCCTGAGGTGTCTCCTCCAGCCTCAGCACAGCTTTGGGTTTCCCTACACCCACCCCAAAGGATGAGCAGCCTCTGGTGACCCCACTGAGGTGTGACCCCACCGAGGGGCGACCTCACTTCTCCCCTCCCAGGCTCCTGCTCTGCCCAGAATTCAGCAGGAAAAGCTTTAATCCCAGCTGTATCCCGTGTGCTGAGGGAGGCACAGAGGTGTTTTGGGATGTGCTTCCCCAGGTAAGTGGCTCAGTACGGAAGCCTGAGAAACCTGGGCACTTCCACCAAACCTGCTTTGAAAGGCTGAGGGCACAGATTTCCCCCAGGTTTTGCACACCCATGCACACAGATGTACATGCATAGAATTTCCTGCGTTTTACATCTATATAAACATATTTTTCCCCAATTCCTGCAGATATTCCGGGCACTGGCACAGGGTGCCCAGAGCAGCTGTGGCTGCCCCTGGATCCCTGGCAGTGTCCAAGGCCAGGCTGGACATTGGGGCTTGGAGCAGCCTGGGACAGTGGGAGGTGTCCCTGCCCATGGCAGGGGTGGGACTGGATGGGCTCTGAGGTCCCTTCCAACCCAAACCACTCCAGGATCCTGTGATCTGTGCCTATCAATGGATATACACGGATTTTCCCCAATTTTCTCTATGTAAATGATGTATAAATTCCACCTGCACATGCCCATTCCTGGGTTACACTGTCACACATGCAGGTGACACTAAACCCAACACCCAAACCTCTCCACTTCCCCCATCAAAGAAATCGCTGCCACCTCAGTCATGCCATGGAAAGCAGGGCTGGAGCACAGGGACAGCACTTAGGGCAGGAGGAAGGGAAAGGCAGGGAATGTGACCGTCCTGAGGAGCCCTGTGTGGAGCAGGACCTGGAGGCACAGCCCTGGGCAGTGAGGGATCCCTTTGAGTGAGACCCCTCTGAGTGAGACCCCTCTGAGTGAATTCCTGCCCCATCAGTACCTGAGCCAACGCTCCAGGGTGAGGCCCCAGAACTAAGGAAAATGAATCCAGGGCACACTAATGATTAAAATCGGCTGACAGGTCCCAAAGCGCAATGGAAAAGATAAAATTATCCTCAGGCAAGTGATTTTCTGCTGGAGTTCTGCAGGGATTGCTTTTGACTGCTCTTTTAACTCCCCCTTCCCTGCAGGAATCCTGGAAGGAACCCAAGGGCTACGCTGCAGACAATGTGGGGATTAGGGAACAGAAAGCACCGGAGATCAGGGCAGCGACTCCCTGATCCCAGCGCGGGCAGCCAGACAGGACAAACCCTGCCTGCTCCCCCCGGGCAGGGATCACCCCTGGGAGGAGGGAAACAGAGCCTGGGAACCTGGAACAGGGCCTTGGGCACCTTCCCGGGGACACCTGAGCTGCCTGAGCACCCCCGGGGATCAGATCACCCACCCGGGGAGGACCCGGCACAGGTGGGAGCACCAGGATGGTGAGAGCACAGGGAGGTGACAGAGCCAGAGGATGGTGACAGCACAGGGAGGTGACAGAGCCAGAAGATGGTGAGAGCATGGAAGGTGACCACAGTTGGGTCATCTCAGGTGAAGGGCACCCAAAAAGTCCTCAGTGCCCTGGGACTGATCACTCCAGACATCTTCTAGAGCCTGAGGGGCTGTGAGGATGTAAAGTGGAAAGGGCAAATACAATCCTCCCCTTCTACACCCACCCCCTCTCCTCCAAGAGCTCCTCAGGTCCCTTTCTCCCGAGCCCCAGCACCTGCAGGGACACGGTGGCCACACCCGGAGCTGCCCGGAGCTGTTCCCTGCCTTGGCAAACCCAGGAGGAGGGCGCTGAGCTCTGAGTTACTGCAGAGCTCCTTTGCTTCCTGCTGGGCACCAAGGGCACAAACACGACCCAGGTTTCACACAGCTGCTCCTGCACGGGACCCCTGGATTGTCCCCGCTGTTCCAGGCACTCAGCGGATCCCAGCTCCCTGGGCTCTGGCAGGAGACGCCACCCCTGAGCTGGGGACAGCAGGAAACTCCCAGGGAGCTCAGGCTCATGGACACTCCACACACTGCTTTGCAGGCAGATATGAACTTACTGTGGCCACTGCATCCAACACCTCATCCAGCCTCCCATCATTTCTGTTGGGAATTCAGCTGCATTGTAAAAAAAGCCCAAATCCAGCTGACTTAGTGGAAGTGTGACTCGAACTCCTGTTAACTCCATTAAAAACCTTACAGCTCACAGAAGCCTCATGTCAGTTTTCCACTGTATGAACATTTATTTGTGAGCCACAGTCTCAAAGTAAGACAATTCCTACCAGGAATAACTCTTAAAAGACACAGCTTTCATGGGTGAAGCTTTCATGGGTAATGCAAAGAAATGTGAACTCAGGCAAAACATTCCCAAATGTGAGGCCTTTGTGCCCAAAAGCAGCTGCAGAATGCAGCACTGAGAGATGTCACCTCTAAAACTGTTCTGAAATGTCCAAGCTATTTCTTGCTGGAAATGTCCAAAATTCCCAGACAGACATGTCAGCATTAAAGTTCCCAGTTCAGAGAGTTTGGAATAAAAACCAAAACCTGATAGAGAGCATCTGAATGAGAAGATTTGGGGGCCCCCAGCACAGGTGACACCAGCAGCATCCTCCTCCCCTTCCCTACCAACACAGAATGACCCTGAATTCCCATGGTTTTATGACACAAAGTTAAAGGATCATTACCCACCACCCCCCACACAACCACAGGTGCCTGTGACACCTCAGCCCTGCCAAACCTCCCAGCAGGGATTCAGGATGGGTGCTGAGATGGCTGGAAATTGCTTTTAATGTTCAGTGAGAGCTCCATAACCCACGGGAGCTGCTCCCACATCCCGGGCGGAGCAGAGCTCTTAAACCCCACCGTGGGTGGGATCTTCCCAAGCAACTGAACCTTTAGGCTCGAGATTCTCCTGCTGGCTCCAGTTCTTGCTCACAGCAGCAGCTCCTCAGGCAGGACAGAGAAACCCGACCCCTGCCAGAGGCACACGACCCGCAGCTAATCCCAGTTAATGAGGAATTCCCCCAGCGCCTCTCCGGCAAGGGGTCAGCTAATCCCATTCACTGACAGGAGCTCTGACTCTGGGAAAATGGGAAGTGATGGAAAACATGAATATTTCCTTCTGGTTTGATTTACAGATATTGCTTTGAAGAGGGAAACCATGACATTTATATATTTGGGAAACAAAATGGAAGTTGTCCTGTGCATTGCCCTTCATCCAGGAACTTTTATTGGATGTTGGAGAAAAATTTGCTTCTAGAGCAGCTCTCCCATTTACCCAGTTGGGCTGAATTTGTCATTTGAAGCACTAAAATAATGCTAATATTGTGTTAAGTGGAGCTGATCAGCACACAAATGTATTTAACTGCCATTCTCCTACAGACAGAGATTAGATTAAGCCCAATTCTTTTTAAAGATAGAAATGCCATTATTAAAATCAGTGTAAGAAACTGAAAATCAGCAGTTTCCACCTCTAGGAGGGCAGTGCAATACTTGAGGCTGACGGTCACAACATCCTTTGTTCAAATGAAGCAGCTGTGGGGGACAGGTGACACAAGGGCTGGTGCTTGGACCCGTCCGAGCAAAGGCAACAGCAATTTTGGGGAACTGGAGTGTCACCAACAGTGTCACAGCCTGTCCCCACAGCAGAGGCCCCGAGGAGCACCAGCCACCTGAAGGTGATGCTGGGTGGAAGAACTCCAGGGACTTCCAGGCTCCCCAAACGAAGTGCATTGCTTTACAGAACCTCCTGAGCCTCCGAGAGCAGCTGCCTTTGAAATGAAATGTTATTTCGGGAAAAGCAAAACCAGAGAATGTTTTCTGTTGCTTTGCAGCACTGAACTTCCCCAAACAAGTTCTGCCAGTGCTGAGAATTCATTTCCAATGCACTCAGCCCCTGCCTCCAGCAGCACAGCCAGCCCTGAACTTCACACCGTGCTGGTGAGAGGGGGCTGGACCAGCACATTCTTCTTGAATTCATGGAAAAATACCCAGGGACCTAAAGTGACCAAAATTCCCTCATTCTCCTGCCACTCACATCTCTGTATGAAGATTTTCCTATAAAGACTCCACTTTATCCTTTATCCACTCCTGTGGAGCATGGGAACAGCAAAGCCAAAGCTGTGTGTGCTGAGCAGCTTTTTTCCTCCTGGGAATCTCCTCTGGAGGAGGCAGGGAACAACCCAAAGGCCTGCTCACTCCACACCCTGCTTCTGCCCAGAGCTCCTTTCTGTGGCTGCAGTGCAGCCCCTGCCTGGTGCTGGCGTGGGCAGCCTGGAATTCCCTCCTGGGATCCAGGTGACTCTTGCTGCTCCAGCTGTAGCTCCAACCCCAGAGATCCCTGCAGCTGATGAGCAGCTTTGGCTCAGGGATTTACAAGACAGACAAGACTTCAGGGAGCTGAGATGACATTTCCCAGCTCAAGCAATAAATCACCTGCTGGTACCGGGGCAGGGGGGCAATCTGAGCAAAGGAAAGCTCCAGCTTGATTTTAAAGATGCAGAGTTTGGCTGTAGGAAGCCCTCAGGAGCCATTGTGACACACTCCAAATGCATCTTCAATGATATTTGTCCCCCAGACACCCATGGCTGTCACACACATACAGGGAAGGCAGAAGAAGCAACAAAGTGTTGGAGGTAAAACGTGTGTCCCAAAAATGGCAGGAAAAAGGTCACTCTGGTACCCCGGGATTGCAGTGCAGTCCCACAGCCCCAGCTGGAGCCCAGCCCCACAGTGACCCCAGGGGTGACCTGGCACTTTGGAATGGTGTCCAGCAGCCCAAACCCAGCACTGACCTCTTGAAGTGACTGGCCAGGACTCCCACGAGCTCCCCGATCCTGCTGTCGTTGGAGGGGTCGTTACTGAAGAGGCAAACGATGAGATCCTTGTTGTCCTTGGTGTGGAACACCACGAGCTGGTCCTTCCCATTGGACACACTCAGCCCCACCAGCTGTGGAGAGGAAGGGAGGACAGTGTTGGCTGTGCTGATACAAACACGTTGATGTCCCAGCCCTGGCAGTGTCCCAGGCCAGGCTGGATGGGGCTGGGAGCAGCCTGGGACAGTGGGAGGTGTCCCTGCCATGGCAGGGGTGGCACTGGGTGGGCTTTAGGGTCCTTCCAACCCAAACCACTCCATGATTCCATGGTTCCCTGTGCCTTTGCCACTGCCAGGCTGCTTCTCTCCTCTCCAGAAAACTCCCTGAAACACAGAGCTGAGGGGTGGCAGTGGGTGGGTGCTCCCCCAGCAGCTGAGAGAGGTGAAACCACAGCAGCTTTGTGGAATTCAGAGTCTGGGAGGTGTGAGGGAGTGTCCCCAGCCAGCCTGGGATGGCTCTGAGCAGCTCCTGTGCCACTGCTGTGCCCCTCTCCTCCCCAGGGCCAAGGACAGCACCAGCTGCTCTCCCCACAGCCCCCGGGTGGAAAATGGGAGGTAAAAGCTCTCCCCAAAAGCTCCCCCGGGTGACACCACTGGAGCCACATTAACCAGGAGTCTGCCCAACAGCATCTTCAAACACACACATGCTGGGAAACCAAAGGTGTCTGATGGCCTCAGGTTGTGCCAGGGGAGGGATATTGGGAGAAATTCTTCACTGAAAGGGGTGTCCAGCCCTGGCACAGCTGCCCAGGGCAGAGGTGGAGTCTCCATCCCTGCAAGTGCCCAAAAAACGTGTAGATGTGGCACTGGAGGATGGGGTTTGGTGCTGCTGCTGGACGTGATTTTAAAGGTCTTTTTCAAGCTGAACAACTCTGTGCCCCTGTGATTTGCAGGTAACACAAGAATTTAGGAAGAATTTGAGTTGCAAACCCTGCAAAGCCACAATGATTCCCATGCTTAGGCACAGAAAAGGTCTGGCTGCTCTGACAAAATAAAAAGGTGCAGGGGTTTGGTTTGGGTTTTTTATTTTCTGGCATTTTCTTTTTGTCTGTTAAGTAACTGCACTTGGCTCATCAAAAGCTGTGTCCTCACCTCACTGAGGAAAAGCAGGGAATTTTTAGGAGGGGCAATCTGGGAGCACAGGTTACTCAGATGAATATTAGAAAAAGCAAAAAAGGGATCGGTGCTGGGGAAACAAAGTGGAAGGAGGTCAAAGAAAGCCTCAAAAGGCAAGTACAGCAAAGCCGAGAAAGGAAAATAGAACAAAATAAATAGAATATAATAAATGGGATAAAATAAACAGAATGTAATAGATGGGACAAAATAAATAGAATGAAATGGAATGAAGTAAATAGACTATAATGAATAAAATAAAATAAAATAAAATAAAATAAAATAAAATAAAATAAAATAGAAAAAACAAAGACAAGAAAGGTGAAAAGATGATGAATACAGAGAGAACACAGAGGACTTTCCCTGTCCATGCAAGGGCTCCTTTGAGCTATCCAGGGATTTGCAGAGAGAAGCCCCATTCCCCTACAAGTGAGAGGCACCCATAAACCATTTTGTGGAAGCTGAAGTCTCATTATTCCCTTGTTTAAGGGAAGAGGCTCCTGTGTCCCCCGGAGCCTGTGTGAGCACCAATCCTGCTGGAGATTCCTGACTCCCTCCAGCCCACGGATCCCTCGGGCTCAGGCTGCTCCCTGGGCTTGCTTCAGCACTCACAATGTGTTATTTCCAAGGAAGCTGTTCCAGCAGCTCTGGATGCCTCACACATCCCAGAAAAAGCCCAGCCCAGCCCACAGCAGCGTGGTCTGGGCCCTATTTTTGGGATGAGACACCACACAAGGTCCAGTCCCTGGGATTTTTTTGGTTTATTACCCCAGGAGCTGAAGGACAGCAGCTGCTGCTCCTGGAACCCCAGGCAGGGCCCTCCTGCTACCAGTTCCACCAGCACAGGTGGAGTTTATTCCCTGTTCAGGCTATTTTGGGGTTGTGAAATGCTTTCCAAACAAGCTCCACTTCATGCACAGGCATTAACAGCTGCCTGGCTTTATAGTGTCCCTTAAAATTAATTTGCATGCTTAAATACCCTCCCGTGAGCACAATAGCACCACAGGGACTGCTGCCATCAAGGTTTTAAATGTGCAGTGAGTGTGAAAGATGAACAAGTCGCAGTGTCGGATTTGAAAAGGCAATTTAAACATTAATTATTCAACAGAACCCTGTTAGGAGGCCAAGAGCCCTTCAAAATCTTCCCATTTCACCCCTCCCCACAAGACTCTGTGAACGAATAAATGCAACACAAAAGAAATCATTTCAGAGAAGGTGCTTATCTCAGTATTTACCAACACTAATATTGGCCCTGCTTGAAGAGCAGGAAAAAATCCTCAGCTTTTGCAAAACATCCTTTATTCTGTTCACTACTGGAGGGGAGAGGTGGCTGCAAGAGCCTTTCTGCTGCTTGGGTGCCTTTTAATTCCTCTCAGCCATTACCTGTTCAGTTTTAATTCAGGTAAGAAAAAGAAGGTCACTGTGTATTGGTACTCTGAGGCAATGCCAGAGTGCTGGCACACGGAAAATCCTCACACAGAATCCCCCAAAGCAGCTTCTCCACATGGAGAAACCAGCAGGGCTGACAGGGAAGCTGCTGTTTGTCACGGGCAGGGAATGACACATTGCTCACCCAAGTGCCCGGGATGGTTTGGGTTGGAAGGGACCTTAAGGATCACCCAGTGCCACCCCTGCCATGGGCAGGGACACCTCCCACTGTCCCAGGCTGCTCCCAGCCCTGCCCAGCCTGGCCTTGGGCACTGCCAGGGATCCAGGGGCAGCCACAGCTGCTCTGGGCACCCTGTGCCAGGGCCTGCCCAGCCTCACTGTAAAAAACTCCTTCCTTCCATCTGAGCCAAATCCAAGCTGGTTTAGCTCCCAGCCCTTCCCCCTGTCCCAGTGCAGAGCCTGGCACCGTGCAGGGACAGGAGTGACTCCAGCCATGGCCAGGCAAACCTGGCTGTGGGCGATGGGCAGCGATTTCCTCAGCTGAAAACAAGTTTGTGTCTGTAGCAGCCATCAGCTGACTGTCTCCAGCGAGATTTCCATGGAAACGCCACCCCTGAGGATGCTGCTGTGCTGACAGGGAGCTTTGAAACGCTGACAGGGAGCAGCAGAGGGAGCAGGCAGAGGATTCCAGCCGGGTTCACCTCTGTGCGTGGGAAGGATGCTCCCTCTTCCCAGAGAACACTCATCCCAACGTAGCACAGGGCTGCTCCATGGATACACATCACAACTGTGTCATCATTGTCCATTTGCTCCTCAAAAAACCTTCAGAGCATTTCAAACAATTGTTCTTTTCCCAAAAAGGAAGGAATTTCGGAATAACTGATCGGCTCCTGCCACTGCCTCCCTCACATGGTGGAAGGGCTCCCATGGAAGGGGGGATCAGGCACAGAAAACCAGGGGAGAATGTGCGAGGCAGCTCGGGAGTGGAAAGAACACAAACATAAACATCAGGCAACAAATATAAAACATAACTGCAACAGGGAACAAACAACTGCTCTGCAGGATTGACTGTTTGCCAGAGGTAAATTTGAGAAATCCTGGCAAGAGAAATACAAATGGAGTGGCTTCAAACTGGAAGAGAGTAGGTTTAGGTTGGATATTAGGAAAAAATTCTTCCCTGTGAGGGTGGGCAGGCCCTGGCACAGGGTGCCCAGAGCAGCTGTGGCTGCCCCTGGATCCCTGGAAGTGTCCAGGGCCAGGCTGGACAGGGCTTGGAGCAGCCTGGGACAGTGGAAGGTGTCCCTGCCCATGGCAGGGGTGGCACTGGATAGTTTTTACGGTCCCTTCCAATCCAAATTCAATTCCATGATTCTGTGAAATACTTTGTGTCCTGTGTATGAATCAAAACCACTCCAAACTCTCTCCTCCTCTCCCTTTCCTGCAGCTGGGGGGGCTGTGGATCCACCAGCAGGATCAGTGCCCAGCCCAGCCCCCAGAGCAGCCCAGCTGGGCACGGGCAGGGCTGGGGCTGCTCCCAGGACTGCAGGGCAGGAGGAGCAGGGACAGGGAGAGGCTGTGGCCAACAGAGCTGCAATTTTACACCACTGAATTACCAAGGCTTGTTTTAATCACATTCCCACCCTGGAATATTACCCTGACACCTGTTTGGAACAGCAGAGGATCTCCTGGACCCATCCCTCCTGTGCCAAGCACTCCAGGACCCCTGGAATACCAAGGACTCCTGCTCAGCTCAAAGAAACTGGCCAAGAATCCTTGTGGTCGATTACTGAAGGGAATAACTGCAGATCTACCAATAAAACTGATTTATATCTGCAGAAATGTGAGAATTCTCAGAGCCAGAGACCTGCCTGCACAGCCCATTAACTGCTCTTTTCCTGAGGAGCTGCAAAGCAGCCACAGAACCAACACAGACCCAAAAATACAATCAACATTGAGCCAAAATACAGCCAAAAATACAACCAACACAGAGCCAAAACAGCCAAAACACAGCCAGCACAGGACCACCACACAGCCCTCTGTGGCTCTCTGTAGGAATGGATTTTCTATTTTAGACACACTTTTTTTTGGTGAAAAAGCAACAATTACTGACATTTCTTAGTAACAGATATTCTCTAAGTAACCTGACATTGTACCTGATCTGCTCACCTCTAATTTTTCAGGCACTAAGGATTTCAGAGGGAAATGTTCAGGTGACCAACAATGACCTGGTCTTGTGCTGTTATAAATGTACAGTCTGCACCTCTACACCCATCAGGCACACAGGTAAAGCAGACATTGCTCTAAACCTGTGATAAACACAGATTTATCTCTAACTAGCCCTGCAGTCAGTGAATTTCAGTGACCTGGACACTTTGGTTAAGGTAAGAAAGGAGAAACCAATAGTGAGAAATCCTGATGGACAAAATCCCAGCTTGTCCACGACACCAAAAAACACCTGTCTGGCAACACCTGGAAAATCAGGTGTGGAAAAGCCCTGTGCTAAAAGGCCGTGAGTGTCTGAGCTCTGCTGAGAGGCTGGGGGTGTTTGCACCCCGGTTTGCACGGGCACACAGCCCCTGGGCACACAGCAGGATGTGCTGCCAGCCCCTCTGAGCACGGAGACACGGGCACTGGGACAGAAGAGCAGCCAGGAAAAGCTCCCGCAGCTGCTCGGGGCAGCTCCCTTTCAAAACAAGAGGCAGTGCCATGGAGACACCGCCTGCTGCAGCCAGGATTCCCACCAGGAGCAGCCACTCCAGGGATCCGCTGTGCTGGGTGCCCAGCGAGGAGGGCAGCAGGAGACCTAAACACAACATTATGGATCTCAGCCAGAGCTCATCATTCCCCCCACATCTGCAGAGGAGATTTCACCCTCGCCCTAATCCCATCCCTGGCCTCCCAGCAATACAGAGATGCCAGGTTTGTCATTTCTCCAAATGCAAACATCCCAACAAATCCGTGCAGGGCATTTCCCAGCAGCCAGGCAGGCTCTGGAGGTTGGAGATAACCAGAGCACTGTCACCTCGGGCTGAGGGAGAAGGCAGGCAGCTGAATCCCTGCTCCAGGACGCTGGGGAGCAGAGCTGAGGTGCTGCCCACCCCCCTCCATCCCTGATAATCCACTGCCTCGGCCCTGGCAGCTCCACCCTGCTACCCCCAAGGCCAGAGCTCGCTGTAATTCCAACTTTAGCTTTGGTAAGATTTACATTAAACGTGAACAAATTTAAAAAAATAAAAATAAATAAATTCAAGCACGACAGGAAGGATCAAACAAACCCTCAGAGACATGGGAATAGTGCCATAAGCAGCTGTGAAATGCCAACCCCTTCCGGGGCCAGGATCCTGCACACAGCAAAGGAAACTGAAACAGGGAGGGAGCAGAGAAGTCTGAGAGGCAGTTTGGGGTTTAGCTTTTATTTTATGCACCGAAATTAAAAGCTAATATGATCAGAGAATCATAGAACCATGCAATATCCTGAGCTGGGGGGGACCCACCAGGATCATCCAGTGCAACTCCTGGCCCTGCCCAGGACACCCTAACACTCCCACCCCAATGCTTTGGTGTTGCAATAATTGCACTATAACTGATATAAGGAGATTAAATGTATTAAAAACCGCAACCCAAGGACTTTTTCCATTTTATGGATATGGAAATGGAGCTGCAGAGTAAAGACATTGCCCTGAAAGAGCCTCAGAGGAGGCTCCCCAGCGCTGTACTCACGTTGTAGAGGGGGATGGTCTTCATCACCTTGTACTGCTTCATAGGGTCCATCTTGTACAGGTGTCTGTCGGTGATGAAAATGGCCCTGTCCTCCACCTTGTTAAAGCGATTCACCTGCACAGAAACACCCCATCAGTGCCACTGATCACTGCAGGAACACGGGAGAGGAAACTGGGTGGTGCTAGGTGCCAAACTCACACAAAAACGCCCCAAAATCATACAAAAATGCCCCAAACTCAGACAAAAATGCCCCAAGCTCACACAACAAACACTCAAAACTAACAAATACCCCAAACTCACACAAAAATACCCCAAACTCACACAAAAATACCCCGAATTCAACTCCCACAGAAATACCCCAAACTCACACAACAAATACCCCAAACCCACAGAGCTCCTAAACAGGTTTTCTCCTCGGATCTTGGAGCAGTGAAAAGGGAACATGGACCCTGTAATCCCATTTTACAAACAGAGAAATGCAGAGTCTCAGAGGAGCAACATTCCCAGTTATCCAGCAGAGCTGTGGCACCCTGGAAAATGCCAGGGTTTCACTCAAACCCAGGGCAGATCCTTCCCCCAGCCACGTTCAAGTCCTCGTGGAGCCCAATCCCAGGCTGCTGTTCCCACATTATCCACGTGCCTTTGGCACCCCAAGGGTTCCATGGGGAATCCCTGCCCTGCAGAGCCCAGGCTGCACCAGGGGCTGGCACAGTCCAGGCCTGAGGTTTTGGGCCATCCTTTTTCTGGGTTCTGCCACCCCATCCCTTGTCCCCAGTCCCTCTCCAGCTCTCCTGGAGCCCCTTTAGGCCCTGGAAGGGGCTCTGAGCTCTCCCTGGAGACTCTTCCTCCCTTCTCCTCTCCAGGTGAGCACCCCCAGCTCTCCCAGCCTGGCTCCAGAGCAGAGGGGCTCCAGCCCTCGGAGCACCTCCGTGGCTCTGGACTGGCTCCAGCAGCTCCACCTCACCCAGGCTGTTGGATGCCCCTCAGCACTGAACACTCACCAGGCAGGATGAGAAGTTTTGTTGGAAGTGTGTAAGAAAGTAGGACACCAAGTAGAAAATTGTTTTTCACTGAGGCAAAACCAGAGTCATCGGTGTATCACAGTCACTGAGATATTTATTAATCAACTGAGAAGGGGAGACAAGGGCAAGACGTGACGAGAAGGATGAACATAAATAGGATTTTCCAGGGTGAAATCAGGAGACAAATGGGAGAACTTAAATATCCTCAGTCAGGAGGCAGCAGAGTGACAAAGTTCAGAGCAGATAAAGGCAAAAAATGCAAATTGGGGAGCTCTGTGACAGCTTTACATTAACAGCACCGACTCAGAAAAAGCAACCGAGGATGATTTCAGACAGCTCTGGAGAGATCTTGGCACAAAGACATGAGGCAGCTCAGAAGGAGCAGAATGTTGGCATAGGCAAGGAATAACATGGGAATAATGTCCTGGGAGCCATGGGCTCACCTGGAATAGCCTGTGAAGGACCAGGGTGGTGAGCATGAAGGAGACTCCGGTGGTGAAGGTGAAGAACATGACTGAGAGCCTGGGAAGTCTCACAGGAGAGATGCTGAGTAACCAGGATTATTTTAGGAAGCAGATGAATGGGAGAGAAAAGCCTAAAGGCTACAAAACACTGAATGGCCCTGAGAAAATAGGTTAGGAGTGCCTGGTGAGGAGTGCCTGGTTGGGAGTGCCAGGTTAGGAGTGCCTGGTTAGGAGTGCCTGGTTAGGAGTGCCAGGTTAGGAGTGCCTGGTTAGGAGTGCCAGGTTAGGAGTGCCAGGTTAGGAGTGCCTGGTTAGGAGTGCCAGGTTAGGAGTGCCTGGTTAGGAGTGCCTGGTTAGGAGTGCCAGGTTAGGAGTGCCTGGTTAGGAGTGCCTGGTTGGGAGTGCCTGGTTGGGAGTGCCTGGTTAGGGGTGCCTGGTTAGGGGTGCCTGGTTGGGAGTGCCTGGTTAGGGGTGCCTGGTTAGGGGTGCCAGGTTGGGAGTGCCTGGTTAGAAGTGCCTGGTTAGGGGTGCCTGGTTAGGGGTACCAGGTTAGGAGTGCCTGGTTAGGGGTGCCTGGTTAGGAGTGCCTGGTTAGGGGTGCCTGGTTAGGGGTGCCTGGTTAGGGGTACCAGGTTGGGAGTGCCTGGTTAGGGGTGCCTGGTGCCACATGTTGGGTGCTGGAGCAGAGCAGCACTGGCTCCTCTCCAGGATCTGGGGCAGCTCTGAGCTCTCCATGCTGCAGGTCCTGGGAGCTGAACCAAAGTCCAGTCCCTGGGGCTGGATCTGCCCCTCCGAGCTCAGATCAGTGCTGGGGGCATTGATTTATTGTGATTTGTTTGAAGAGTCTGACACAGTGAATGCTCCCTGTGCACTGCCACGATCCTGCCTGGCTGCTGTCCCTGTCCCCCTCCAGACCCGAGCCCCCGGTGACAAAGGGAGCAGATTTCTGGTGCTGTGACACCAGAGCCACCCCAGGGCAGGAGATTCCGTGGCTGCTGCCTGGGAAGCAGAGATGGGAAGCACACTCAGCTTTCACAGAGTCAGAAAGGCTGGAAAAGCCCTCTGAGATCACCGAGTCCAACTGTTCCCCCAGCACTGCCAAGGTCTCCACTGACCCCTGTTCCCAGGTGCCACATGGCTTTGAACCCCCTCCAGGGATGGGGACTTCACCACTGCCCAGGGCAGCTGTGCCAATGCCTGACCACTCTTTCTGTGAAGAAATTTTCCCTAACATCCAATCTAAACCTCCCCTGGCCCAGCCCGAGGCTGTTCCCTCTGCTCCTGTCCCTGTTCCCTGGGAGCAGAGCCCGACCCCCCCGGCTGCCCCCTCCTGTCAGGGACTTGTGCAGAGCCACAAGGGCCCCCTGAGCCTCCTTTTCTCCAGCCTGAGCCCTTCCCCAGCCCCCTCAGCCACTCCAGGGGCTCCAGCCCCTTCCCAGCTCCATTCCCTGCCCTGGACACGCTCCAGCCCCTCAATGTCCTTCTTGTCATGAGGGCCCAGAGCTGGACAAAGCACCTCAGGTCCCTCAGCAGTGCCAGCTCAGGGGACAGGCACTGCCCTGCTCCTGCTGCCACACTATTGCTGATCCCAGCCAGGTGTCCTTGGCCTCTGGCACACCTGGACTCACCTTCAGCCACTGCTGACCAGCTCCCCAAAGGTGTACTCCATGGCAATGGAATAGTGTGGGAGTTCTACAGGCACTTTTAAAATGCCACTTCTTTCTCATGGCTCCCCCCTGGTTTTAGTATTAAAATTCAACTAAAGAAATGTACCAGCAGCTCATCTCAGCTCATCTCAGCTCATCTCACCTGAGGAGCAAATTCTCAAGTCCTTCCAGCTCTTTTCAAGCAAAAGAGGCCTCAGGTGCCTCATGCACCTACAGTGCATTTATGTAAATAATTCCTGCTGTGGGTTAAAGTAAAAACTGTCACGGTGGGGAGCAGGCACAGAAAGGATTCAGGCATCAGTGCAAATACCAGTACTGGGCTTGCAGGAGTAAGGACAGGCCTTATGTTCTCAGCTACAGCCCTTCCCAGCATTGTGTTCTCTGCACCTTCTGGGCATTCTGTATTTATATCTTGTTGATCCAAATGTGAATCAGTCCTAATTTAGCTTCTTGACAAGCTCGTGGGGGAAATGAAGGTCTGGCCTAGAGCTGAGAAATCTTCAAGGAAGTTTTTCAGGTCTCTGTCAGTGGCCTCTGGACACCGCAGGGTACCGGCCTTCGGAAAAGATGTTCCTCTCAAGGGAGCTCAGTGCCACAAGTGACAAGGGAAAAGTGGGAAGAAAAGCCTTATTCTAAAGAAAAAAAAAGACAGAGAGTTGTTTCCTAGGTGATCCAACAAAATTTGGAGGTTTGCATGAAATATGCATTTGGTTTCCTACGGCAAAAATCTTGAAAATTTCCTTTGAAAAAGTGAAGAGCACCACAATGCTGAGAAAAGATGGATTTTTCCATAGGCAGGAATGACCTGCTTCTACCTGTACCTACTGCAGGGAAGCAACCACACAGCCATTCCCCTCCCCCCAACAAGCTTCAAAGCCTCTTCAGAACCCTTCTGTAAAAATTGGTCCACACAGAGCCCCTGTTATTATCCAGCTCAAGCTGCTGAAATTGGGCCCCCACACAGGCAAAGAAAACTACCAGTAGCTCTCAAAACCTGGAGAGCAGTTCCTGGATAAATTTACTTCTTTGACTTAGAATCCCAGAATCCCTGAGGTTGGAAAAGCCCTCCAAGGTCACCGAGTCCAAGCTGTGCCTGATGCCCACCTTGTCACCAGCCCAGAGCACTGAGCGCCACCTCCAGGCCCTCCTTGGACACCTCCAGGGATGGGCACTCCAAACCTCCCTGGGCAGCCCTTGCCAAGGCCTGACCCCCCTTTCCAGGGAATTCTTCCTGATCTAGAATATTCTAGATTCGTCCTGAAGAATTCATTAGATCAATATCAGCCATCACCTACTAAAATTCTGTCTCAATGAATGTAATGAACCAACACCTGACAGGTCACAGGGTGTGCTCTGCTCATAAATGTGTTTAAAAGGTGACCTCTGGGCTCAACCTGTGTCTGTTCAAGTAGCCCAGTATTTATACTTTTAATGTGTTCTCTGTTCAAATAAAGAAGTGTATTAGACTACAGGCATCTGAACATTTCCAAGAGCAGACCCTGACATTGCTGTTGACAGTCAACAACTACTTCACAAGTGGTTTGGTGACTCAGTACCTGAAGGAAGCCACACAGGAAGGCTGTTGCTGCCTCAGAAATAAAACATTTACTCCAGCTCACCAAAGTGCCCTTTAACACCTTCCCACCAACACCTTCCTGCCTCAGGGGCCAGCAGGAGCAGCACAGTTTTTGCTCAAGAATCCTCAAATAAGCTGAATCATGAAAACACACCACGGAGGAACTTGAGCAGCCTTTTTTTTTGAGAATTGCTGCTTTGTTCAGAAGAATTATTTAAGGGAAGCAATGAAATCACCAGGTAATTACAATTCCATTTCTATAATTCACTCTTCAGGCCCCTGTTAAAGCTTCACGTGAACCAATTTTCAGCAGAGAACAAACACAACCTGCAAACCCACAAGGAACCGGGTTTAATGTCAGAGATGTGACAAACCTGCCCTGAGCCCGGGGCCAGGCTGCACGTGCCAGCACCCAGTGCCACCCTGGGCCAACAATGCTTGGTAGGACATGGGGAAGTCAAGGCTAAAAGGAAGAAACCTGATGATTTATTTGTTAAAAATTCAAAGGGAAGGATGCAGCAATGAGGAGAGATTCCCCCCGCCCCAGCACTGAGGGGCACCCGGGAACTGCCCTTACTCTGGGGAAAGAGGCAGGATGGCAAAACCTGTATTTCTGACAGGAGAAACACCTTCACCTTAAACAGCTCAGGATGGACATTGTTTCCTGTGAAGGGCACAGGGAGGCTGAGGCTGTTCCAGCCTCTGCTGCAGTTGGAGCACGGAGTCACTCCCACAGCTCCCACTGGTGCTTAGTCTGCAGATGCAGTGTTTAAGCCAGGACAGATGACCTGAGGAAGTGCCTTGCTTGGAAAGGGAAATGCTAAATTCTCACATGTCAAATCCTTGTCCTGTTAACCTTCAAATTTCAGCAGTGTTTGTCTCCCCTGCTCTGTTCACATCAGGCTCACCCAGACATTTCCTGTCTGTACAAGCAGGAAGACAAAGGGTTCCCTCAGGAAGGAGCAACATCCCAGTGTGGGTTGGGATGGATTGTCTGCATTTGTGACATGGAGATGCTCTGGGATCAGCAGGCTCACACACATCCCTGAGGATGGCACAGCGCTGCAGCCTTGTCCTTAGCAGTGCTGAGATCATGGAATCACGGAGTGGTTTGTGTTTGGAGGGACCTCAGAGCCCACCCAGTGCCACCCCTGCCATGGCAGGGTCACCTCCCACTGTCCCAGGGTGCTCCAAGCCCTGTCCAGCCTGGCCTGGGGCTCTGCCAGGGATGGGGTTCCTTGCTGATGGCTCCAAAGCCATGCCAGCAGGGCACTGAACAGGCCAGCAGGGGATCCAGTCCCACCTTTCTGACAGAAGAAAGCAACAACAATTTAACCTTTCAAAAGGTAAAAGAAGTTACAAGATAATTTAAAACCCACAAGGCTGCAGGTCTATAACCCTGCAGTATTGGCGATTTCAACTGAGCTGCCCTTTTAATGCACCCACAGTCAGCTAAAGCTTTGCCTCTGAGAGCACTGAAAACCTTTCAGGCTCAGGAGAAATCCACTTTATGGTGGGTAACACCTATTCCATCCCCATTCTGCTTCGACTATTGAAGTGCTGCCATCTGAATGCAACAAACCCCACAAAAATCGGATTTTCCCAGCACAGTCACAGTATGGAGACACGGCCTGTTGGAATGCTCAGGGATTCCTTCATACACCAAACCCAACAAATGCTGCTCGGACACTCGTCTGAAGGCAGGAGCTCTGTCCTTGCAGTTAGGGAACAGGATGAAGTGTGGATCTGTGTTCAGGAATCTGCTTTGCCCTGTGCTTGCACAGGAGATTGTCCTTGAGAGCTGAACCAGGAGCAAGAGGAGCACAAGGACTTAAAGGCTGGGGAGCTGCATGAGAGTGAGCAAGATAAAACTCCCACACTGTGTCCATCTCACACAGACCCCGAGTGTTTCCCCTCACCATCATCCATTCCCATCCAAACCCACAATTCTCATCATCACATCTCTCACAACTGAATATTCTCCTTTTTACAGTTATCCCAGTTTAGCCAGAAACTACAACTAAACTCAGTTCATTACCTGAGTTAGAAGAAGAATTATTTTGTTTACAGCCTAACTTGAAAAAAGCCAGGGTGAAATTGTGCATTTCTCTGTCCCTCAGGGAGGTTCAGCCCAAGTGCTGGGAGGTTGTAAAGAGGAACTTTGGATTCAGACTCGCCTGCTCCTCCTTTAATCCTGACACCACCACTCACCCAAACCACTCACTCCAGCACTGAACCCCGTCCTCACAGAGAACCTGGTCACAGCAACACCAAACTCTACTGAAATATTCTTGCTTGGAAAGCAATTAGAGATTTCTATTTTTATAAACACGAATCGCTGTTGAATAAACAATACAACTCACTCCCACTTGCAAAGTTTTATTATAAAGTGAGATTTTGTGCTGCAGAATGAACTGTGTAGATGTAACATTTGCAGAATCATAAGGAATAACTGTGCGTGCGGGGACCAACTGAAATATTTAGAAATAAAAAGAATATACAGCTTCTTAAAAACACCTCAACATCCACAGCCCTGCCACTAACATTGGGTTTGTCTGTTGGCTTGGTAAAATTCAAAACATCCTTCCCGAACGGATATTTCAAATCAGCACCATTGGGAGCTACCTACAACAATTAAGCAAGTCTGTTTTTTTTAATTAGTTGTTTAAACCTTCCAAACAAATTAACAAAAAACCCAATTCTGCTATGAAAAATGTCAGACCCAAACCAGTCATGCAAAACGAAGTGATTTCATCATGAAATCATGGAAAAGTTTGGGTTGAAAGGTCCTTTAAGACCATTCAGTTCCAACCCCCTGCAACGAGGCCCCAGCAGCCACCCAGCCTCGGTGCAGGAGGTGTCCACCCAAAAATCCCTGCTGCAGCTGCCTGGAACTGCTCTGAACTGCTGCCCGAGCCCCCCCAGGCCCCTCCTGCTGGCCCGGGACACCCGGGACGCCCCAGCCCCGTTACCTTGCGGACGTGGCAGGAGAAGAGGATGTTCATGTACTTGTCCTTGCGCTTCAGCTCGTTGGCCACGGGCGTGAAGGAGCCCGAGCTCTGGGGGCTGTCTGGCTTCTGGAAGAGCAGAGACAGGCTCAGGACTCTCCTTGGGGGCTGAAGGAACAGGGGCTGGCAGTGGCACGGCTGGGACACGGCTCCCTCCACCCTGCTGTGCTTTGGGAAACCAAACCTTGACACATCAAAATGCTCCAGGGAAGGATGGAGTAGAGGGAAGCAACCAAACCTACCTAGAGAGAATTTCTCTGTTCCTGTTCAGTCTCTGCTGTTTTCCATCCTATCCAACATTTCAGTCTCCCCGTGAGGTCTGGCTTTGCCTGTTTGCAGAACCAGCTGATGGTACTGCTTTAATGCTGCTGGTGCTGCTCAGGATTCCCAAGAATCACTCCTAGAGCAGTGGGAGTCAAGCTTTTGAACCCACATGAGCCCTTTCACAGAGAAATTTCCAAGTACTTCTCCTCCCAAGAAGCCAGTGCTCATTTTCCCCGATTTGCCCCTCCCAGCACCCTGGGCCCAGGCCCCCTGCACTCACCAGTGCGATGTAGTTCCCCTGCCAGGCTCTCTGGAGGCCGATGTCAGCCCTGTGGCCCTTCAGCAGCTCCATGGCAGCGACCTTGGCCCTCAGCTGGGGCAGCGCTTCGGGGGGCACGCTCCGGATGAGCTCGGCCGCTCGCCACCTGCCACCAAACCACGGCCTGGCTCAGCCCCACCGCCGGCACCTCGCCGGGAAGGACTCCTGCTGCCAGGGCAGCACCACGAGGACACCCCAGAGTCCTTCCCGTGCACTCCTACAGCTGCAGATGTTTTAAAGTCATGGCTCAGCTCCAACCCTGACAGGTTGGGGTGCCACACTCCCCATCCCATGCCCACGAGTCAACCACTGGTGCATCTGTTTGCAAGGAAGTGTTTGCCAAGCCCGTTTTTGGGCTCATTTACAGCATCATTCTCCTTTAACAGCTAAATTTGGCCCTTCGGTTCCAACTGCACCACAGAACAGGGCAGGGCAGCCCATCCATTGCTCCACACGACACCCCAGCCTGCAGTAGCAGCATCAGAGCTCCAGGATTAATGCTATGGAAAGACTTTTTAGCAACTAAAATTCTGTAGTTCTGATAATTGAGTTAATTTTGAAAGCAGGACTCTCTCCCCAGACAGGCTGTAGGTGGATGGATGTCTCTCCTGAAAGAAACAGCTGGGGAAAATAACAAAGCTGACTTGATCTAGAGCTGCTGGAACTGCTCTGCAAGCTGATGGTTGGACAGGACATCTCTGAAAGCCCCTCCAGCCAACATTTCTCTTGTTCAGCCACTTTCAGAAGTCATAATTTTTCAAATAAGAATTGTAACTACTTTGCCTACAGCTTCCCAGAGAAAAAATCCCCAGCCTTTAGATACTGGGAGGTTTAATGAAGGTACAAACACCTGCTCTGCACACAGAACATGGGTGACCAGGGGAACATGGCTCATTTTATTGCAGAAAAACACTGGCTTACTACGAGGAGTCTTGAGGAAATCGAGAAGATTCTTTGTCTTCCCCCTCATCCAAGAGCAGCTGCTCTTTCCTTTCAAAACCAACCAGAAAGGCCAGGAAGGGGCCAAGGAAGGAAACACAATGTTCATCACAATGGAGCAACCTGATCTGGTGGAAGGTGCCCTTGCCCACGGCCCGGGGTGGAACTGGATGGGCTTTAACACCCAAACCATCCTGGGACGCTGTGATTCAGCAATAAATGCTCGGACCAGAATTCTCTGCCAGCCAACCTGACACCCGACCAACGACTCAGCCAGGCGGCGCGGCGGGCGCGACGCGGGGCCGTACCTGTGGTAGATGTCCTGCAGGGCCTCCTCGAAGCGGCGCAGCACCTTGGGCGGGGCGGGCCAGGCGAGGCTGCGGCCGCGGTCCGGGAGCAGCCGCACGTCGCGGAAGCGCCGCAGCACCTCGCGCAGGTAGGCGCGCACCTTGTGGCGCCGGTAGTGCCGCGCGATGCTCAGCGCCGCCTTCGTCCGCCGGTAGCGCAGCCGGGCCAGCGTGCCCCTCCACACCTGGGCAGGGACACACGGGGTCAGCGGGGACAGCCGGAGGATCCTTGGCTTTTCTCTTCCTGTGCTACGCAGATTTATGGTTTTATTTCCCAGCGCCCACCAAACCCAGGTAGAACGTGACTGAAAACACTGTGTTTATGACTGAGATCCCAACACCAGAAAGGCATGGACCTGTTGGAGCAAACCCAGAGGAGGCCACGGAAATGATCAAATGGTTGGAGCTCCTCTGCTCTGGAGCCAGGCTGGGAGAGCTGGGGGTGCTCACCTGGAGAGGAGAAGCTCCAGGGAGAGCTCAGAGCCCCTTCCAGGGCCTAAAGGGGCCCCAGGAGAGCTGGAGAGGGACTGGGGACAAGGGATGGAGGGACAGGACACAGGGAATGGCTTCCCACTGCCAGAGGGCAGGGATGGGTGGGATATTGGGAAGGAATTGTTCCCTGTGAGGGTGGGCAGGCCCTGGCACAGGGTGCCCAGAGCAGCTGTGGCTGCCCCTGGATCCCTGGCAGTGCCCAAGGCCAGGCTGGACGGGGCTTGGAGAAACCTGGGACAGTGGAAGGTGTCCCTGCCCATGGCAGGGGGTAGATCTGGATGGGCTTAAAGTCCCTTTCAGCCCAATCCATTCCATGACTATGTGCTAATTGAGAACAATTATTGAGAAAAAATTTTAACCCAAATTAAAAAAAGATTGCTCTGAAAATAGCCTGGGGAATATCTGTTCTGGTCATGTGTGGAAAAACAATCAAATATGCAAACCAAAGGATATCCCCCAAACTTCTGGGTTGAAGCCCAGCTTCTCCAGTGTCACCGTGAGCTGTGTTTGTGCCTGGAGAGCACCACAAGCAGAACATACAGCAGCTCCTGGGCTTCTCCTGGCACCCTCTGGGAAGTGGTGCTGGAAGGCTGCTCCAGTGCTGAGGTGACAGTGACCATTACAGTGACAGTGCACAGCCACCAGCTCCCAAGGAGAAGCCCCAGGAGGAGGAAGGAGGCAGGTGCTGCTCCATCCTGGAACCAGAGGAACAGCCATTCCCAAGCCCCTTCCCCAGGGATCCCTCCCCACCTGTACTTACCCTCCAACACAACCCACCAAGCAGCAGACTGGATTTTTTTCCTTGCAGAATTTAACTGGAAGGATAACGAGCCTCCTGCACCTGCCAGGAGCCTCCCTGCTCACCACGGTCCTGTCACAGACTTTATTTCCCTCTGAGAAAGATCCCACAGCACTGCTGCTGCACATCAAGCCTCTGTTTACAGAAGGATTCATTAATTACCCAAGGCAGTTTTCAACACGACAGTTGCTTTGTGAAGCTGATGTCAGAGGTTCTCCTGACAGCTTCACTGACAGTGCTGCCATGCAGCTGAGAAAAGCTCAGCAGCAACCAGTGCAGAGCTGTGAGGGGCTGCTTCTCTCCAGACAGCCCAAGTTTAAAGAGAAACACAGAGATTTTGGGTCCCAAACCCCTCAAAAGCAGAGAACTCTCTTCTTTCAACCTCTGTCGGAGTTCTCCCTCCTCGCTCTCCTTCGGCCTCGCTGTCCCTGTGGGGGATGTCTCCCATTCCCAACAGACATGATCCATGGAGCTCTGGCAGAGCCTGGGCAGTTCCTTGAGTGCCCAGAACTTTATGGAGCATCAAACCCATCAGTGGAGCCCGTTTGGGCTCTCACACACCAGAACAGAGCCCAGACCCTGCACAGCCCTGCCCACATAGAATCACAGCATTATAGAATAATTTGGGTTGGGAAAGACCTGAAAGATCCTCTTGTTCCACCCCTGCCATGGGCAGGGGCACCTTCCACTGTCCCAGGCTGCTCCAAGCCCCGTCCAGCCTGGCCTGGGACACTTCCAGGGATCCAGGGGCAGCCACAGCTGCTCTGGGCACCCTGTGCCAGGGCCTCCCCACCCTCACAGGGAGGAATTCCTTCCCAATATCCCATCTGGCAGTGGGAAGCCATTGCCCCTTGTTCTGTCACTCCAGGTCCTTGTCCAAAGTCTCTCTCCAGCTCTCTTGGGGCCCCTGCAGGCTCTGGAAGGAGCTCTGAGCTCTCCCTGGAACCTGCTCCCTGCTGAACATCCCCTCTAGTGGAAGGTGTCCGTGCCCATGGCAGGGTGGGACTGGATGGTTTTTCATGTCCCTCCCAACCCAAAGCACCCTGGGACTCTGGGAACAACCCAAGAGTCCCGAGGCGACTGAAGGACGTGAGCTCCGTACCAGCCCCAGCCCCTGCGGGGCCGCTGTCCCGGGGGTGGGAACAGAGCCCATTCCAGTGGCTGAGGGAAGAGCTGGGGAAGCCAGGCAGGACAGGGACAGTGAAGGGAAAGGCGAGAGCAGGAAGCACGAAAGCCACAGCAGAAAGCAGCAGTGCTGGACTGAGCACACCAACCAAACCCAGCTGAGAATCTCAGCGCTGTGTGTGGGTAAAATCACGTACAACACTTTCCTTATTCGTTCCTTGAGGCCACTGGACAGAGGGAAAGCAGCAGCCCCTGCACCACATGTGCTGTGCCCGGCAGTCACTGCTACCACACTCGGTTACCACGGTGGTTTTAGCTCAGGTCTGGTGCAGCCTCAGCCACACAAAGGCCCTCAGCGCTGCTGGGAAGCTCAAGGCTTGAAGCTTCCTGGCTAAACCTGACTTGTACAAGGCCTGGATTTCACCCAAAGCATGTAAGGCTGGACTAAAGCTGGCATTTCCCTGACTGAGGGCAGAGCAGGCTCTGAAACTCTGACTTCGACAGAATCACCAGCTAGGATCCAAAAACTGAGCATCCAAAGAGTACTGGGGAAACTTTTTTTAAAGAAAAGCAAAGAAGATTTGTATTGCCTGAGATGGTTAAGCATAGACTGAAGAGGCATAAAATGTACCTGAAAGGGATGTATGGACAATAAACAAGATCCACTGGGCAAAACCCTATTGCAAACTTCTCATTTTTGAATTTAGTAAGAACAGAAATGAGGAACAGAGGGCTCAGGGCCGCAGTGCTACAGTCCTTGGGCGTTTCAGAGGATCTCAAGAACAGAACACACACAGCAAATCCGTGTAAGCTGCTCAAGACTTTGTAGAGCTTCACTTCTGTCAGCTGTTCCCTGAACCATTTGAGACACAGAACAAGGTCTTGATTTTGCTTCCCTGGGCTGGAAGCAGACCCGCTGCTGAGGGAAGTCTCTCGCTGTGGTTACTTTTTCCACCAGTCAGACATCCCTGGAACAAAGGCTGGAACAGATTGCCCCGATGTTGTATCAGCTGCATCGCTGCAGAAATTGGCTTCACAGCAAGAGGTGTCACAATTGTACAAACAGTGGCCTCCCAAATCCAATTATCCAGCCCAGGCATGCCCCTGGCTACACACACAGTAAACTATTAATGAAAAGCATGTTCTCAAATCAAGTTGTCATAACTGGAGAACCCCCTGCCAGTGAGGACCTTCCACGGCACCATGGCAGCGCCTCAAAGGTGAGGAAACAGTCAAAGGGAAGGACAAACTTCTCCCAGGGAATGGGGGACAAATATTTTTTAAATTAACTGTTTTCCTGCCTTGGTGGTTTTCTTTTCCACTGCAGGGCTCATTGCAGCTCAAAGCAGCCCCTCAGTAAAGCTGAGCTGCCACGGTGACCTGGCTGCCAGATGGTCCCACGGAGCCTTCCAGAAACATGGAATGGTCAATCCTAGGGACAGGGGGAGGTGTCAAAGCAGGAAACTCCCTGCTGGGCAGGTACCTTGTGAGCAGCATGACACAGACAGACAAACAAGGATCACAGAATCATGGAATCACGATGGTTTGGGTTGGAGGGACCTTAAAAATCATCCAGTTCTAACTCTCTGCCCTGTGCAACCTTCCATTATCCCAGGGTGCTCCAAGCCCTGTCCAGCCTGGCCTTGGACACATCCAGGGATTCAGGGGCAGCCACAGCTGCTCTGGGCACCCTGTGCCAGTGCATTTCCAGAAGAAGCAGTCCCAGGATGCTGGAGTGGTCCTGCCAACTCACACCTTCCTCAGGTGTGAATATTGGGAGAGCTCTACCCAATGCACCTTTTCAATTCTCCCCCACCTCCAGTTCATAACTCAAGAACATTGAGCCCTGTACAATGAAATTAAACACATCAGATTCCCAGAGAGAAGTTTACCTGGCCTTTTACAGATTCTCCTGTTGCAAAGGTTCTGCTCTGGTGTGTGCTGGGGCCAAGGAGGGCCAAACCCCAACAGGAGGATTTGTGCATTCAGGGTTCTGAGCTCTCCTTTGGGCCTCTGCGCCCAAGGTAAGGTCCAAGGGATTTTCACGCCCAGTTCCACAGGGATCCACCAGGCCACCCCTCTGAGACCTGACAGCCAGAGGCATCTCTGAATTCCCACTTCAATCCAGCCACACATCCCAGCCAGCTGGGGGCTTCAGAACTTGCATCCAGAGAATTCTTATGGCCCGAGTAAAGCAGCCTGGGATGGCAGAGCCCTGTGTCATCCCTCCCACAGCAAGAATAAATCCATACTTCCCTTTCCCCCTCCTGTGGCTTTCCCTGCTGGTTAAGCTGATTTCCCATGGGAGTGAGACTGAAGATCACCCTGTCCCCGCCTGACCTCCCGAGATTGCCCTGACAGCTCCCGAATCCAGAGCCAGCTCCCACCCAAGCTGAGAGAGGAGCAGCAGCCTCCAAGAGGCAAAGTCCCTTTATCTTTCAGGAGAAATCAGCCGCAGGGCAGAAGGAGCCTGAAATCAGAGTGACATTGCTGGAACGGCTTCAGCTGCAGCTCCAGAGCCATCTGCCTCCCCAGATCCCAAACCCCAACCAGCAGACACGGAGCCACCGACTGCCAGCCCGGCAGCACGGGCAGAGGACACCGGGAGGGTCTGGCAGCATTCCAGAGGGATGAGGAGTTGGAGATGTGGGCACGAGGAGGGGGCGGAGGATGCGGTGGCCGCCCAGAAAAGCGGGTTGGTGACAGTGTTCAGAGTGACCCCTCCGGGGCAGCCTCCAAGGCAGCCGGGGGTGCCATCGATGGGAGCACAGCCCAGGGACAGAGCAGGAGAGGGGGACAGGACACGGAGCTCTCTGGCCCTGCGAGGAGAGCCGCAGGAGACACGGCAGGGCAGGGGAATAACCTGCAGCACGTGTTGGCTCCTCAGTGTGAGCAGGCAGGGAAGCGCCCACGAGCAAATCACGGACACAAGAGCAGAGACATAACAGCGATTATGTTGAAAATGGAAAGAAATTGAGTTTTTTGGCTTAAAAAAACCCCCCAAACAGCACCATAAACCAAACAACAAACCAAACATTCCCCCATCCAGCCCCCAACCATGGTCACCCCTCACCTCTTTCAATACCTTTGCCTTCTCTATACTTTGTCCTCCTAAAATTCAGGGGAGGAAAAATTAAGAGGGCAATTGAAATCAGGACTAAAGGGCTAAGAGAGGGACAGAGAGAAAGGAAAAGGTTAGAAAAACAAAGTCTGAACACAGCTGAAACTCCTGAACATTACAAAGAATATTTATTTCTACAGCTGCTCCCAGTGAGGGAGTTTCTTGCTGTTCTTTCTTCACTCTCCAGAGACACCTACCAATTCCACTGCCTTTAAAAAGGGATATTTCATAGAAACATCAACCACGGAATCCCAAACCCCAGCTGGAAGAGACCTGAAAGCCCATCCAGTGCCACCCTTGCCATGGGCAGGGACACCTTCCACTGTCCCAGGCTGCTCCAAGCCCCGTCCAGCCTGGCCTTGGACACTTCCAGGGATCCAGGGGATTTCCTCCAGTCCCTTTTATTCCCTCAGTTAAGGCCACCCCAGAGGTGGAAGTGACCCCTGGGGACATGAAAAGCTTCAGACCAAAGGATCTCCTCCTGCACAGCCCTGGCTGTTCAGTGATCCCAGGGATGATCCCAGTACTCCCAGTGCAGCAGCTGCTTTGGCAGCTTCTAAACCAGGGACTTGTACAAACAGCACCCACCCAAAGCAAGGGACACATCCCAGCTTAGGGGAAGCACTGATTTATATTTTTTTCTAAAGAATGTTTAATTCACGTGTTTTTTGATTAAAATTTAATAAATTAAAATTCAGATGAATTGCAGAGGAGATCTGAACACACCTTTAGAATCAGTTTAAAAACCTCAGTGAGCTTCCAGCAGAGTTTCTAAGATTAAAGAAACCTCTCCCAGGTCACATCCATCACCTCAGCATAACATAAATCCTCCACCAATCTATGCATTACAGCCTTGTCTGCAGGCTGCAGGCTGTTCCATGCTCTGAATGTGCCATTGAAAAATGGGAAAAAAAAGGAAGAAGGAAAGGAAAACAATGAAATGGGCCCTGCAGAGCACAGGGAAAGCCAGCAGAGCAGCCAGGGTGGGCCCAGGATGCAGCGATCGCCTGGCCTGTGCATCTTCCATGGAAAAAGGGATAATCTAGATTTGACCTAGATGCTGCAATCCCTGCGAGTGCAGAAGAAAACCCACACAGCTCCCAATCCAAGCACATGAGCGAGCAAACAAATGCCCAGGATTCAGCAAACAAACGCAGCTCGGCTAAATTAAACCCCAGAGTTGTGTTTTGGAGCAGCTCTGCAAGGAAACAAACCTTGGAAAACTCCTCCATTCCAGCTGCACCACAAACACCTCCTCCCACCACCCTCCTTCGGCCCAGCCCGGACTGCTCCATGATCAATATTCCATGTGCCCCAGCCCATGGTTTGCCCTCCAGGCAGCCCAGCTGGAGAGAATCACACAAACCCCATCGTTGACGCAGGCACGAAGCTCCCTGCTCAGCTCTGGAGGCTCTCACACGGGCAGGGTTACTAAATATTGATGTGCCACGCAGAGGAGCCGCGGGGCCGGGAGAAACGCTCCCTCCTCAGTGAGGGCTCTCCCAAAACGCTCCATCCTCAGTGAGGGCACTCCCAAAATGCTCCATCCTCAGTGAGGGCTCTCCCAAAACGCTCCATCCTCTGATGGCACTCCCAAAACGCTCCCTCCTCAGTGATGGCACTCATGAAACGCTCTCTCCTCAGTGAGGGCACTCCCAAACGCTCCCTCCTCAGTGAGGGCACTCCCGATCGCCCCAAAGGGTCACCTCCTCCCGGAGCAGAGCTCTGATGGACTGGCTCCCACCCCACTCACAGCCCCAGTTTGTCATCTGCCTTTTCCCAGTCTGCGTAAATGCGGACCCCACAAAAGTTTGAGGCAAAGGGTTTAAATCAAAGCCTCCTCGTTCTTCCCGATCACCTCAGAGAGCAGCGAGGGGGAAGAGCTGCTGCATTTGCTGAGAGCTGTTTTCTCTTTTCACATGAGTCAGCTGAACAATGTTCTCTCTATTGCTTCGCTTAATAGCAACAATGTTCCACAGGCTGCGAAGAGAGAAGGGTCCCACTCGGAGATTAATTAGCTGGTGCTAACGAGAGCGTGTCCAATAATGAACACAAAAATCACCAAAGGAGCCGTGCTTCAGCAGGTCCCAGGTGTGGGGTGCAGCCACATCTCAGCTCCAGCTTCCTCCTGCAGCTCCTTCTGCGGCTCAGCCACGGCTGCAGCAAAACCCCCCCGAGCTCTGGGACAGGGATGAGATTCCCAACACCCCCCCTGTGCTCTGGGACAGGGATGAGATTCCAACACCCCCCCTGTGCTCTGGGACAGGGATGAGATTCC
>VZRO01005204.1:96574-170635 GCA_013397915.1 Daphoenositta chrysoptera | reverse complement strand
CCGCCCCGAGCTCTGGGACAGGGATGAGATTCCCAACCCCGCTCTGGGACAGGGATGAGATTCCAACACCCCTCTGGGACAGGGATGAGATCCTCAGCCCTGGGAAAGCTCCTGACCACCCCCACCACGTGGAGCTGCTGGTCCATGGGTGCCCTTTGTGGTGTCCCATGGGCCCGACAGGGCACCCCGTTAATCCTGGCTGCACCCTGCAGGAATTTCTGCCTCTGCAACACCAGGAATCACAGAATCTCCTGAAGGAGTCCATAACAATCATCCAGCCCTGCACAGATAACCCTGACAATCCTGCCCTGTGCCTGAGAGCGTTGTCCAAACCCTCCTGGAGCTCTGGCAGCCTTGGGGCTGTGACCGCCTCTCCTTCCAGGGAAGGAAAATGTGGTGGGGAAGGAGGAGCCAACTTTACATCAACAGATTATGGGAACTGCCAAAGCTCCAGTGTTGGAGAAGCAGAGAAGTTTCCAGTCACCAGAACAAAGCTGCTGCCATCAAAGGGAGGCAGGAACATTCTCTCATCCCATGAAAATTCAGGGTAGAGCTTTTCATGTTGAAGGTACTGAACTACAGGTCATTTCCTCACCTTCAGTGTTTAGTGTGGTAAAGGCTGCAGGGACAGCCAGAAGCACAGAAAAACCTCCAAACCTGGAGAAATTAAATTACCTGGGACACTTCTCATGGGAAGAGGGGACTAAGAAGGGATGTGACAGATGTCCACAGAGACATGGAATCACAGGATGGTTTGGGTTAGAAGGGACATGAAAGGCTACCCATTCCCACCCCCTGCCACAGGCAGGGACCTTCCACTATCCCAGGGTGCTCCAAGCTCTGGCCAGCCTGGCCTTGGACACTTCCAGGGATCCAGGGGCAGCCACAGCTGCTCTGGGCACCCTGTGCCTCACAGGGAGGAATTTCTTCCTAATGTCCAATATAATTCTACTCTCTTTCAGCTCAAAGCCATTCCCTCTTGTCCTGTCACTCCCTGCTCTTGCAAAAAGTCCCCTTGCAGGTTCACAGTGGAAGTGAAATTGGAAGTCCCTCTCCAGCTTCTCTCTCCTTCACAGCTTCCAGTGCTGAGTGAAATCTGGTGCAGGACTGAGGGTGCCATGTGAGGCTGGTGCCTGCAGGGACCCAAACACAGCCAGGTCCCTCCCTGCAATGTCCAGCTGAGCTTGCCAAAGGTGGCTGCAAAACCTAAAACCTGGTGGGACATGTCTGCAATATCATGGAAAAGAGAAATCCAGGGAGTGTTGTTGAATGGAAAAACCCATCCCCAGCTCATGTCAGCCTGAATCCAAATATCCAGTGGGACCGAGGAAATGTTCAGGAGAGACAGTGCACCCTGGCCCTGCTGCTCCCAAGGCACTGCCTGCTTGTCCCTCTTGGATGCACAACCACCTCATGTGGTGTCCATGGACCTTCCACCTGACAGCAGCTGCAGCAGCCTAAAACCTGGGATCAGTCAGTGCTGGTGCAGGAGACAGAGCCAGCTCTTCCTCCTTCCCTCCTGCTGGTCCTGGCAGCTCCCACCCCCTGCTCCTCGGGAAGGAGCCACAGCATCTCCTGTCACAGCTCCTCTCTGCCAGAGCCTCTCCAGATCAAAGCCTGGGTCCAGGATTCAAATCCACATGTCATTATAGACCTGTTCCCGCTGATAGTCGGCATTCACAAACATTCCCTTGGGATGGAAAATGCCTGGAGTCCAGAGGCAAATCCTCTGCATCCCTTTGATCTGGGTCACTGGCCCAAGCCCCCAGTGGATTGCTGCTGCCCATCCATAACCTGTCAGGAAACACCTCCTGTGTCCATGGAGAAACTTCCCTGCGCGGCTGAGGCTTCCCTGTGTCCCGAGCTGCCAGGGCTCGTGGGGCTGGAGCGGGAAGGTGACACGCGGGACGGTGACATGGAACGATGACACGTCAGCCACGGCTCTGCGCGCTCTCCCCGCGGGCTGGGGAGTGTTGCCATGGCGATGGCAGCTCCCCGAGCCCCTGCAGAGCCCATCCGGGCTGCAGGACACGCTGGGATGCCCAAGGACACCTTGGGATGCCCAGGGCACGTCCCGGGGCCGGCAGTGCCCGTCCCAGCCCCGCTGCCCCCGGGCTCCCCCCGCTGCCGGGCTGTGTCCCAGGAGGGGCCGGGCTGCACTCAAGGACATTCCTGCTGCCTCCGTGCCAGGCAGGAAGATTTCGGGAGCGATTTCCATACGCAGCTGCGCCGGCCTGATAAAATGACACCGAAATAGTGCAGTAAATTATAGTGACAGGAGCCATCATCTGCGCAGCCCGCACGTGCCGGCTGCCCGGGCTTTCTTCCCCGAACAAAGCTCTGCTCTGCACAGCTAATGAGCCTGTGGGAGCCTTTCCAAGGGCAGGAAAAGCAGCAGAGCTTCATGGCAGCTTTTTTTTTTATTTTTTATTTGCATGATTAACATTAGAGCTGCTCCATTTGCATTCAGGGTGACAATCACAGAGCTGGCAGGAGCGCAGGTACAGCAAATAAACCCTAAAGCACCACATGAAGCAATCTCAGCTGGGGTTTCTGAAGTGACCCTTTGGTCTGACGTCCCTGCTGCCATATGGGGTTTGTGACACTGGACACAGCTCTCACTTGCTGAATTCTCCTGGAGCCAGCAAGTTGCCACGGTTAAATCACATCACATCTGCTCACTGACTGCGTTGGGGCAAAAGGAAAATTACAGCCTGGAATCTCACTGACATTTTACCACGGGAAAAAAAAGGAGCGTGGAAGATAAATCTAAAGGTGAAGACATCCAGGAGATGTGGAACAAAAGAAAGTAAAATTACCTATTTCAACTAGAAGTCAGTTTTAATTCAATTCAACCAAACTCATAAGCACTGTAACACAAAGGCAGCAGCGCTGTTTACAGGGTTAGGGGTCACTGGATGATGAAGCTCTCCAGATAATTACTGAATCCCTTCTGGAAAGCACCGTGATTTGCAGGAGAGCAATAAGCCACAGAATACACCTCATTAGAAACAGAGCTGCTAAATGTGGATTCTTTCACTTACACTCATTCCTGTAGAGGAAAACACCCCTGGGCCCCAGGCTGGGATCAGCTGCTCTAAGGCGGCTCTCACATCTGCCTCAGCTTGTGTCACACAAGTGCCCATTGTCACAGCACCACATCTCATCTCCTCTCCTCCTTCCCTCTTCCTAAATTCAAATTTGAGGAACTCCAATGCAACAGAAGGCTCAGTTATTTAAAAGAAAATCAAATCCTTCTAGATGTGCTCACAGTTTGCCTCCCTCAGCCTTTGATGCTCACAGGCAAAACTACAGAGGGAAAAAAGAACAAGAATTAAATTTCCCTGTGAGTTGTTAATGAACAATTGAAAGCAAGTTGGGAACAGAAATGACAGGCACAATTGCCTTGATGCTTTCAGAGCTTAGAGAAGGCCTCATCAGATCCCTCCTCTGGTCTGATTTTTGATTGTTGACTGTTCCTTTTCCAGCACTGCCCGACTCCACCGGCCCCATCTGCCGGCAGCAGAGCACGGCAGGGATCCCAGACAGGGCTGGGAGCAGAGTTAACAGGAAACAAGACAAACACTGAAAATGGGATAAAGTCAAGTGTTCTCCAGGGAGATTTAACACTGCACAAGGTCTCTAATCTATACCTACAGATATCAGCTCAACACCTGCTCTTCAGCTGATGGGCTGTTTAAGAACTGATTCTTTGAGTGTTTCTTGGTCTAGCTGCAAGTTCCAGGACTCTGAAAAGCTTCTCTGCATCCCCTTGCCAGCATTTGAGAGCCTGGCTGAAGAACATCCCGTGAGTGCAAGCAGAGAGGGCTCAGCTGCAGCAGAGGAGCTCCAGGAGGACATCCAGATTTCTCCAGAGTCCTCAGTACCTTGAGCACTGGAGAAGGAGTTTGTCTTCTCCACACAAACCCTTTATGAGGTAAGTTAGAACCTCCCTGGAGGTTTCTCAAAGTAACAAAAAGATGCCTCTAAGTCCTACTTCAGTCCTCAGGCAGACTCACGTTGGTCCCTCTCTGCCCCAGGGAGAGCAGAACACAAGCCAGGGAGGTTTGTGAAGCCACAGGATAACGTGCACCAGCATTTTAATTTCTATCACTTTTGCTCACTGTGGCAACAAGGAAACCCTCAGAAGCACCACAGTTATTCCACACCTGATGCCACACAAACCCTCGGCAGCAAAACCCTTTGTGAAGCCAGGGAGTTGATCCATTACTCCTAAGCATATATTTACCTTTTGGGGGTAAAAAAATCCTTTGCCCTGCTCTCTTTGATGCTGAGCCCAGTCCAGATCCCAGCCCAGACTGTGTAATTCTGGAGCTGGCAGCAAACTCACAAAACTGACAAGTTGCTGTTAAAATTGTGCCTCTCACTGGATTTATGTGAAGGAGGAGCTTGTAGCTCACAGAGCCATGACCTGCTCCCACAGCAACACGGCCTGGGGCTCTGAAATTATTCTCCATTAGCTGCACCTTGCAATTTCCAAAAAGGTCATTCCTCAATTCCTCCCTGGTTTAATAGGAAAGCTGAAGTCACCTGAGAGCAAGAAGTCCCCCCTGCAGCTTTATTCCACAAGGAGCTCGTTAGCTCACCCCATTCTTTGGGAAGAAAGAGACTCTGGGTTAGGGCTGTGACCTCCCTGACAGCACCAAAGTGGCTCCAGGCAGGTAATTCCTCCCCAGAAACCCCGCTGAGCACGGGGGAAGCAGAGCTAAAAATCCAAGAACGCCTCCCAGTGCATGGGGGACCCAAAGATCAGCCCCAGGCCACCCCAAGAGAATAAGCCAGATGGAGCTTCTGGAAAAGTGCTGCCCTTTCCAGGGAAGGAAGGTGGGAGAAGATGTTGAGTAGTCCAAGAAGTTCTGCAGCAGGACATGCTCAGAACAGGGAAGAAAACCCTGAAGCACAAAGCTCAGAGACAGGCAGGGCCTGCATCCTCCACAGCCCGAGCCTGGCCTTTGCAGAAAAACTCACTGCACACAAAAGGTGCAGAATTCCCAAATAAACACAAACCACTCAGCACAACAAATACCAGGAGACAAACCCGGGACTCGATGCTTTCTGCTCCCATACTGGCCAAACTGGTTGGCTTTCCAGGAAGGGAATCTCATCCAGTGCACTGCAGACACCACAAATGTGAGTGTTCCACAGAACTCTGAGCTTCCAGGGGGAACTTCTCCTTCAGGCTCTTCCCCATTCAGTTCATCAGGTTTGGAGATTGTGCAAACCTCTGCTCCCTGCAGAGCTTTTGCCCTGCCAAGTTTTTACACCCATCCGTCAGCAGTTTCTATTTGTGAGGGACAGGAATGGCTTCAGAGGTTCTGTTCTTTCCCAGATTCCAAGAATTTCACAGATTTGCATTTTAAGAAATTAAGTTCTGAAAGTCTTGAACTAACCAACTTTGCCTGACAGGGCAAAGTCAGTCCTACCATTTCTGCTCTTTGCCAGACAGATCTCGCTCGTACAGACACAGTTCTCAGCAAGGACTAACACCAGAGAATCAGGGGATGGTTTGTGTTAAAAGGAACCTAAAGCTCACCCAGTCCCACCCCCTGCCATGGGCACGGACACCTTCCACTTGACCAGGCTGTTCCAGGCCCTGTCCAGCCTGGCCTTGGACACTTGCAGGGATGGGGCAGCCACAGCTGCTCTGGGCACCCTGTGCCAGGGCCTGGTGGGGCTGGTCTTTGAGGTCCCTCCTGATCCAAACCAGCCCGGAGTTCTGTGATTCTACATTTCAGCCAAAAAAGCTCCCAGGCATCCCCTTTCACTGAGAACAGAGCAAGTTTTTGAACAGTGATGAACAATTTCTAGGTGCTACAGCTCACAGCAAGCTCCCACCACACCACGGCTACAGAGAGCACCCCAGAAAGAGCTCGGGAAACATCCCGCAGTGACCAAACTGCAGCAGTCTGGAATCTGTGCAGCAACAGAGCCAGAAAGGAGAGCAAGGGTGGTTTGAGGAACTTGAGCTGAGTTTCCGAGGTGGTGAAGCTTTACCTTCTGCAGGAAGAGGACGATCCTGACGAGCATCTTGGCGTGCAGCTCCTCCAGGGTGAACAGCGTCCGCGGCGTGCGGATGAAGAGCTTGGTCTTGCCGTAGGCCACGTCGTGCTGGAAGCCGTGGCACTCGATGAGCTTCCTCACAGCCTCCTTGTCTGAGGGGAGGTCGTGGTTGGGCCAAGTGAATTCAGAGATCATCTTGTACCTGCAATTAAAAGGTACAATTTACAAAGGTGAACTTGCCGCCAAGGTGCTCGAGAAGGCCAAACTTCAACTGGTTTTAGAAAAAATTATCAACTAAATTGTAATAAAACTGAGTATAGATGGAAGAGTCTCGAGACTTCCTCTTGTTGAAAAATATACCAAATTTAATTTTTTTTATTTTATAACTTCAGTTTTCACAGAATCACAGAATGAACTAGGTTGGAAAAGACCTTTGATATTAAGTCCAGCCTATGCATGCCTTTGCCCCAGGGGAAGGGAAAGTTTCTTTCCATGGGCGTTATTCCACCAATGATGAGCTTAACGTCAACAGACTGGGAGTAGCACAGAAGATGCACAAAAGATAACAAGTCAACAGCCATTAATGGACCATCAACTCCAAACAACACCCCTGGAACGGACAGTGACACCTGGTCTGGGAAAGGAGAGATAAGAATGGGAAACTCATTAACATCAGAGGCGAAGAGATCTGTAACCAACAGGAAACCAAATACTAAGAACTGCACAACTTGGGACCAGTGAATATTGAACCAATGAATCTCTATGGGTTTGACTGTATAAAGTTTGGGAAAAATCTGGTAAAATTCATGTGTCACTGGAATGATTCTCTCTGCACACCTGGGCTATGTGTGGATGAAATTATTTCCGTTGCACATCCTGGCCAGGACGACATCCTGGCCAGAATAAAGTGATGCCTTGATTCTCTAACGCTAAAAATGTTGTTGGAGGGTTTTTGTTGTTCCCGCAGTTTTGGTGACACTCTGTAGGAATCATGATCCTCAAAATACAAGGAAAATGACTAAAGGAAATGCGTGATTTTGAAAGATGCTGAAAAATAATATTGGGGGAACTCAATTCATCAGCACTGAACTGATGCAAGGGGACAAACTCAGCATTGGCCTCCTGCAGATTTGTCTGTTCCATTATTCACACCTTCAGTATCCAATTTTAATTTTTATCTGTTTGGTTGGGTTTTGTTTGTTTTGGTTTGGGGTTTGTTTGTGAGGAAGGAAAGCTTTGGTTTGTTCACATTCTGCATAAGAAGCCACCTGCAACCAATTGCTTTGTCAGAAAACCTAGATTTAAAAATTCTGCAAATAATTTTTCTCGTGCATCACTTTGGGAACCATTTCTAACAAACTCTGTCACTTGCCCCAGCAGCAGAGCTTTGACTGCCCCAATCTGCAAACACTGCCTGTAACTGTGGGCCAGCCATTCCTCCCATCCTCACTCCCCAAACTCCTTTTCCCACTAAAGAGATGCAGACTGGAACTAAGATATCTACAAATCAAACCCGAAGTACCGGGATCAGCCCGAGCTCTGTAAGATTTACCAACCCAGGAAATGCTGATTAGGGGAACAGGCGTTTGCAAAAAGCAACAATGAATTTTCTGCGTAAGATTTATGGACATAATAAGAGCTGTAATAGACGTTTTCCCTGGAATGGAACCCGCAGCCGTGTCCTAAATAAAACAAGCACTCAGCGAGCTCAGCCACTTCGCACTTCAAAGCCCGCAGCCAAGGCAGGCATCAATCTCAATGCTCCAGACACTCTCAGTCTCAGTTACACTTAAACGGTCTCACAATCACCCTTTTCCTGGGAGTGGCGGCACCGCAGGAGGCTCGGAACAGCCTCAAAGAGCCTGAATGGAAACAAACCCAGCGCCGCGTTCATTCACCAAATTAACCTTTGGAATACGCTGTGGAAGAGGGGGAAGATGGAGGTGCCCACTGTGCCTGAGCAGGGAGCACCATCCCCCGGGGCTGCAGGGATCTCACTGATAAATAAACAGGATTATAAACCCCCCTGCAGACTCCCGGGAGAAGATTTAGCACGCGCTGGCAGAAGCGTTCCTGCTCTCGCTCACACGGGACATCAAAGCTGCACGCTGGATTCTCCCCCCTGTTCTCATCAGGAAAATGTTCCTGCGATAATTAATTCACTGGGAGAAATCTCTCACCTGGAGACAGTTATGTAAGGAAAAAGGAAAATAAACGAGCAAGGCAGTGGCAGTGCAACCCCCGAGCTGGGAACAAGGCTGGAAACAGGCTGTGGATAAGGCTATGGATCAGGTTGGGATCCAGGCTGTGGATCAGGCTGGGATCCAGGCTATGGATCAGGCTGGGAACAGGCTGTGGATAAGGCTGGGATCCAGGCTGTGGATCGGGTTGGGATCCAGGCTGTGGATCAGGCTGGGAACAGGCTGTGGATCAGGTTGGGATCCAGGCTGTGGATCAGGCTGGGATCCAGGCTGTGGATAAGGCTGTGGATCAGGCTGGGATCCAGGCTGTGGATCAGGCTGGGAACAGGCTGTGGATCAGGTTGGGATCCAGGCTGTGGATCAGGCTGGGATCCAGGCTGTGGATAAGGCTGTGGATCAGGCTGGGATCCAGGCTGTGGATCAGGCTGGGAACAGGCTGTGGATCAGGTTGGGATCCAGGCTGTGGATCAGGCTGGGATCCAGGCTGTGGATAAGGCTGTGGATCAGGCTGGGATCCAGGCTGTGGATCAGGCTGGGAACAGGCTGTGGATCAGGTTGGGATCCAGGCTGTGGATCAGGCTGGGATCCAGGCTGTGGATAAGGCTGTGGATCAGGCTGGGATCCAGGCTGTGGATCAGGCTGGGAACAGGCTGTGGATCAGGTTGGGATCCAGGCTGTGGATCAGGCTGGGATCCAGGCTGTGGATAAGGCTGTGGATCAGGCTGGGATCCAGGCTGTGGATCAGGCTGGGAACAGGCTGTGGATCAGGTTGGGATCCAGGCTGTGGATCAGGCTGGGATCCAGGCTGTGGATAAGGCTGTGGATCAGGCTGGGATCCAGGCTGTGGATCAGGCTGGGATCAGGGCTATGGATCAGGCTGGGAACAGGCTGTGGATCAGGCTGGGATCCAGGCTGTGGATCAGGCTGGGATCCAGGCTGTGAGCCAGGCCTGCCCCACCAAGGAGCTCAGGAGAGAAGGGATGCCACAGAACTGAAAACCTGCCCCAGCTGTCAAACCCTCCTGCTCCTTTCCACAGCAACCCGAGCTGTGGCACTACAGACACCCCCGTGCCCACGGCCCCCTCTCTCCCAGCCCAGCAGGTGGAGCATGCCAGCTCTCCGGCTGTTCCCGTTGTCCCCACAGCCCGTGTCACACAATGCCACCGACTCCTTCCCCGCAGCACAGGGCACGGCCTGAATGCCACAGCCACTCACAATCCTGGCCTGGTGCTAATTATAGCCAGGCAGAGTCTGGAATAAATCTGCTCCCTGACACCACAGCCCTGCCCCTCTCCTGCCTGCACATCCCCACAGCTTCCAAGGTCACTCAGACATGGAACACCCCCTTCCAGCCACCTTTGTTTCTCCTTCCCCTGGGTACCTCCCTATGGAAACACCCAACATGGATGTGGCTGATCCCGGAGTTAACATTTCCCAGTCCAGCTCTCCTAAGAACCAAGATTTCTGCAGGGCACTAAATGGTGAAGCTTTAATGAACAATATTGGGTGTGCAGCTGGCCCTCACTGTCCCTTCCTGCCCTGCTGTTCACAGCTCTCAGGGTTGATTCCATGCTATGTTTGACATGGCCTGGGATAGGCATATGGATGCCTCCATGTGGAAAGGGTTGGATTACACTCACAGACCCCTTCCTGAAACCCAATCAGCTTTTTTTTTGATGGTAATTTATATATTAAACCTAGATAATGCACCCCATCTGTGTAAGTGCCACGTGTGTCACCCAACTGGACGATGCTGTGACCATGGGAAGGGACAACTTCTCCTCGTCCAACAGAAAGTATTTCAAACTGGAAAGGGCAGCCTGGCTTGCACAGAGCTCAAAGGAAGGTTTTCTTTATCCAAGGAAAGCTTGAAAAGGACATTTATATTGGTCTTAACTGTGCTTCACGTCATTCCCTACTGAGAGAGGAGATATCAACTACCTTACAGGATTTAGGGCTAAATATCAACAAACTCTTCTCCTACAGAAAGAATAGTTATTTTTTGGGGTTTATATACACATATAGATAAAACCCAGACATACATGCACTCATATATATGTTTATATACGTGTGTACTATTTCTTATCTCTCTATATCCTGATCTCAATCTCCTGGCCCCTAAGAGGAATTAGCAAAACAAACCCCGGAGATCTGTTCTGGGCTCAGAACATCTGAAAGCCTCAGGGGCCTGTCAGGGAGTTAAATGTCTGTTTGTGGGCCTGAACTTTATGGTATCTTTGCAAATGGAAGCAAACAGATGATGAAGTTACATCCCAAAATCACCTCTTGCTGAGTTACTCAAGATCTGTCTTAAAACTGCCCCACAGGCAGGGCAGGAGTCCAGAGCTGAGGGGCCAGGAGTCTCCTCCACATTCCCAGTCTCCCAATAAACCTGGGAAATCTAAAGAAACAGAAATCCTGTGTGATCCCTGCCCAAAACCAGCTCAGAAATGTGCAGCTTGTACCACAGATCATATCCCTCAGCCCCTAAGAGGGAATGGCTCACCCAAAGACAAGGAACAAGGAATTATTGATAAAAACCTGAAAACAATATCCAGGCCAGAGGAATATTCTTCTCCTTTTTTTAATTTAGAAAAGCCATTGCAGACCAGGCTTGGAGCAACACCACACACACAAACAGTGTCTGATCCCTCACTCTGAATGTCAAATCCCACTCCAGGGCTGGGCAGGGCTCCTGTTCCAGCAGCCCAAAAGCTGAAGCAGTTGCCGTGTGCTGATTTGGTTTCCTGGCTGCAAACACGGCTGGGCTGGAGCTCACGGGAGCTCATCAAACATTCATTAAAAACCAAGCAGCTGTTTATATTAATAGCGATTACACAAATCTTAAGAGTAAATTGTAATGAATTCCACCTGTGAGGTGAAAGATACTCTATCCACTGCAGAATGGTTCAGGAAACTGATCCCCAGTGCTGCAGACTGGATTTAGGAAGCCAGAGCCTTTCATTCCACCTTGGGTATTATGGTATATCCAGGCAAATCTCCACTGTGAAAAGCAAAAGATCTTTCACCAGCACTTTGTTTCTAACTCATGACATCCCACCTGCCTGGATAGTTTAATTTTTTTCTACTCTCACAGCCATTTTCTCACCTGATTCAATAACAAAACAAAATCTCCATTCACTGTTCCATCAGAGCAGGTTGAACTCGCAGGGCCCAGTTAATTTAGCAAAGCCTTAAGACAACTTTCAATTTAAAACATGTCATTTGTCACAGGTCTGGTAGGAATTAAGAGGGCAAGAAGTATAAAAAACACATTTAATGGGGTCATGATACCATCCCCCAGTTTTAAAGCCCAGAGGTTTCTCCCACATAATGTCACCGTGCACCACCATGTGCTCCCCCAGACGCTCCACGTCTGTGTGTCTCTCTCGCTGCAACAATTAGACAGTTCACAGAGAAAACACCAGTTAATTAGCTCAGGTTTTAGGGTGATACTCGGGGGAAGCACCTCATTACACATTCCTGCTGCAGAGTAACACAGCCAGTGAGCTGCAGCAGAGAAGAGGTGAGCCTGAGCAGCCACCTTGGCACAGGCGAACCAGAGTCCCGTGGGATCTGCTCCAGCTTATCCAGGAGCTGATTGGAACCAACCACAGCCCAAAAAAACGGGCAGTGCCTGGCAGCCTGACTGAACCCAACCACAGCCCAAAAAAACGGGCAGTGCCTGGCAGCCTGATTGGAACCAACCACAGCCCGAGGAGCTGGGCAGTGCCTGGCAGCCTGATTGAACCCAACCACAGCCTGAGGAAACGGGCAGTGCCTGGCAGCCTGATAGTAACCAAGCACAGCCCGAGGAGCTGGGCAGTGCCTGGCAGCCTGATTGGAACCAACCACAGCCTGAGGAAACGGGCAGTGCCTGGCAGCCTGACTGAACCCAACCACAGCCCAAAAAAGGGGCAGTGCCTGNGGGCAGTGCCTGGCAGCCTGACTGGAACCAAGCACAGCCCGAGGAAACGGGCAGTGCCTGGCAGCCTGACTGAAACCAACCACAGCCCGAGGAGCCGGGCAGTGCCTGGCAGCCTGACTGGAACCAAGCACAGCCCGAGGAGCTGGGCAGCCCCTGGCAGCCTCTCACCTGTGCAGGAACTTCTCGTAGGTCTGGCGGTAGGCGAAGCCGGCCCGGCGCACCCGCACGTTCTCCAGCAGCCCCAGGTACTCCACCTGGTGCCGGCACCGCTCCTCGTCAAAGAGCTGCGGGGACTTCTTGTCGTTGGGCTTGATGCAGCGCACGTAGTAGGGCTCCTGGGGACAGAGCACAGCAGTGTCACCCGGGCAGAACACTCTGTGCAGACACAACCCTTCCTGCACCAGCTGCGAGCCCAGCCCAGCAGGTCTGGCTGCTCAGCAGGAATCAGAAGGTTAAAACAGAAGTGACAGTAACAGTGTTTAAGAAAAGCCTGAATGTGGCAGTCAGTGCCATGGTCTGGGTGACAAGGTCATAGTTTGGACTCGATGATCTCAAAGGCCTTTTCCAGCCTGGCTGACTCTGATTCTGTGGTTCTGTGATTCTGTGATGTTCCCCTCCTTCGCGCCCTGCCCTGACCCCTTTCAGGACCCACGTGTTCCCCACTGGAGCTCCACTGGCCTGCATTGTGCACCCACCTGTTGCCCTGACTTCTGTAGTCTTTCTATGTGTTCATTCTTTGATAAACTTTCTCACACACTTTCTGCAAACATAGTCATGTTTTGTTAACTGTACTCTATTGTTTTCATTCCTTTCTCCGGGATGGAGAATGTTTGATGGACTGTTCTGTTAACTAATGGGAATGGAAGAGGTGGCAACCTCATCCTCCAATCCATGGTCATTCCTAGAAATATATATATATATGAAAAGAATAAACAGCCAGGCCTCTTTTCCTGGCCCGGGCGGTGAAGTGAAAAGGATTCGGGTTGGAGCGCTTCTTTTCGTGTCCTAGAGCAACATCTGGAAGTCAGGGCAACATCCACCCAGCACCACGTCCCCCTCCTCCTCTGCTGTGAGGATAACAACACCAGTCCTCAGAAAGGATATCAAACCCGTGGAATTCACGGAATTCACTGCCCTGTTGGATACAGGTTTGCCTGCATCACCTCCAAAACCAGCCTGGTCACTCCACCACTTTTATCTGTGCTGAGCCAAGTCAAACATCCCCAGTTCCAACACAGCTGAAGGATGGAAAGGATGGAGCCCCAAATGCAGCTGCCTCCTGCCACCCTTCCTCAGAACAAGCACAGGCCACCAGCACGTGGGTTCCTCTTTCTGCACCACCTTGGACTTGCAGGGGGCAGGGAAGGTGCAGTGGGGACAGCTGCCTTTACTCCACCCTGCAGAGGTCCTGCCCTGTGCTGCCAGGGCTGACCCTGGATGTCCAGGTGAGTCCCACGGGGTCACACTCCTTTCCCTGCCAGCCCTCCTGCACCCTGAGATAAGTCCCACACAGGTCTGTTGGAGTATTTTGATGTTTACTTTTAATTTTGTGAGATAAAAGGCAGTTTTTGTTTAGGCCAATATCATCTGTAACCAGCACCAGCCTGTGAGGGGGGGCTACAAAGCCTTTAACCTTTTGTACTTCCATCCCACTGGCTTTTGGAGTCCATTCATTTCTTCCTCTTCATGGCTGGCTTTTGCTATCCCAATTCTGACTTTGTTGGTGTGTGGAAAAGCAATTAATAATCATAGAATCACAAAATATTCTGAGTCAGACCCCTGGCATCATCCAGTCCAAGTCCTACACAGACCCCCCAACAACCCCACCCTGTCCATCCCTGGCAGCGCTGTCCAAACGCTCCTGGAGCTCTGGCAGCCTCGGGGCCGTGCCCATTCCCTGGGGAGCCTGGGCAGTGCCAGCACCCTCTGGGGGAAGAACCTTTCCCTGATCTCCAGCCTGACCCTGCCCTGGCACAGCTTCATATAAAGCCCACCGTAGCTTTTCAAATTCTATTCTTGTAACATTAATAGATACAACTTCTTCAGTAGCCCTTGCAAAAGGAGTGGCACATCCTGCAGGCTGGCAGAGCCCACCAGCCCCAGCCTGAGAGAGAACTCCAGGAGGATCCCAGTGAGCTCAGAAGGTCCCAGTATGACCAGAGGCTTCCAGAGGATGGCAGAGATACACACAAACTGCAGCATTCCAAAGGCAGCTCACAGCCATTTGACATGGGGATAAAGGGAATACACGGCCTGGGTGACATCGTGACAAAATGTCACCTTTGACAACCACAACTGATAACCAGCAAAGACCTTTCAGCAATCTGGACCAGATGAAGCCAATGGCTGTGAAACCACCTCTAACAGTGCCCTGAGGAACCTGAGGGATCCCAAAAGGGAAAGCCCAGGAATTCTCCAGAGGAGCCTGTTCTGTTCCAGCACTCCTGGATGGCCTCAAAAACCCACAATGGTAACAAAGGGGAGGAATGGTCTGGGAAAAAAAAAAAGAATTTAGTGAGAACAAATGCAAAGTTCCACATTTAGCAGAAATAGTTGGTTAATAAAGAATGAAAAACTGATTTGACCCGGGTGCTAAAGAGATCCAGGAGTTCTAGCTGACGTGAGGCAAATCCATGTTCTTCTAGGAAAGGGCACAAGAGCAGGAAAATTGCAAGACAAAAAACCCAACACATTTCTAGTCCTCTGAGCATCTCATGCAGCCAGGGCACTGCAGTCCAAGTGGGAATGTGAGTCAATGCAGGAAAGAAGAAGAAAGATCAAAAATCCAGCAAATGTGACTCAGAGGAATTGTGGGTTTAGCCTAGAAGGACCAAGGAGGCACAGAACCCCCCTGGTGGGAGATTTTGTGTTTTAAAGGATAGATACGAGGAAATACAAATGTTCAGCTTTAGGACAAAGAAGCCATGGCTTTCACCACAGTATAAAAATTCAAATTAAGCTTCAGGAAAACAAGGAGTGAGAACAGAATGCCTGTGGGAAGGAGGCAATATCCACCAGTGGGGAGAAGAGCCTGCAAAGGAAAGATACAGGCAGAGGTGTCCTCAAACATGAGGTGAATTAGGTGCACTCCCAAGCTCCCCCTCAGCCCTATTTTCTATGATTTGTCTATGATTCAGCCTTATTTCTATGATTTGAGGTCACTTACCTAATCTCAGGATAATTTTAAAGGCCCCAAATTGCCATTTCCCTTCAGTAATGCTGAGGAAGCAGATCATCCATGGCTGTCCTGGCTAATCCTGACACAACCTGCAGCTTTGCAGCACCCTGGACCAGCCCACGGATCCTGCCCTCAAAAAAAAAAGTGAGCCATGAACAGGCCAAGAGAGGGAGGCCTTGGAAAGCAGAGCCTCCCATCCTGAAAGCTGAGACAAGCCTCTGGATCTTCCAGGGAGGGTGTTGGGCTGGAAGGTTTCCCTGCTTTCCTAAGGATGGGATCAGCAGCACCAGGCTGTGATTTCTCCAGGAAATGTCCTTGGGGAGGGAATAGACAGCAAAAGCTGAGCCAAGCACCCACAAGGAGCTGGCAGCATCCTGGCCCTGCCCACCCTCCCAGCAGCAGCCCAGGAGCAGGGATGGGTGTGAGGAGTGCGGGAGAAACAGGAGGATGTGTGGGCAACATCCCTTCCTGCACCCTCTCCCTTCTCCCAGCGACTCCAGCGCTCCCCAAGCACGTCAGGAACTGCTGGTTCCCGGCCTTGCCTGGCTCCTCTCCCAGCACACAGGGAACTGGGAGCACTGGGAACACGTGGAAGCACTGCCCAGCTCCCAGCAAACCTGCTGAGCCCACGGGCAGCACTCTCCTCATCGGCTCTTCTCAGAGCAGGGGGCTCGGACAAGCAGGGAGCACCAAGGACACGGCTTCCCCAGGGCCAGGCTGGACGGGCTCGGAGCAACCTGGGACACTGGGAGGGGTCTCTGCCCATGGACGGGGGTGGAGTGAGATGATCAGGCACTGGAACAGCTCCCCAGGGGATGGTCAGAGCCCATGGAGCTCCAGGAGCATTTGGACAACGCTCTCAGGGATGCACAGGGTGGGACTGCTGGGGTGTCTGTGCAGGGCCAGGAGCTGGATCAATGCTCCTTGGGGATCCCTTCCAACTCGGGATATTCCATGATTCTGAGATAAGCTCTGAGGTCCCTTCCAACCCAAACCATTCCATGATGATTCCATGATGTGACACCGGGCAGCTGAGCAACAGCTCTGTTCTGTGCAAGGTCTTCTCCAAGGTCACCACCACCGAGCACTTCCCTCTGCCACAGCAGTTCAGAGACTCAGAATTATTAAGGATGGAAAAGACCTTTAAGATCATCAAACCCAACTGCTGACCCAGCACCACCATCAGTTCACCACAAACCCACATCCTCCAGTCCCACATCCACATGTTTTTGAACACTTCCAGGGATGGGGACTCCACCCCACTCCCTGGGCAGCTGTGCCAGGGCTGGATAACCCTTTCAGTAAAAAAAGGTTTCCCAATATCCAATTTAAACCTCTCCTGGCACAATTTGAGGCCGTTCCTTCTCCTGTCACTTGTTCCTGGGAGCAGAGCATGACCCCACCTGGCTGCACCCTCCTATCAGGGAGCTGGAGAGATCATTCTTTTCAACTCAACTCATCCCAGTGACACTTTGTCTGCTTTCCTTAAGGAGAAGAAAGTGACACATAATAAGCTGGTACAATTTTAAGAGATTTAAGAGAATTTCCATATTCACTGTTTTGGCTTTCTCCTGGAATCCTCTCTGCATGGAAAGGGAGGTTTCCAAGGCTCTTCATTCATGCAAGAGTCTCCTGGCAGCTCTCAGAACTTGCTGTGGCTGCCCTGATCTCCTAAAACCTGGCTCCCACGTGATTGGGAATGAGCTGCTTAGGGAAATGCAGGATATACAGAGAACTCTGAATTACACCTGGACTTGGATGCTGGCAAAGAGCCCAAAGCTAGAACTTTGAATGGGCAGCACTTCAGCACTTGTCCCCTTCCCCTCCTGCTGATCTTCACCCTGGGCCACTTCCCCAACCACACCATGAGGGACAAACCTCGCTCAGTGTCAGGAGCAGGGTCACCAACACCAGCTGGTGCCAGGCCAGGCCAGATCTGCCCTGTGCTGCACTTGGTGGCAGGATGAATAGAAATCATCTAAATCCGTTGGTGGGGTTGATATCACAAATATTCCACATTCAATCCAGAGAACTGCAACACCTTGGGAACAGAGCATCCAAATGAAAGAAACATGGAATGGTTTGGGTTGGAAGGAACTGTGAAGATCACCCACTGCCACCCCCTGCCATGGGCAGGGACACCTTCTACTGTCCCAGGTGACTCCAAGCCCTGTCCAACCAGGCCTGGGACACTTCCAGGGATGGAGCAGCCGCAGCTTCTCTGGACATGCCATCAGGAGCATGAATTCCAGAAGTGTCACTGGTTCAGTGCTGACTGGACAGCAGCCAGTTCTCAGCTGTTCATCACAGCTGCCACAGAACCCCCAGCACTGGCCGGGCTGTCGGGCACAGCTCTGCCACTCAAAAATGCAAAACCCTTCAAATCCGTGACTTCAGGGACAGCACAAAGGGCTGTGGCTGTGCCTGCATTTGATATTAAAAGGCTGAAATCCTTTGGAAAGCAGGAATGGGAAGTGCCTGCACAGACAGGAGACCATCTATCAGTGCAATTACAGTGTAATTAAAGCCTCTCAGAAATGACAGCTCCTGGAGTAAATTCTAAAGTAGATTATTCCATGCTTCCAATCCCCCCAGCCCCAGCTCTTCAGGGGGATAATTATGCAGCTCCCATTCTTGCTGTCAGAGAAGTGCAGTTTGTAAAGGGAAGAACAGAAATGCAGAGACACAAAGGCCCCAGCTTTGAAAGCTCTTTAGATGTCTAATTGCAGCTGATTTTATTTTTTTTCAATCAAGCGGAGCGACTTTTAGATTTTTAAGTGTTAAAGGGAAACCAAACCAGCTTTCAGCTATTGCACCCTAAAAAAACTCCTTCTTGAGGGGTTTCTTTTCTGTACTTAACAGCTCCTTACATGAGAGAAGGGATGGGACACGGGACTGACAAATTTGTGCTGGATGTGTCCAATCAGTCACAGTGGTGACATTGTAACTCACCAGAGGTGAAGCCTGTCAGCCTGGATAGGAGAGGGGAGAGACGGAAGGGAGAGTCAGACAAAAGGAGTTAGAGAGGAGGAGGAAAAGAAGAAAAGAAACCAGGAAGAGATGCATGTCCAGAGAGTTCCCAGAGAATCTCATCAGTCACAGCTTGGGCAGCCACAGGGCTTCCTGTGTCGGGATTTACAAAACAGCCACCCAAAATAATCCATCACAGACAGAAGAGCTTGGGCAGTAAAATGTGCTTGAGATATGGCACATGGCAACTGGAAAAGGCAGTTTTTGTTTTGAGTGGTTTGGTTTTGGAAAAAACACAGCACTTTTTTCTACCTAGGAGAAGTTTTTGCCCAAAAGATTCTGGAAATCTGGATGATTTCAGCAGCATTGAGAACCAGTGCTGATAAGCATAATTTAAACTCAGCATGCTCCAAAACAAGATTTCACGGAGTCACAGAACTGTTCAGGCTGGAAAAGCCCTCTGAGATCGAATCCAGCTGATTCTCCAGCACTGCCAAGGCCACCACTGACCATGTCCCCAAGTGCCACATCCATATGGCTTTTAAATCCCTCCAGGGATGGGACTCCCTGCCCTGGGCAGCTGTGCCAATGCCTAACCACCCTTTCCATGAAGGAATTTTCCCAATATCCCACCTAGACCTCCCCTGGCCCAGCCTGAGGCCGTTCCCTCTCCTCCTGTCCCTGTTCCCTGGGAGCAGAGGCTCAGCTGGCACCTCCAGGCAGCTTTGGTGGGTCCCAGCCCCTCCTGCAGAGCTCAGATCAAACCCACTCCAGAACAGCAACACAAAAATACAGAACCATGGAATCACAGAATATCCTCAGCTGGGAGGATCCCCAGACATCATCCAGTCCCACCCTGGCCCTGCACAGACCCCCCAACAGCCCCACCCTGGGCACCCCTGGCAGCGCTGTCCAAACGCTCCTGGAGCTCTGGCAGCCTCGGGGCCGTGCCCATTCCCTGGGGAGCCTGGGCAGTGCCAGCACCCTCTGGGAATGACCCTATAAACCAGGTGTGATTTCATGTCCTACCTCTGGAAACAAGAAGTGAGGGCAGCTCTCTCTTGCTGTGCACAGCCAGCACTGGGTGGCCGTGCTCTGACAGGCTGCCTTTGCTCCCACAGCTCCGAGGAGACACTCGGAGCACTTCACTCTCTATTGCTGAATTATTCTGAATGTGAACACACAGCAGCACCGGGCAGTGTCTGTTCATCTCTTGTGGGCTGTACCCCAGTGCCAGGAGTCCAGCAAGGCCACCCAGCTCCAGTAACACCCCAATATTGTTCAGGGATCTCAGCTCACACGAGGGGTCCCAGTGCTTGCTCAGCTGTGCCACTCCAACAGCTCCTTCCCAGAGCATTCCCTTCCCCTCTTCCTTCACACAACATGGTGCTTGCCCAGGCAATGCCTTCTACCATAAAAATGAAATATTTGATGAAATAAAAGCTTTCCCTCCTCACTAACCCTCTGGCATGGCAAAGAGGAGGAAAGAAGGAACTCACACAGATCTGCCTGTACTGTATGGAACCCATTGGCCTGGGAAGCCAGAGAGAATCTCTCTGCCATGAACAGCATCCTCTGGGCCCTCTGCCCAAAGAGCTTTGCTGAAGGTGATTTGATATAATAATTATTACCTAAGACTGGCTTTCCTATGAGTGAAAGATGCACTGGTCCTGGAGAAACCAAAAACCCACTTTCTTCATGAGGGATGCAGGTGACCCTCCCTCGTGACCTGCCCAGCCAAAAGCTGGTTTGGCACAGACAGGGCTCCTCTGCCTTTGATCAGCTCAGCTCCCGATGGATGGCAGCGATGGGAAGGTGGGAATCTCTCCAAGGAGAAGCCACACTCTCCTCATCAGAAGTCAGAGTCAATTTTGAAACAGGAATCTTTACCTTCAGTGTCAGGTTGTCCACCAGTGCAATCATGGAGTTCTTGAACAGAGTAGCTGCTGTCAGAGGTCTCTTGGTGACCTCAGTGATGCTCAGTTTCCCTTCAGGCCACATCATCTTCAACACAGGGTTGGAGCTGTGAGAAAGTCTCTTTAATTGCAGTCTCCCAGCACTTCCACTCCACTGACAATCCAACAGCTGCTTTCTACCCAGACCCACTCCTGCTTCCAGCTCACAGGGCATCACCCACGCCAGGGTGACATTCCTGGCACATTTTGTGCTCTTAAGAGCAAGTTCAGGCTTACAACTGAATATTCTGGAAAAACAGCACATTCTCCCTTCAGATCAAGATGTGCAGGAGTAGGACAGTGAAAACCCCACAGAGTGATCCATCAAAGGCAGGGGCTGCCTCACTGATACAACGGGAAGAATTTAATCACCACAGAGGAGAGCGAGACCCACACCATCCTCCCTTGGAACCTGTCACCTGTGTTCAAGCTGCATTTCTGCGCCTCTCTTGATATTGAACGTAATTTATACACTTTAGCCTGTATTTTTGAAGGCTTCAGGGTGAGGTAAACTGGCCCTGATGGATGGCAAAAGCTCAGGAACAGACAAAAACTGAGCACATTTACAGCAATCCAATGGGCAATCTGTCACAGACTTTAATGTGCTGGAAGTGGTGTTTGGGAACAGGATTTTCCAGAGACTTCACAGAAAACAGGCTAAATTTAATAAAACCACATAGCAAATATTTTGCAAGGTTTCTGGTCAATGGGAAGTGTTGAAAACAGGAACACTGGGACTGCTCAGGGGAGCACAGCCAGCCAACCCAAAGGGCTGCAGACCAATTTAACACCTGCACAGGTAAACAGTGCCCACCACTGCAGGGTGTCTGTGCCCACTGTCCTCTGAGCAGAGCCCCTGAAATCTGCAGATTACAAAATCAGGACATGTTTATTGCCAGGTGAAGAAAAACAGCTCCATGGGCACTTCCACCCACATTCTGATGGGATTTCCAATCACCAGGCAACTTTTTCTTGCCCAACAGGACCTCATGGTTTGCACTTTCCACACATGCTCTGCACACATGAAAGGATTCAAATCTATTTGCCCATTTCCCCCTATATTTTCTTTCAAAAAAGGGTGCTTTAGCTGGGGCAAAGGATATCTGTTGTTGACCAAAGCCCCCCAGTATCTTCAGGACTGATTACAGAGCAGTGATGGTAAATCTGCAACTGGTTAATGACAAATCAGGCAGCACAAGCAAGCTCTGCACTATCTTGATTGCACAATCAGTTGGTTTCAAACAAACACTTTAAATTCAGTTCAATTAAAGGCTGCTTCAGAACAGAAACAACATGTACAGAATTAGGACTTTAACCTGAAAAATCAAACTGACAGCCTCTGGGTCATGGGAGATGCACAAAGATCAAATCCCAAAGCAAGGTGTTTATTCACACACACTGAAGACAGAATCACTGAAAACCTGAGTCTCTGATAGCATCACTCCACAAAAAAGGATTCTGACAAATCAGATTAAAATTCACCTCATTAATATTCTTACCTGTTGTACATGAGGCGTTTGAAGTCTTGAAATAAAGTGTCCTTGTTTTTGTCAATAAATCCAGTGACTGAGTAACTAAAAAAACAAAGGAAAAACAGAGTTAATTGCAAAGTAGCAAAGGCCTCCTGTGAGCTGCTGGTAACTGTGGAATCAGCATCCCTGCACTGCTACAGACCCAGCTCAGGAGTCCAGCCCTGCTCCCAGCCTGCCACTGAGTGCTGCAGGAGCAGAGTGTGGGACTGGGGTCCTCGGGCCCAGCTCCCAGCTCCAGCACAGGAACAACACACCCGGCTTCAGAGAGCCCCAGAGCTGTGCAGGGCATGGCTGGGACACCTCACTGCACCTGGGCAGGGGTAGATGGCCCAAATTCAGGAGTTACACTCAGGATTCTGTCTCCGAACTGAACGAGTGTTTGTGGTAAATCCCAGAGAAATTCAGGTTTGTTTTTCAGTCTGTGCAGTCTGACCCTCTCGTGGTGGAGAGAGTCTGAATGCCAGAGCAGCCTCTGGCCAGCGACTGGGGAGCTCCCCTGGAAATAACACACACCTTACAGATTCCTTCCTTCCTCTATTCCCACAGCAACACCACTCCAGCAGGTCACTGTTTCAGGGTTTCATCTCTTCTCCAAGTCTCAAGGCAGGCAGTGCTCTGTCCTCATGGAAGAGGCCCAAAATCTCCCCATTCAGTGACTCCCATGCAGATGTTTCCTGAGCTCCAGATCCCACCCTGGGAAGCTGCATCCAACCTGCAGACTCTGGGATCAACCCACAACCTGCAAATCCCTGTATGGAGCCATCCTCAAATCACAGAATCATGGAGCAGGACCTTTTAAAAGTCATCCAGTGCCACCCCTGCCATGGCAGGGGCACCTTCCACTATCCCAGGGTGCTCCAAGCCCCCTCCAGCCTGGCCTTGGACACTGCCAGGGATCCAGGGGCAGCCACAGCTGCTCTGGGCACCCTGTGCCAGGGCCTCACCATGCTCAAGCCTTAGGGCTCCACATAAGATCTGAGCCTGAGCTATCTCTGATTCCTTTCATATTTCAGTTTTCTTTTACACCATTTGTCAGCCTCTGGCAGTTCAGAAGGTTTAACCACTAAGACAACACCTTGTATTTTCTCCTCCAAAACCCCCTGAAATCAAGGATGTCTGTCAGGAACTGCTCAGCAAAGGCTCCAGAAGACAACCTGCCTGTGCTACACGGGCTCCAGTCTGATCACACTGGTTGTGCTTGGAAATTAAAGGTAAAATTAATCTCAGGCTGAAAGAAATAATGAATTATTCCCTCAGTAACTCCCCTTCTTCTGACATGGGAAGTTACACAAATCCTAAACCATTAAGTGACTCCAGTGGTATTCCACACAACAGCTTTCCCAGCAAATGGTTCCTACCATGTGCATCCTTCACTTCCACTCACTCTCCCTTCCCACTGCTGTCACCTCCTGCACTGTTCCTGCAGGCTCCAGGCAAGCACTTCCCAGCCCTCCTGCCCTGATCCCTCCTGCAGGTTATCACTCCCCTGTGCTTCCAGCCTGCTCCAGCTGATTGGAGAATTTAAAGCCAGAGTTATATAATCACACCAAACAGATGTCTAAACCAGATTTTATTAGCTCAGTGTAGCTTTCTTGCATAAACACTGCTGCCTTTTTTCCCTCTTTTTTTCCCCTGGAGCACTGCTCTCCCCTCACCCCCACCCCTCGCTCTCCTTTTGTTTCACTCCAAGTACAAATTCCCACTCTGTAGAGCATGGCACCAGCAGAAGATTTAATTGATAAGCAAGCGCTGCACTCTGTAATTGTGTGTGACAGCTATTCTGGCTTGCACCAGAAGCAGCAGTAAATCAGAATATTGTACCACTTCAGAGCTGCTGGGAAGACAAAAATAGAAGGTGCAACTTTATTTCTGAAGGAAACTCACATCACATCCCCGGCGTAGTGCTTGATCCGGAAGTCTCTGTCGAACTCCAGCGTTTTGTCCGTGGCACAAAGCTGAAATAAATTCACATGCATGAAAATACCACCCATGGGTTGATATTAAAACACCACCCCTGGATTTACAAGCTCCATGGAAGAGCAACCTGCCTTCAAAACAGCACCGGGAACTGCAGGAATTCTGCTTTCTATGTGCATGTGCAGATGTGAAACCCAGTGCTGGATAATGTTTTCATGGATGCACTGTAAGAACATGTACAAATGAAGCTGCAAGAGCCTATAATTTCATTAGGAAATTGATATTATCTCAGAAACACCATTATGCAAAAAGAACACTCGTGCCTGTAGAGAAACATTGCACCCACGAGTTAATTTATGACTTTTTAAAAACCTTCTTTTATATTTTTTTGCCATTGCAATGTAACTCCTCAGCAGAGAAACAGGCCAACTGCTGTGGCAACAGCAGATCCCAGATCCCTCCTGGTTATCTGACACCCCTCAAAGAGGAACCCCCCTGCAGATCCACTGCTCCAGCCCCCTGCTCCCAGCTCAAATTCCCATCCCATCCCCTTCCTTCAGTACAACAGAAGATGTCCAGTGCCCACATGGCAGCTGTTCAGCAGCAGTGGCTGTAACACACTCATCCCTTCAGGAATAGCAGGAGCCAAAAAATCCATCAGGGTTTGCTTAATTAAAAAGGGAGAATGAGATAAGAATGAGGATTTTGTTATAGGCAAAAGGAGCAGGAGATGAATTAAGTCTTTGCAGGCAGCATTTAACAACACCGAGGGCTATGAGCAGATATCTGCTATCCACAAAAGGTCTTGGAGAAATAAAAGAGGAAATTAGCATGGTTGAAATGCAGGGCAGGAGATATGATTAGGAGCAGGGAGATACACTCCAAAAATTCACCTGTGTCCAAGAGCACAAGATAGATTAACTCAAAACTCAAACTATAAGAACAGATTTAAAAAGTGGGATATATTTTACACAAAAGTAATCACAAGGAGGAGCCCAAGGAGTGTGAGAACCAAGGTCCCCAGGAGGTCCCAGAGGTGTGGGAAGTCCAGCATGGCAGGAGCAGGGAGCACCAGGAGCTGCAGAGCTGATGGATGACCAGGGTGCAGCAGAACACAGAGCAAATGAAGGAATGAGGCAATACCAGGAAAACAAAGTCATTTTTCTTGCTGCAATGTGTTCCCAGCACGGGGCTGGGGAGTGCCTTTGTCAGCCACCCAAACACACAGCTCAAACCAACAAGTCAATAAAAGAGGTAAACACCAAATGGAAAAAGAAGTGTGTCTGTGCTACCAGACAGGGCACAGCAGGCAGCACAAGCTCCTCCTAAGGCTCATCCAGCTCTGGAGAGGCTGGAAGGAGCCACAGCACAGCAATCAGGGATTTTGTTGTTTGCTGGTTTGTTTTTCCCTAAGGAGTGATTCTCTCCAAACCTTGTGTCTTCTGGACAAAGCAGTTAAAATTAGTGAAAAAAAGACCAGCAAGTCCACTGTTACAGTGGATCATCTGCCTGGGTTTCTGTGAGCCCTTGCACGAGGCTCCTCACTGACAGCTCACAGCGTTTGAGGGCGAGTAAAGACAGGAGAAAGGTGTGGGAAAGATGGGAATCCTGTGGGAGCCTGCACTGAGGCTGTGCTTTCACAGCATCTGAAATGAGCCATAACCTGAGGGCACTGGGAAGGTCGTGGGGCTGGGGGTGGCACTTCATCACTGAGGGCTGCCTGGAAGAGCTGCGGGAGACACCGGAGCTAAATGAGGGCAAAGCAGAGCAATGAAACTCCCCAGCAGGGCAGGGATTCCCACCGAGAAAGGGCAAAGTTCACAGGAACTGATGGGCCTCAAACTCTACCTACCCTCCTTCATCTCAAAAGGACACGGAGAACTGGGAGAGGTGTGAGAGGCAAAACCCATCCCCTGCTGCCTGACTGCCCCGGGAGGATGGGCCATGAACTCGGCCTCTCTGGGTAGGAAAGAAATGTCCAGAGATAATGAAAAAAATGTGGGGATGATGTAGTGGAATACAAAAAAACTGTGTTTTGCCATTTAAAAACTAGGAGGTGAGAGTTGTAATCTACAATGGAAAAGGGAGGAGGGCAGGAAACAGGGAGGAAGGAGGTCCTTACATGAGTATCTGAGCTGCGGCATTCTTTGTCAATTTAAAAAACCAAGAAGACCACACAAAAAACCCTATTAAGAACACCAGGAGGTTCCTGGGCTGCAGGTGCTTGGAGAATGGGAGCATTTGCCCCATACTGGGCTCTCACTTGGGCATTCACCACTGTCCAGTGTCTTGGGAGACACAACATCAGGTGGACTGGAATGGACTTTCTGATACTCTTCCCTTCACAACCAGTTTGTTGAGATTGATGCTCTCCACAATTTGAAGATTGAGGCATTCATGGACTGTCTGTCACTGCACTTGATCCTTCCAAAGTATAATATCAACAGCAAAGCAATGGAACTTGGAGAGGTTGAGGATACGAACAGTCATGTTGGGAAGGGCCACCAGAACAGCTGGCACATCTTCACATCCAGATTAGCATTAGACAAATCCGAGGAGGACACCCCACGCTCCAGAACACAACGTTCTGCCACAGATTCTGCTGCTGGAAGTGTCAAGCAGCATCCTCCTGGCTTGTTTGGCCCTCCCCAGGCCAAGGGCGCCGGCAGCGCGGAGCAGCCGGGTGCACAAAGTGGGACACGACAATTTAGGGCACGGCAGCCCCCCAGAGCTTCTCCACACGGAGCCTGTGTGCAGCAGGCTCTGCAGGGAGCACCGGAGCGTGAACCGGGCTGAGGGACGGAGCTGCTCCCAACACACCACTTTAACTCCTCGGGAACAGCTCCCATCCGCGTGGAACCTTACAGGACCTGCAGGGAGCCACTGCAGTCTGCAAGGGCAGGGCATGAGATGGAACCAAGCCCTTTGTTTTAACCCAAGTGAGAAGAGCCTGGCTCAGAAGGCTCAGGCTTCCCACAGCAGTTCTGGGTGGGATTGAGGAAGAGCTCTGAGGTGCTGGGACATCTGCAGAGATGCGATGGGGAGAAAAAATAATAATAATTATGCTGAGAGGTTTATGGGTCAATGTTTTCAAGGCTCTATTGATTTAACTAGAAATTAGCAAGCTAGGCAGATCCACCACCCCCTCCATAGACATTATTTATAGCAGGATTCCTTGTCTCCCTCATAGCCTGTGCAGGCAGTTTCTGACAACGCCACCTCCTGCTGAGGAACGCTGCAGCTGGCAATGCTGTCCTTTAATGTCTCCTTGCTGGGAGGGGACTCCTGAAGGCAAGGACTCGAGCAGATTTTATTTTTAAATGTTCATTTTATAGCCTCCAATAATACCTCCTGAAATTCCATCCCCTTCTGCCACTGCACTAAAGGACCACCTGCTCCCTCTGTGGCAGAGCCCCTTCCCCTGGGCAGATGTGAGAGCAAGGACAGAACAGAAACCAAACTCCTCTCTCCACATCCACTGACCAGACAGCTCCAGAAACTGGACCACTCCCCCAGCACCCCGCTGCAGAGGATCCCAGGCTCCATCTCACCAGCATTACCACTATAGGAAGCAGTTTGCAATCAAACAGGAACCCAGACTAGGCCTCACACTTGTTTTCAGGTGGGTTTTCTCAGAACGTGCCATGTCACTGCTCAGGCACGTGAAATCTGGGTCAACACTGGAATCAAGGTCCCTGTCTGCCTCCCTGAGCTCGGGTGCACGTGGCAGGTGAGACATCAGGTGTGCTGCAGCAAAAGGGCATTTAAGGAAAGCAGCATCTGGGAGGGAAAAGTGGTTTTGGTTTACTTTCATCCTGGCCTCTCCTCAGACAGCCCCAGCCAGATCCATTGTTTATCCCGGGCCTCCCGGAGGCAGCCTTTAGCACATATCTTACACAACCAGGCTAATTTGGTATTTCTGACCTACATAAAACATTGTGCCGGGGTGGGAGGGAGCAGGGGGGACCAGCACTCTGAGCCATGCATTTCAGACAGTGTTTCTGAGTAGAGAGACATCAATAAATTAAAGGCCCTTATTTGATTACTCAGTGTGAAAGATTCTCAAATTAATCAGGCTGGTGACCATTTTGCAATCTGCTGCCAAGTGAGGAACAAATGAAGCCTTTTAATTCGCCCATTGTAGCCCAGACAAAGCCGGGCGAGGGGCCTGGGTGCTCTGAGGTGCAGTGGGAGATGAGCATGTTCTGCAGCCAATGACGATGAAAAAAGCCCAAATCACAGCGCTGTAATAATGCAGGAGTGTGAATAATTTCACTGTCACTATGTATTAGAGCAGCCTGGGAAGAACAACACGTGGGCCGAGCCGGCGCATCGATTGGTTCCAGATGACATCATGGTATGTCAAGGCACGAGCTCAGGCTCCTTTTATTCCGAATAAAAGGGATGTGCCATCGGACGTGCTGGAGCTCCCTCTGCCGGGTTCCTCTGGGGCTGGAGCTGCTCCGGGCTCCTCATCTCACACTCAGCCGCAGCGATTCCAACCCAGCCACCCCTAAACCCCTTTTTTCTCGTTCCATTCCACCTCGGAACACGGAGAAGGGATGGCAGAGGACAGCAAGGTCTGTGGGTTACCTTCCTGCTGGAGAAGTGCGCGTGCTTCCCCAGTTTGCTGTTGAGGGCCTCGAGGAACATCTCATCCGTGACTTTCCCCACATTCATGCAGGCATCGTCCAGAATGGCAATGATCCCTTTGTGCTGCTGCTCCACCAGGTCCACGATAACCTGGTTGTTGAAGTAATCAATCTGCAGGAAACAAAGGACAGGGCTGTTGGTGACCTTGGCTGCAGAAATGGGAGGGTACCAGTGCTGGCCACAGCACCCAGTGTGACAGTGAGGAGCAATCAGCTCTGAACATGCAGATCTCTAATTCCAGATCGAGCAGGCTGCTCTCCTACGCTGAACAGCAAAGAAAGTGATTTTTCAAACCCCTCAGATACGTCTCAAGACCTCTGCTGCAGAATGCCCTTTAAAACGTCTTTTACAACTCTGCTGTGTGCAGTCACCACAGTGACACTGCACATCCTGTCCTTGGCATTCTGAAGAGAGTTTGAACAGGAAAAGTCAAGATTTTTGTGTTACTATCAACTAGAGAAATTCAAAAGCACTCAGAACAGAAACCCACAGTCGTGTGTGTGGCATCACAGAGGTGCCACAAGAGGTTTCATCTCAGACCTGGAGTCCCTTATTTTCCCAAGGAGACACGTGGTGAGGTGAGTGGGGAGCTCCTGCCCCAGCCTGACAGGACAGCTGGCAGGGACACAGATGTCCCATCGACTGGAGCCTGCATGTGGAGCAACTTCAGATCTGGGACTTGTGCTGGTACACTGACCTCCCAGCGACCTCTCCCTCCCCTGCCAAAGCACTCACATGCTTCCAGGGAATTCCCTCTCGCTGGTACTCCTCCTGCTCCTGCTTTAGAACCAGCTGGATGAAGAGCTGCTGCAGCTTTTCATTGCAGTAATTAATGCAGAATTGTTCAAAACTGCGAAGACATGAGAAGAAAAGGTGATGAGTGTTCTGGGAAAGATGAGGGCACAACACTGGGCTGTAGAAGGTGGCTGACCTGTTGTTGTCAAATATCTCGAAGCCATAGATATCCAGGACCCCAATGACTGTGTTCTTGCCATGCACGGTGGTGTCGTAGTTCTTCACCTCGATGACATCGTTGATGTGTGTCACAATCCAGCAGAAGAGCCGCTCGTAAATGGCCTGCAGGAAACACAGACTGAGGGCTCCTGCCTGCACCTGCCTCAGCTCTTCCCAGGAAATTCAACACAGCTCATTCCAGGCCTCCACCAAAGCTGCAGGTAATGTTCTGCTGAAAGTGAGCAGCTACTGACTGGGGAAAATATTCTATGGAAGTTTCTTTTCTTTCTTCCAAAACTCATTTATAACAAGTCAAAATCCCAGTGAGGTCACTGAGTGCAGCAGTTCCCTAATTTGCTTCCAGTCAGCTTTTCAGCTGCCTAATAAGTACCATTCCTGAGAATTATTTAACAATAGTGAGGAGCAAGGGAGAGGTCAGTCACAGAAACCCAACAACTGAACACGATGACAGGAGAATAATCCTGTTCACCTTTCACGAAGAAAATGTTCTGTAGGCAGAGGTATCTTCACAGTCTTCATGTTCAAAATGTGCTGTGAAGCTGAGTAAATACATTATCGCAGGAAAAGAAGTCAAGTTAATAATCAAGGACCTTCATAACTTCATCTGTTCCTCCCTTATAATTTGATTTCTTAGCAGAGGAGGAACAATTGTCACTCCTGCCATCAGTACCCACTATTCTCGTGGAAGGTGTCCCTACCCATGGCAGGGGGTAGGAACGAGACGGTCTTTAATGTCCCTTCAACCCAAACCATTCTACAATTCTTTAAAAAAAAATTAAAAAATAATACTTCGTGTTTCCAACCTGAATTCTAGATATTACAGTTCCACTCTCTACTCTTTGAATTTAACTGCAAAATGAAGTTGATGATCCCATTTCACAGAGAATTCCTCCCTGTAGGACACATTGGCAGATGTCAGCCTGGCCTGCAGCCTGTCCCCTCCTCGATGTGCCCGGCACTGCTGGCTGTGGGAGCTGGACCCGTGCTGGAAGGGCAGGGGTGGGGAGGTGCCACAAACCCCCAGAGAACTCAGGAGCAGGCAGGTTCAGAGTGAAATCTGCAGGATGTACAGCGAGCACTGTGCTTACGGACCCACCAGGAATCCTCCTGGGACTGAGCACTGTGCAGTTCTGACAGCAGCGCCTCCCTCGGGCCGTTCTTTGCTGCACCGGGAGCAGCTCAGCCCAGGGGCCGAGGCAGCAGAAACGTGCCTGGGTGAGTGTCACACCCCCGTGCAGAGCAGGGGGGCTGCAACTCACCTTTGCAAAGGCGTCCCTGCCGTAGGTGGCCTCCTGCTCCGTGTGCTGCTTGTCGATGACGTCCCTGCCCGTGGCCACCGTCCGGAACAGCAGCGCCTTCTCCACCAGCTCGGCCTTGGTGGACAGCAGCTCGGCGATGGCCGACACCACCTTGCTGTTCTCGATGATGGGAGTGTCTCCATCCACAAAGAACTTCAGGTTCCCCTGCAATCAGCAGCGTTTCTCAATCTGCCCTTTACTAGCACGCCCCAAGTCCATCCATTTTCCACCTCTTATTCCCAGTAGGAAATATCCTGCCGCACTGAAAAGTGGGTCTTGCTTATCCACACACTCAAAGCTCCAGTGGGAGCAGCAAAGGCTTTCTCAAAGCAAAGCATTCCTGCTCAGCGTTCAGCTCAGCTTTTGGGACAAATGACATCAAACACTTCCTGAGATTTAATCAAACGCCATCCCAAGATTCAGAGTCCAGGCACAGGGAATTGCACCACGTATACAAATGCTGGATGTAGCATTTGTCCTCACCAGCTGCAGTTCTCCTGGCAGTGCTCCTGCCCCAGAGGGAATGGGAATGGCTGGGAGGTCGGTGCCAGTGGGCAGCACCCCCCAGCACAGCTCTGCTCCCGGGCACTGTCTGCACCAGCATTTAGCAGTGACACCCCCTGGTGATCCACAGCAGAGGGTGCTCTCCCAGCCTGCCTGCATGGCCCCACTCTGCTCTGCCTGCCTTCCTTCCCAGTACCCCAAAGAGAAGAAGGAACTGGAACAAAGCTGTTCTTTGCCACCCTCCTCCTGCCCACCTCTTTCCTCAGGGAAACCCAAGAGCTGAGCAACAGGGACACTGTGCAGGGGAGGAGGCTCTGGGGCTCCCAGGAGCATCCAGGAGAAGGAAGGATTTCCTCAGCCTCAGAACACAAAGAATTAAGAGGTCTCCTGTGTTTCCTGTGCTCAACCTTCACCATGAAGTGAAGCAGAACCACTGTGGTGAAGGTGAGTGTGAGGGCAAAAAGGGACAGAAGCTCCCTATGCCCTCACTGCCAAACCCCAACAATCCCTTTTTCAGGACATTTAACAACTCCCAGTAGTTAGTGGGATGTCTGGTTTGGGATCTGGAACATGCAGGAATACATGTGACCATTACTGCAGTGCCCTGTTCCAGCAAGGACTGCCTCTCCCCACTGGAGCTGAGAACTGGACACACTTTCCCAGCCAACAGAGCTTCCAAGTGCTTCTGCAGCAGGAAAATCCGAGCTGCTGGCAGCACAAGCCCTCCTGAGGAACAGCCCAGGGACGGGTTCAGGGATGGATATCCACGGGCAGGGAGCTCACCAGGTGCAGAATGGCTGCCACGATTTTGTAGACAGTCTGAATCTCCTCCTGCTTGAAGCCAATCACCTTCATGGCATCAGCGACTGCCTTGAACTCGGCCCCGTCATTGATGGAACACTGAGGGGAGAGAGAAGTTTGGGATGGAGGGGCTTTAATGGAAGTCAGCTGTGAGGAACCAAGGATTTCATCAGCCCATGGGAAATAAAGATGCACTTTGATGTTCCTCACATGCAAGACATTGTCATGAGGTTTCCCAGCTTATTCCAGTGCCATCTTGCGTGCTTGGACACTGAACCCTGCACTGCACACACATATTCTGGCAGCAGGAGACACAGAAATCCACCACAGCACAATAAATTTCCCAGTGGAATTTGCTGAGAAAGAGTTCATAAAAAATCCCAGAACAGGGACAATTTGTGCAGTCACAGACCCTCTGAGCAGAGCCTGCAGAGCACCAGCAGGAAATCTCTGTTCTCCACCTTTCTCAAGATGAGCCTCTCCCTCCCTCCCTGCAGCCTCCTGGGTTCGTTTTCAATGCACATTTTTAGAGAGAGTCATCTGACACGGGAGGAGGTCTCTGGGTTTCCGTACCAAAGTGCATCTCACAAAAGCACCTAGGAAATCAGGGAGTCTTGGGTCTGAACCCTGCTCCAAAGGGACAATGCTAGGGACAACTCCAGATGTATCTGAAGTGTTCAGGATCTTGTTGTCCTAGAAACTTTATGGGTTTGTTCCCTTCTTTCCTGCTCAGAGTTCCACTCTGAGGACAAGTCAGACATGAAGACTCAGTGCTTCAGTAACTCAAAGATCCTGCTGCAAAAAAGTGAGTCCTTATGGCTTTTTGATGCAGAAAGCACTTTAAGTTACCCATCATGGAGCATGCAATGTCTGCCACTGGTAATGGGTCAAATATCCACACCTGCATTTATTAATAAATCATTTTATAAGCAGACACATGCAGCATGCACAGGTTTATTTGGATATTTTAAGCAGAAAAAATCGTATTTCTTCTATGATTTAAGTACACTCATGCTTTATCTTTTAGTGCCAGAAACTTAATTACAAACAGCACTCCAGTGTCACCTTTCCATATTCACCCCCACTGATCTCAACTTCTGCTAGCTCAGCAGTGCTTTGAGCACTTGCAGCAGCATTCCCAATGTTAAGCAGTCCCTGGGTCCCTCAGACCCTCACCTTGAGCTGTGCCCCAGGGCAGATGTAGCTGTAGGCTGATGCATCCTTCTGGAGGTGCAGAGAACGCAGGAGCTGCTCAGAACCTCCCTGCAGGAGCTGCATCAAGAGAGTTTTAAGAAACGGTGAATGAAAGATATAAAATTCTTCTTTTTTCTCTCTTATTCATCTGTTTGATAAGCAAAATCATAAAAATGTTAATTACTGCTGCAATATGTGGAGCACAACGTGCGAGATGCAGAGTCTGCACTGGTGCAGGGCTCTGCCACCAAAATCCCTGTCCTTTAGAGTCACAACTGTATAAAAACCAGCCTGAACCCCCTCACAGACCTATTCACACCTGTGCCGTGCCACAGCTGTGCCTTGGCAAGCACACTGCCCACACAGAGACTTTTCCTCCTGGAAATTACACATCCCTGAGGAAAGTGCTAACACGCCATCATGGAGTACTGGAAAGTGGAAAAAAAATAAACAAACCTCCCCTGCCCTCACTGCAGAATCAAGGTTACACTAATAGGCTGACCAGATCCCCCAAAGGACACACAGAGAACCACCACACAATGTGGAAGACATTAAAGAACATCCAAAAAACCAAAAAAGTCAACTTGGTGTTATAAAACTACTTCCATATGGACTAAAGGCCTCAAGAGAAAATAAAGAGATTAGGCTTACTACAAATAAAACAGTGAGTCAAAGTCCAATGTCCTACCATATTTGTTTAGTCAGCCTCCTTTTAAGTTTATGAATGTGTTAATATGGGACTGGAGGATAGAAAACAATCCCTCTTCCCAGGCTCCCTCCCAGCCCAGGCCCCCGCAGAGAACTGAAGAACCCAAGATCACCCAAGATGCTGCACAAGGGATCCCTCTGCAGAACACATGAGGGTGACAGCCCTGAGGGCTCTGCCCAAGGTGTCTGGGAAACTGGGGACAGGTCACTGCTCCAGCAAAGGAACACAAACCTGGTAGAAGGAGTGGAAGCTTCGTTCCCCAGGCTGCTGCACGATCACACGGGACTGGGGGAACAAAACACAGGGCTGGCTGTTAGTGGGACATCAGCACCTCCCCTCAGACACCCTGACCACCACGACACCCCAAATCCATCCCACCTCACACTCAGGCTCTTGGGAACACCATCACACACGTGTGACCCTGGAGCTTGAGGTCTAGAGTCAAAAGCACCAGCTTGTGTAAGAGCTGCAGTGTCCTACTTCCATCCAGGAATCCCATGTGGGAACCACAGGGTGGCTTTCATGGAAGAGTCAAATAAAACATCATTTTAGTTTTAGAATTATTGAATCACTGGAAATGAAAACCAGGACTCTGTGACTACAGACAAATGCTCAGGGCCTGGTGGCCACCACTCCTACACCCCCAGGACAGGCTGCCCAGCTCCCAGCCACAGTACCAGGGAATGCTCTGCTCTGACACAAGGGCCTTGTTCTAGGGAGCCATAGCTCCATTCCAGAATCCTCATTCCAAACCAGTGTAAAACAGCACAAAAAAGGGTTAAATGCAGCAGACATTCAGTCAACAAGCAACATGTCCTTATTTTATGCTACAAGTTTGAACTATGCAGAGTGATAAGGAACAAAATTGTGTTGGGGAGGTTTAGGTTGGAGCTCAGGGAAAGGTTTTTCCCCCAGAGGGTGCTGGGCACTGCCCGGGCTCCCCAGGGAATGGGCACGGCCCCGAGGCTGCCAGAGCTCCAGGAGTGTTTGGACAGCGCTGCCAGGGATGGACAGGGTGGGGTTTTTGGGGTGTCTGTGCAGGGCCAGGGTGGCACTGGGTGATCCTTGGGGTCCCTTCCAGCCCAGGATATTTCATGATTCAGTGTGTTCCTGCTGCAAAGCCACTTTCTGTTATGGCTTATTTTTGGGCCAGAGCCTCCACTGCTTTCAAACGGAAACAAATTTAACATGGGAGAAGTCAAGAACATGAAATAAACAATCAGGATAAATAAATCATCAGGATTTAAGTCACTGCAGCTGCAGTCCCAGCCCTCTTTTTACATCAAAGTATCCCAAGTTAAATGTTTGGGTTTGTTGTTTTGTTTTTTAAAATAAAGTGTTTATTCTGAAAATAGACTTCAGGGAAATAAGGGGAGAAGTAAAAAAGAAACACAAACAAAAAAGGGTGTTGGCAGATGTGGTCAAACAGAGAATCAAAACCAGACGTGTCTCACACAGCAAGAACTGTTAATGGCTCACGCCTGGTTTCTCCAGTTTTGCATATTCCAATGTTTTCAGACACCACTTAATGACACGAAGAAAATAATTATGCTGAGGATCACTTGGAATATATGAAAACAACGCTACCAACAGCTCACCCAAGGCTGTGGCATTATTCCAAAATAACACTTCTCAAGCAGACTTGCTCCCTACAGCCCTGGAGATCTCCTCCTCCAAGGAGAGCTCCGTGGAGGAACTACAAAGCAGGAGTTGTGCAGCAGGTAAATTGTATCCAAATAAAAACTGAGATTAAATTTCACCCCCCCGCCCCTCAAATCCTTTGGGTAACACAGTCCTGTTCCTGGTGAGCTCTGGAAGTTGTGGTGCTCCAGGAACAGGGTGCTGCCAGCACTGCAGTGGCTTTCCTGACTCCTGAGGAAAAATTAAGCCCTGGATTTATTTCCATGCCCTCAGACCTCACCTGCTGTACATGTTTGAACAGAAAACTTTTACTGGCAAAGCCCAGACTGCAAAAGTAACTCCAGCAAAGGCTGCAACCCTGGAAGGGAGGGTGCCTTACCTTTTCTAGCAGGTAATTATTGATGTGCCCACCTATGGGGTCTCCCTTGAAATCGAAGTTGATGTCCATGTATTTTCCAAACCGGCTGGAATTGTCGTTGCGGTTTGTTTTGGCGTTGCCAAAGGCCTCCAACACACAGTTGGATTTCAGCAGGATGTTCTTCACTCTGCAGCAGGGATGGATGGATGGAAAAGGGAACAGGGTAAGACTTCAACACTCACACCACGGGATTTTTTTTCACAGCCATTTCTCCAGAAGAATTCAATGACAGCAGTGATGCTCTTTGATGGCAGATTTGGGCAGATGTGGATGACATCAGCAACCCCATGGGAAATCAGCTGGGAGCTGTCAGCAACGCTTCTCAGAGCAAGCAAATGCTCTTTGGTTCAAAGACTAGACACCCCCCTGAAAACAGCACCAGAAATTCAGTTTCTATACACATTTGAATTCTGAAACCAATTTTCTCTTTTTCAAGTCATTTTCAAAAGTTCATTTGAGGTAGGTTTAAGTCTGTTTCTGCAGAAAGCCACATTCTTTGCTCCAAAACTTTTACTCCAGGACAGAGAGGGACATTTTGCAATTCAGAATCATGTGAGCCTGGAAGGTCAGGAAATACACTCCTTGCACTCCACATGGTGTTCTAGCCCACCCAAATTTCAGGCAATTTGCCTCAGGAAAAGTGATTTAGAGTCATTTAGGTTGGCAAAGACCTCTAAGATCATCGAGTCCCGCCATTAGATGGTTGATATTGGCTGGATGGTATTTCTAGATGCTGTTTTGATTTTGAAAGTTTTAACTTTAAAAATAAACTTTTGAATGTGATTTCAGCTATTAATATTGCAAAATTCCCAGAGTAAAAGCAGTACCTGAACAAGTTAAGTATAAATCAGCATGTACAAGAGACCATCTGATAAGGTGGTGCTGCAGAGCTCACAGAAAGAGATCCACAAGCAGGAGAATTTCCCTTCTTTTCCAGCCCAGGCCTTACCTCTCCACCTCAGCCCTCTGCCCGGGGTTGGTGATGGCTGCTATGTACTGCATTATGTATTTACTGGCCTCAGTTTTCCCAGCCCCGCTTTCACCTGGGGGCAGAAACACCACGGTGACCAAACAGATGAAAAAAGCAAAACAAATCATTGGACAGAAGACCTCAATTCTACCCCAACAGTGCCTGGGAGGTTCGAGTTTTTCTTTTAAAGCAATCTTTGTGTGCACTTGGGACGTTTTCTAAACACAGCCATAGCCCTGCCTGGCTGCTGCTGCTGCTGGGCTGACTTTGAGCAATTGTGCTGGGAGATTTCACAGGTCGGGAAAAGGGCTGGCACACAGAGGATCAAAGGAATATTGTTAGAGGAGAAAGCCTGGCCTGCAGCAGCACAAGGGGCCACTGTTCAGCACCCCAGCCCGGGGCTCTCTCCTTTCAGAGCAGCCCGAGCACGGGGACATCAAGGAAACGAAGTGCCAGGATCCAGCCAGGGATCACTCTGGTACCAGCCCTGCTCCCACTGCTGGAGCCACGGCCTTTCCAAAGGAGCAGGGAGCAAACAGTGGCCAGTCAGGGCAGTGACAAAAATCAGCAGCTCCCGAGGAGAGACAAGCCCAGTTCTGCTGATCCCAGCTCTGCTGATCCCAGCTCACTCCTGATCCCAGATCACTCCTGATCCCAGGTCACTCCTGATGCCAGGTCACACCCCTGAGCAGACACAGGGCTCCTGCTCACATTATCCCTCTGCAGGCACAGATCCAGCTCCTGACTGGCACCAGCTCTTGAATGAGATAAGAAATAATTGTGCCGGTCTCCACACACGGATTCAAATGCAAATGAGCAGCTTTAAGATTAATGAAGTTTCTTTTATAAAACGCTGTCATTAGCCAAGCCATTATTCTCCTTCCGCCTGGAATTTCACACAGATCAAGTGCTCATCACCATGCAGAGCCCTCCCAGCCTACCTGAGATGACAATGCAGGTGTCTTTGGATCGTCTCTTCATGGCTTTGTAAGCAGCATCAGCGATGGCAAAGAGGTGGGGAGGCCTCTCGTAGAGCTCCCTGCCCCTGTACTGCTCGATCGTGTCCCGCCCGTAGATGTTCAGGTTCTTGTAAGGATTCATGGAAACAACCACCTCCCCGATGAAGGTGTAAATCCGGCCTTTCTCGAAGCTGCCCGGCAGGAGACAAAAGGCACGAATCAGACAAATGGAGAGGTTCAGGACAGGCGGCTGCCCGGGCCATCAGGTCAACTCTTCCCTCCATCACCCCATGGAAACACCACAATAAAAGCCTGGCTCCGGACATGTCCCGAGCAGGGATGGCACAGCAGCAGGTACAAGACCCGAGGGTACAAGGACAACGACCCAGGGCTGGCTTGGAGTTCCACCACCTACAAAGGACCTTTCTACCTCTGTTTCACTTCCAGATACGTGATATGGAATTTACAGTTTCTACAACTGACAGTAAGTGAACACGAGTGTGAGGAGCAAATCTAATCTGCTTCGTAAAGGGGATTTACAGGCAAATCCTTTTTTCACATTCTGTGGTTGTCCATGACCCAGCTCAGGTCAGAGGAGCAGAAGTTCTGAAGTCCTCACTGAGAGGTCTAATCACACTTGAAAGTAAACAAAGACAGAAGCCCAGGAGGGAATTGCATCCTCTCATCTCTAGCTGTGAGTCCTTTTTGCTGGAAGGCACTTCAGTATCATCATTGCTGCTAAACCAGAGGGGAAAAATTTCTAAGAATGTGTGCAAACAACCCTAAACTACACCATTCCTATCCCTACCTGGCCTTTTGATTCTTTCTGCAAACAAGACAGAAAATAGCTTGATGTTAGTTTAAAAAATGTGTTTAAGTTAGAAGATATTTCCAAACAAATTCCCATTTTATTGAAAGTTACGTATGAGGAGAGCTCAGAATAATTCCAGATTAACAGCTGAAGAATTCACACAGCATTTGTTTCTCAGGAAGAGAAAGGACGGCAGCAGGTTTAGGGATCGACACACAAACCCTGGATTTCCAGCGCCAATCCCTGTCTGCAGCTGTACTTAAACCTCGGGACATTAGATGGCACCAGAGCCCCTCCAAAGAGCCCGGGAGCCTCGAATCCGGATGGACTCCGGCACAAATTCCAGCATTACTTTATTGAATTTATTACCACCCCCATGTGGTGACAGCCCTGACGTTTTCTATTGTTCATTTGAGAATTTTCTGCAGCATCTTGGCAGCGTCAGTTTTTAGCAGGTGTAATAAAACTCAAGAAACATCATCCAGCAATCAGCATTCTACTTTCTAGAAGTGTTTGTGCCTCCAACTCCAGCTTCCTCCTGGAACACTTCACTAGGAAGACACGAGAACGTCCTCTTGTTCCTACATCACTTTTAACAGAAGGTGTCCTGATACGCATTTCCCAAAACAATAACGAGCTTAAAATGCAAAGATATTTGACATTTTTGAGATATATGCTGTTTGAAAGGTACTAGTAATGTTTTAGAAAAGATAAGGTCAACATAATCAGCAATACCAATACCCCTAATTTTAATTTTTTGGAAGATCGCAAACAGGTAGAAGTGCAAAGGGGTCGGATACCAGGCTGGGAGCCCACGGGGGACTCTGCATACACAGAGGAGAGCTTGGAAAACCAAACGCACACAACACTTGTTGGCATTAAGGAGATCAAGTCACACTGGGACATCAATATGTAATGGAAACCACAAGGACATCACAATGAGCAGAACCGTTCCCACCTTTTGGAGATGGACACCCGAAAAAGGTGAGTTTCCCAATGGAGAACTTCTAGGCTGCTCTCCCAAGTCCCTGCCCAGCAGCACAGAACTGCTGCTCAAGGCACTATTGATGCTGAAAACAAAGATCCAGCAGATTGTGGATGAGGTTTTAAGCCAAATGAGCAGCTGGAGGGTTCACGGCCACAGAGAGGGTGAGGGGGGTTGGTTTAGCTGAGAAATAAAGAAATAAAGGCCATTCCTGCTGCAGTGTCACCAAGCCACCATCACAGCACCCAATACTCTGACCTCTTCCTTGAGTAATGAATTATGTAAACTTGCATTGCCAGACCCAGTTTAAGTTTCCTCCCACGACAGTTCAGCATCCCTGAGTGAATCATAGACTCAGGGAATGTCCTGAGTGGGAAGGGACCCCCAGGATCACCCAGTCCCACCCCAGCCCTGCACAGACACCCCAACAACCCCACCCTGGGCACCCCTGGCAGCGCTGTCCAAACACTCCTGGAGCTCTGGCAGCCTCGGGGCCGTGCCCATTCCCTGGGGAGCCTGGGCAGTGCCAGCACCCTCTCTCTCTAAGCAGAACCTCCAATCTGGCCCTGCCAGCCTGTCCCTGCAGAACCCCTGCTCCGGAGGGGTTCCAGCTGGGATGCTGGCACAGGCAGCAGGCTCACATCCTGCCTGTCACTTCCCCACAGCTCAGCTCAGACGACAGATCCCACACTGGGCCTCCAAGCCAAGTTCTAAAAGGTTTTACTGGGCTCTGATGAGTTGTGTCTTCAGCTCTGTGGCAAAAGGCAGATGGAGATGAGGGGGAAGAAGGATCTGTCTCCAGGCTTGACAAACAGGCACCTCTCCAGCCTGGCTTCGGGGATACAGAGTTTATGAACAAGTGACACTCCCATTTACCTCTCAGTTCATTTCTTTTTATTTCCTAGCACCAGAATTAAAATTCCAGAGCTGTGCTCAGATGTTCCCACCTGGAGCTCCGGCTCCTCACCCCTTGCTGCTGATAAAGCCCCTTTTCATCCCTGAGCGTGGCTCAGCACAGCAGCAGGCCAAGAACAGCAGGGCCTGTTTTCCTGGCCGCACGGCTCCGCAGGGAGAGCCGCCTTTGCCTTGCCCATGGAGCACTCAGCAAAGCTTAAGAAAACAACCCACGAGGGCAGTGCAAATGGGGAGCTTTGAGCTGCGTTAGACCCATGATTCCTCTTGCAGGGCAAGGTCACAAAACAGGACCATGAATCCATTTGGTGCTTTCCACACCAGCACAGTCATTTTAGTGCTGAGGTGTAACACACACAACTCGGGTTTCGTTTTTCAAAGCTCCTTGGGAAAAGGAACCCCACAGTCCATTCCTGGGGCGACACCCCCATGGTCAAACCTTGTTCTGTATCTCATGGAAATCACATCAGCCTGTGCTACAACAAAACATTTCCCTTTGATAATTCCATTTGAATCATTTTTCTATCAATGTCACAGAATCATGGAATATCCTGAGTGGGAAGGGACCCCCAGGATCACCCAGTCCCACCCCAGCCCTGCACAGACACCCCAACAACCCCACCCTGTCCATCCCTGGCAGCGCTGCCCAAATGCTCCTGGAGCTCTGGCAGCCTCGGGGCCGTGCCCATTCCCTGGGGAGCCCGGGCAGTGCCAGCACCTCTGGGGGAAGAACCTTTCCCTGAGATCCATCCCAAATCCCCCTGGCACAGCTCCAGCTGCTCCCTAGGTGCTGTACCTGTCACAGGGAGCAGAGACCGGAGCTGCCCCTGGGGAGGAGCTGCAGCCCCAGTGACTCTCCCCTCAGTCCCCTCTCTCCAGCAGCTCAGCAGCCAAAGAGCAATTCACAGTATTTAATCCTTGTGGGTTATTTTGAGGAGGAACATCAGCTCTTTCATGAGAAGTTTTTATACCAGTTTTTATGACCTCATTAAAACATCAATTGAAAATGAGAAAATAAAAACCAGTGAATCACAGAATATAAATCATTTTAAGGGAGAGAAATTCTCCTCTAGGAAAGACAAAGTCCACTAAGGCAAGAAAAAGGCTTTTACTTTGTTTTGTAGTTTTTATTTTTAGGGAAAGGAGTTTAAAAAAATAAAATCTTTAAGTCCAGACAGGGTATATTCACATGCAGTTGCTCCTGGAAAACACATTGCAGGAACTGGAACACTGAAGCAGAAATCTCCACCACCAGAGAGCACTCACATTTAGGATTTCCCCCACCTGACAAACACTCCAGTCAAAAATAAAACTGCTCTTACCGAGGAAATGATGCAACTTCAAATGCACTCAGTACAAATAAAGAAAAGTTAGTTGGCAAGACTTGGAACCCACACTCCCAAACAACATCTGCAGGACGGGACCGTTACACAAAGACACCCCACCAGGCCACCCCGCTCTGAGCACTCACATCAGACAGGGGATTCCTAATTAATCATTGACACGTAACTGCTCTGCTCCAGAAGCCAAAGAGCCCCTGGGGGGCACTGCCAGCCCTGAGCACCGGGCAAACGGCTCCTCACTGACCCACTGTGCCCGTCTGTGCCCATCTGTCCAACATCCGAGGGACAGAGCACCTGCTGGACAATCACAGCAGGTCACCAGGTTGCTGCTCCTTCAGCTGAGCTGAAGTGCAGGTGTTGGTATTCTGGATCATGTTCTACTGGAACAAGCCTTTCTCTGGTCCTGAGCTGCTCCTTTCTCAGCACTGCTCACAGACTGGCAGCACATTCTGCTTTACACACACACCCCAAAGCTTTCCCCGTTAGCAGGTGCTCCCTGAAGCTCCTGGGTCTCAGCCCTTCCTGATGCTCCACAGGTCCCCCAGGACAGAAGCTGCTCGGTCAGTCACAGCACAGACACCCACTGAGATGGGCTTTCAGTCCGGCTCTGCAGCAGGGGCTTAAAGGAAAGGAAATATTAAGGAAAAGCAAATAATTCAGGACAGAATAAGGGGTGCTACAGCTGCCTCAGCTGTGCTGGTCGGCGGCTACCCCAGCCCTACTGAAGGTTAAGAGAATCAAAACTGGTGGTTTCAAACTATTCTCTATTTCCAGCTTATTTGTGACCTCCAAAGCACAAACTGAAATACTGAGTATAAACACACAGCTTTTTCTCCCTCCTCTGTGCATGGGAAGAATGATCCAGGAGCAGCACACCTCTAGTAGTGGAGCAGGGACAATTCCTTTTCCTGTTGTAAACACCCCATGTGGTTTGGGTTACTCTCCTTACAAGCCTTAGTTATTTTTTTCCATGAAATAGATACATTAAAAATCCATGACTGCAGGCTTTGAGTCCATTCTTTTTGCAAATCTGCGTGGAGACATTTAATTAAAACTTGTGTTAATGAAGAGATGTTCATGGACAGCCAAGGCTGGGCCTTAAGGATATGTTCACTAAGGAAGGGAATTTAGGCAGACTTCTGGCATTGAAACCATATTTACCTGGTTTTGAAGTGCAAGAATGAGTAGCCTGCACTCACCAAGGGAACAACCCCATTGTCCTTGTGCTTTGGGAAGTGAGTGACTTTCCTAAAGCAAACTTCACTCTGCTTCAGGAACTTGTGCCTTTTCTATGTGATACCGGGTCTCCCTGCTGAGAGTTCAGTGCTGCTTAAAGACTTTATTTTAGGTAAATCTCAAAATAAACTCAGCTGTCAAGCAGGACTTCAAGTCTTTCAGTAAATTGCTCATAAACTGTCTCACAGAGAATCAGCCTCTCATAAGAACACTCAGATAAACAGGATTTGTGTTGGCAGAACTATGGCTAAAATATTCCTGCTGCTCTTGGAAAAACAGACCGAAAAACTGTCCAGTCAGTATAACCTCCCTGCACCAGGAAAACAATCCAAGTCTGTCCTGATCATGAATATGCATGTCTACAATATTCAAAATATGAATGTCTGCAAGGTTCTGATCCACCCTGAGGGCCAGAAAAACTGCAATTAAATTCATTTGGGGTGCAGGTGAGATTTTAGCAGTTGGCCTGCATGGACTCGGTGTTCAGATGCTGCCAGTTGAACAAAATAGGAAATGCCATTTGGAGCACGTTCTGCACCACTCCTTTCCTGTATGGAGGGAGCAGACAGGGCAGGGTGAGGAATACTCCATTCATCTGCAGCCTCCAGCCAGCTTTGAAATTAGGTTAAAAGAGTTCTTTGTAATGATGTCATTTTTTTCTAAATAAAATTAGCAAACTACAAGTGACCACTGCCACATCTTCCTCAACAAACCAAGGTTTAAGCAAATTGACTGTAATTTGATGAGGCTGATTCAGCTCCAACCCAGCTGACCCTTGAGTCATCCACCAGCTCTGGAAACCCACTGGGTAAGGTCAGGGGAAGGAAAATGGGAGATGGATGCTAAGCCAGCTCTAATGAACGCTGAATAGAGTCTAAAACTGGGAGATGTAGGAACAGGAATAATATTAAATTCCCTCTCCTTAAATATAAAGCACTAACCTTGCACTGAAAAGTTGCCAAACCACTAAACACAGGAGTCACTGAACCTTCATTTCTATTTGCGTCAGAGCGGCCGAGCTCCCTCCGCAGCAGGGGAGCACTGCACACTCCTTTTGCAGCTCTGGAAGCACAGCAGAAGGCACAAGCAGGCTTGAAACAGATAAGGAGTCAAGGGAAGTTCTTTGAAAAGCCTCCAGGACAACACAACGCTTTGTGGTTTATTCCAACCCGCACGGGAGGAAGTGGCTGCCAGCACAGGTAGAGGAAAGCAGTTTGCTCCCTGTGTGTGGAGCAGTGAAACACACTCCCAGTTTCCATGTGAAAACCTGGCTGGGACACTGTAAAATCCGAGTGCAGTAACCACATTGCTGTGCTCTGGGCAGGACGGTGTCCTGAGTGGGAATTATCCTGTGCTCCCAGATCTGACCAGGAAAGAGCAGAACAGGCTTGGCATAGCAGCAAACAAGAGGCTTCCATCTGCCCATAATCTCTAACTTTTTGATCTGTCAAATAAAAGCACATAACCTATAAAGGGACAGTAAAAAGCCAAAGAAAAGTCAGCAGTCAGGTGGGTTCTCCTCTCTGCTCCCATCACACCCTGAGCCAGCTGGATCACTGAGCCTGCCATGCAAAGGAACTCATTTAAATGCATGAGACTCACAAAACTACTGAGGAGGAGGAAAAGGTGGAAGTGATCACCTATAAATACCCGGGGAGATGAGAATCGTCCTGCCAGGCAGCTGGAAGAAAATATTAGACCGAACACAACACAGGCCCATACAAAGGGAAAATGGGAATGGAGGACCCTGGCCAACACAGGCAGGAGGGAAAGCTGCAGAGCAGTTCAGTGGCAGCTGCAAGGACCAGGGAGCCCTGCTGGATATAGCTGAGCTTATTTATGAATGTATTTAGAAGATTTGGCTTCCTGCACTGACCAACAACTGACTTCATGATCCATTATGTTCCTTCCGCTCTGATGTTACAGCACTCAGGTACTTGAAAAGGACATTTCACCTTCATTCACCTCCTCTTTCCAAACCCCACGTCCATAATAATTGTAACCTGCCACATCACGATTATCTCGGCCTTCAGTTCTGGGAATTCAGCTTTGCACGTTGGACTGTACACCACTGTGTTAAAGGATTTGCTACCTTCAGGCATTTCAGGGGACAAAACTGCAAAAAGACCTGCCCAAAAGGCAAACATCAGGGCACTGCCTGGTGGCTGGATAGATTTGCACCATGACGAAGATCCTGCCTGACTCCTTCGCCCTGGCTCAGTGGGGTGTGAATTCTGCAGCCGTGGCTTTGTCCCAGTGGTGTCCAGGCAAGCTGATGCTTCTAAATAACCTTCTTGTGAGGGATGCTGGAAGGGCTATAAAAACCTTCAACCCAGCAGAAAGATCCGAAAACATGCAGGAAAGCAAAGCCCATGACTGACTGAGCAAGCCCCTGTTCCATGCTCCAAGCTCTCCAGTAACTCAGGAAACAACAACCACTCACAAATAACATCACCCAAAACTGCAGCAGCCCCTGCACTGATGATTTATAACCTAATTTTCTGAGCCATGTTCTAACACATACCTGGTGTGACACTTTCCCAACTCTGTCCACGCTCTGGCTGAACTGGGAAAGGAGTCGACACTGTCTGGTTTAGAGGGGATGAAGGGGAAACGCTGACAAGTCTTCAGGTGTGGGAAGGACCAAGCTCTGGAGAAAGGGAGGGACAAGCCATGGTGGGCAGGTGAAGTAGGAATGGATCTGGGTGGTGGGGAGGGCATTGCATGAAGCCCTGGACAGATTCAGCCCCCTCTCCTCCTGTTGTCCCTTGAGCCCTTGCACAATTAACAGAACTCTGTGATAACTGCACCTCTACTCACTCCACAGGCCCAAGTGCCAAGGTACAGTCCCAGTATTCCACAGATTTTCTTTGGAAATGCCTGGAGACTCCTTTAGCAGTCAGCTGGCTGGGAGCTGCTGATGTTCAGCTGCTTCATTGTTCTGCTGGGAAGGAATATTCTGATTTGTTAAGCTCGTGGCCACTGCTGATCTGTGGATGCTACTGGAGGCCCTGAATGCAGCATTGTTTGGGACAGGGCTCAGAAAACCCAAGAATCCTCTTGCAGAATTAAGATACAGAACCCCATCTGCCAGCACTCCAGAAGACTGGCTCTGTGCTCTGGTAACGATACATCTAAATAAAATTAGAGCCTTATTTATACAAATACAGGCCATGCAAACCAGGCAAAAATAATAATGCAAAATAAGCATATAATGACTCATGTTTCTGCATCATTAGGGCTTCCTTTGGAGTTGTTGCAGTGATCTGCACCATGTCACCCCAAACCAAACAGTGGAAGTCCTTACACAGGCCTGGGTGTGGTCTGGCTGTGACACTGGGCTGTGACACCGGGCTGTGACAGTGGGCTCTGACAGTGGTCTGTGACCCTGGGCTGTGACACCAGGCTGTGACACTGGGATGTGACACCGGGCTGTGACACTGGGCTGTGACCCCGGGCTGTGACCCCGGGCTGTGACACCGGGCTGTGACACCAGGCTGTGACAGTGATCTGTGACACCGGGCTGTGACACTGGGCTCTGACCCCGGGCTGTGACCCCAGGCTGTGACACCAGGCTGTGACACTGGGCTGTGACCCCAGGCTGTGAGAGTGGGCTGTGACACTGGGCTGTGACAGTGGGCTCTGACAGTGGGCTCTGACCCCGGGCTGTGACACTGGGCTGTGACACCGGGCTTCTCGAGGCAGCCCAGGTTTCACAGCACATGATGGTGACTCAGCTCTGTGGTTTGGCCCACGAGCTGTCCCAGCCCTTCCAGTGCTAGCCAAGGGCTCTGGTGCACAAACCACTGAGTCTCCAAGCAGCAGATGAAGATATTCCACCTCCAGCTGCCCATCCTGCCCCTCAGTCAGCCTCCCTTCTGCCACATCTGCTGTGGGGACAACGAGGGACAGCTGTGACCTCGGCCACCCTCAGATTGCCACCAACGCCTTTCAGACACCAACGGCCTGAGCACGTGGACAAAGTACCACAAGCAGTGGAGGGGAAAATTAAGTTTGCAAATCACAAAGCAAATACGTTTCAACAATGTGTCCATGAACTGCTCAGGCTGAAAGGACTTTTCCTCGTGCTCCCTTGAAAGCATGGCTGGCCAGGAAAAGCTTCCCACTTGGATACAGATTTGGCTCAGGTTTGTTCTAGGGCTTTCCTTCAAGTATTTTCTATTCTGTACTAAAAAAGCTTCATGTCCCTAATGGTGATCTGAACAAATTGCCCTGAAATCCCTCTTCTCCATCTCCCAGTCTCTCCCATCACCAAGAATGGAGCAGGAGGTGCCCTAGAAGACAAACCCTCAGGCTCTGTAAGGGACAAGATCATGTCCGTGTGAAAAGGCCCAGTAAATACACAAGGCTTGTTCTTCCAATTAAAGAGCAACTAATATTTCCCAGAAAGTTTGGGTGAGCAATAAAGGGGTTCCTAACTACAACCAGGTGCAGTGGGTTCACTTGAGTGAGACTCACCTGGCAGATTCAGTATCAGGATCTTTCTCCCTCTCACTGGAAGTCAACTTCAAAAAGGGAAAAAGAGAAGGCAGACACATGCAATGCTTCAAACACCCTTGTGGGGATGCAAGTGCAGGGTAGAACTGGCAAGATAAGCAAATGCATTTGCACAGTGGCCTGAAGTACCTCACTTTACATTCTTTGAATGGAAAAGCAGCTGAGCAGCAGGAGAGCTGCTATTTATGCATTCATCATCCACTGCAAAAGGAGTGAATTCCTAAATGGCAACTGTACACAGATAACCCAGGGGAACATTAGCAATATGGAAAAGGACTTAAAAGGTTTGATTAGTAAAACAGATTACTTGATTTACATGCTGCTTGGTTTATCGTTTCAAATTATCACCGGAAAGATTGGGTTCATTTACTTCCCTTACATTTGACATATTTTTCTCTGTCAAAGACAGCTCCCACTCAGAAGCTGAAAGACTATTCAAGTAATAAAAATGTGAGACAGCACAAATACCACACAATTCAAAATTAACATCCAGATAACCTGAAAAGTATCTTGAATTTATCTGGCACAAGCCAAGCTGGCTTTGAGCACACAATCAAATTTTAAACCTAAGTCAGTGGAATTCAGAGCCCTGTGAAATTATTTAAGGATCTTTTGAAGGACAAATCAGCCCAAGGATTCAGGCAGGCTTCTACTTCTGTGAAGTATCAATTGTCAGGTAATGAGCATTAGTTAATAACAGTGTCCAAAAGTCAGAGCAGTGCCACAGTTTATCAAAAAGCTTAACAATGACGTTTTCGGCCACTAATTATTTATTGAAAGCACTGATTTAGCTTGGAGTGGTGGTGAAGTGACCCTCAGCTTTGGCAGACCCAGTTACACACTGAGAGCAGCTCGGGGTAAAACTGCTGCTCCTTGGCAGGGTGGTCACTCCCTGCTCACACCAGTCCCAGAGCTGGCCCCTCTCAGGGCAGGGGCGCTGGACCCTCCCCAGGTCCCCTCAAACAGCCCCTGCCAAGCTCTGGCACACACGGGCAGCTTCAGGTGACAGATGAACAGAACTGTGATTTTCAGGAAGAGCAGCACAGGTTTTCCAATTAATTTTGCTATCAGCTTTATCTAGTTTTTTTTTTTTAGAAATAAGCTTAATTAGCAGTTCAGAGCTGACACATCCTCCTCCAAACGCAGCTACCTCCCTCCCCTCCCCTGAGCAATCAGCTGCTGAACCCTCACAGAACAGCATGAAGCACAAAGGAACACTTGGAATCAACAAGTCTGGCAGTCACAAACCGTCAATCTCTTTACACCTCTTACAAACATAGAGAAAATAATCTATTAGATGGAAAACATATTTTCTACATAATTTTTCTATTTTTTAAAAAGTTAAGTGGTTTGTGTTACCCTTCTCACACTCATCCCTGCTGCACAAGAAAAGAACGGATATCTCATCCATACTCATGTAGTTGGAATAATCAAGATCTTCCTGAATTACCCCCCTAATTACAGACACAGGAATGGTCACTATCAGCTCCTCACACGCTCAGTGGGCAGCCTCCAGCAGGCAATAGCAAATGAGGGGAATGGCTCTACCACCAGTTTTCCAAGGACTTCTGGAAACCATGGAGTGCTTCCAGTTTCTCAGAATATTTTGCTGTGTCAGTGGGAAAGCACTGCCAATCCACACGTTTAGGTCGCAATCCATAGTGGAATACAACTGCCAACCATTACCTATCAGCACAGCCATCATGACATCAGCTCATCCATGGTTATCCACGAGCAGCAAAGCTGCCACCCTCACACCAAAGCAGCCTTTGGTGAACTTAAGAAATTCTGCTTTGAATGCAAGAATTTGAACCCACAATATATACACAGCTCTTATTGCATTTTAGATAAAAAGATTTAGACAAAATGATAAAAAGATTGTATAAAATGTAATGCAACAGTCACTAATACATGGCTCTCTCATAGATCCCAATCCTCAAGGATTACAGTATTTTCATGTTCTTTTTATTTAATGTAGCCATGGCTTTAAGGTGAAGAAGAGGAGGGTTAGATGGGATATCAGGAGGAAACTCCTCCCTGTGAGGGTGGGGAGGCCCCTGGCACAGGGTGCCCAGAGCAGCTGTGGCTGCCCCTGGATCCCTGGAAGTGTCCAGGGCCAGGCTGGACGGGGCTTGGAGAAACCTGGGACAGTGGAAGGTCCCTGCCCATGGCAGGGGGGGCACTGGATGGGCTTTAAGGTCTCTTCTACCCCAAACCATCTTGGGATTCCATGATTCTTTATTTTTGATATATATATGTAAAATTAAAGGTCTACATTTACACAAGGCTCCTCCTAGCAAATATTGCCCACACTCTTCTGACTGAATCTGGAATAAAGTGGTCGGTTAGACAATCCAGTCAGAAAATGCATCTATAGCTTTGGATACAATGACACGGCCTGATGGACTTGCAGGTAAGGACAGGGTTCAAGTGTTTCAGTCACGGCACTTTCATGCAGTGCCAATAAAATTACCACAAATCCTGGTTTTGTCAAAAGGAGAGTGGAATGTATTTATGAAATGACTCTTTTCCTCCTAAATATATTCAAGAGAGACTTACAGGAAAAGAAATAAAGCTCAGTTATTTCCTGTTCGCATCTCTGTCCTTTGAGCAGGAGAACAAAGGAATTTGACACTCCGTATCTACACTCATCTTAAACACCATTCTTTGGCCTTTAGCTGGGTACAGAGTGGCACTGACAGTTAAGGAAATGGTCCTACATATAGAAAATCAGCAGCTTTGATAAGCTGCCAGGTCATTATGCTGATAAGGACAGTTACTATCACCTTATCTACACTTCTTTCAAAGTCCCAGGTCAGAGGAGGTAAACCCCAGCTAATTATCCCCCCTCCTTCTCGCTCATGCGAGCAGGATTTGTCTTTTGAAGGTATTTGCTTGAGGAGTGAAATGTCTGTCTCAGTCCTAAAATAATCACAGTTCAGCAGTGGAAATGCCAACGGTTCCAGGAAATGGGCCATGCAAAAACCCTCCTAAACTGTCCAGTAACCTGATACAAGAAAAATCCTTCCCTTAGTCCAGATCTGTTGATGTAACCTCAAGCCCGACAGAGCAGGGATCCAAAACAGTTTAACACCACTCGAGGAGGACTCTGGAAAGATCTCATCTGGGCTGTGGCTCATCCAGTTCTGGAGAAGAGAACAACAGATCCTCGCTAGCCGGGGATGAAGGAATCCTGCGTGGCCTCTGCAAGCACTGAGCAGAAGCCCCAGGACACAGGGTCAGTCTGTCCAAACAAACAACCCACCTGTACACCCAGCCAGCAAGGAGAGCTCACCATTTCCCCTCTCCCACCCAGTGTTAGGCCTTAAATTCTTAAATTCTCCTTCCCTTTTTTTGGTGCGGATATGGGGAGTGAGCAGAAGTGGGGAGAGAAGGAAGGCTGGAGGAGAGGAGATAACAGACACAGCGTAATTCCATCAGCTCAGATTTGGGTTTGCTTCTAGTTTATTAATTCAAACTTGATTTACTGTCCTCCACAAACCACTCATAACTGTACACCACATTAACCATCTCCATTTCATCTCATTCATCCTTTATTAAACAGAGACACAAACCTGTTTATGGTTATTATAACAAAACCTGCTTGTATTTTATGAAGTCATACCAACATTTCCTTGTCTTTTTTGACTGCATCTCCTCCCACAGCATCTCCTCCCACAGGCACTTCATGAAGCTCCCAGGGCTTGAGCCTGGTGTCACACAGTGAGTGTGGTGTCCTCTCATCACCCTCTGTGCTGATCCGTGACCCTGCCATTCACAGCCCATTACTCAGCTGGAAACGAATGGCTCAGCGTTCTGGATAATTGGGTTGCATCCACTGGGATCCAGCATCTTCGGCAGGGGCCCCACCTCCCCCCGCCGGACACCGCTGATGCTGTGAACCTTGTTTTTACAAAAGCTACCTCAGCTTTGTGCTCGCCGCAGGAGGTTCCTGTTCCCCCCACAAGCCCAGTGTCCTCAGCAGTCCCTGGCCCAACAGAGGTTTCAGCAGCCACTGCCCAGCACCTGCAGCAGTCCTGGACAGGGATCTGCTGGAGAGCTCTGTTCAGAGCCCAGAGCTCTCCAGCAGCCCCGCTCTGCTCCCACAGGGCACCCGTGTAGGCCAGGTTCCATCCCCTCCATTGGAGCAGCCCTGCAGGCCAAAGCTGCTTTACCAAGCCTCTGTCAAGTGCCTGCATTCCCAGCTGCCAGCCCTGCCCCTGCGCTCACCAGCCACAAACCTTCCCTGCGTACCCGCCTTTGGGCAGCTCAAGTTTTGGGGTTGGTGTATCACCTGACCAGGTTTCCAGTGACTGGATAAAGAGATTTTAACACCGGTAACTCCTGTATGGTGCCCACACTGCAGCAGTGGGGATCATCTGACAGATCCCTGCAGCTCCTTGCCCAGGGCTCCTGCTCAGAGGACGTGGTGGCAAAAGGCCAAAACCTCTCTGTGTAGAGCCCCTCAGCTCTGCAGCCTCACGAGCTGGAGCTCCACAGGCCGAGGAAGCAGCTCCCCACCTGGAAGCAGCACGGGCACGTTCTCCCAGCTGCACACCTGGGCTGCTGCGCCCTGCCAGGACCCAGCTGCCTCTGAATGGAGCTCACGTGCACCTTCATCAGCGCTGTGGTTAATCTGCAACCACATCACCCACTCCAGGGCAGCTGAGGATTAAGTGTACAGGAAATAAACCAGATATTACTACAACTAAACATTAACTCGCTGCTGCTGGACTATCTTGTTTTAAGCCACTCATCTTCCTCAGTAAGTCAGGAAAGAAGAGGGTGCTGACACCCAGGTGTTACTGAGAATGTAAAGCACCATTTCAGTTTTAAACAGTGTGACTGTACACACAACACAAACCATCACCTCCATGAACCAGGGGGACTTGCAGAAATCTGGGATCCTTTTTGATGAGTTATTGCCTCCTCACATACTGATCACCACTTCCAAACGAGGGCAGGACTCGTATCCCTGGCTTAACTGGGTGGGTTCAGATTGTTTTGCTCACTAAGTCATTCCTGTTTGAACCCTGTTTCCAAAGAGGCCTGGGAGAACAGGTACCTAAGCTGCTCTGGAATGAGCAGCAAGGTGAGACTGCCCTGGCTGTGCAACATTTGTGTCTCCAAAGGGATCAGAGAGTCCTTCCTTCTGTTCCCAGCAGCCTCCAAAGGGAAAACGCCCCCGATGCTGGGACACCACTTCATAAAACACTGACCAGCTGCTAATGCACAGCCCAGCACACAGCACGCACCATATGGCACGTGCAGAAACTGCACTGAGTGTGGGACTGCTTATTTAAACACAGCCTCCTGCTGCACTTTCCCCACAGCATTGATTGTTTGTAAATGTGTAATTACAAGGCAAAGGGCACGTGGGAGGTTTTCATCACAGGCTGATCAGATATAAGCAGTGTATAACAAAACAAAGGGATCAGTATTTTAAAAGCTTCCAAACTACAGAACCACATTGGCCAAGCAGTGGGGCCCGTTTTCAAATTACAGCTTGTTGGGTGATAATTACATCAACACCACTGCAATTACTGAGGCTGTGATCATCCCGGTTTGATCACGAACAGCAGCGTGCTCTGCAGCTCAGTGTTATTACACAGCTTCTGCAACTAGAAAAGTGACCTGGAGAAATAATCCAAAATTCACAAGGGACCAATCCCTCAAGCTGAAAGGATTGTCAAAACATCTAACCAGACCAAAGAACCGTTATTAAAGCTATGGTATCAACCCAGTAACCTACATTAGCAGATTGGAGCCCTTTACAAGCCACTGCTCATTCATAATAGCACTTTTATTGCTGCTTCTTGAACCCTGGAATTGGTTTGTGGCCCCCTCATGTTCCTGCCTCTCCCTCACATTGTACCCAAGCTTAACTAAAAGGATAAAAAAAAAAAAAAAAAGAGGGAAGATGGTTAGACACAACTGTCTTCACACCACAGCTGACAGCAATGAAGAGAGCAGTCCAGCTACACCACGATTTTAGCCACAGCCAGCCAGAATTTGGGCAGCTGTCTGTGCTGGTGTTCACATCATGAAGCCATGGTTTGTACCCACCCCAGCAGAGGGAACCACCCGCCCTCTGAAGGCACGGGAAGTTTGGGAGCAGTTTGGGAGCACCAGGACAGGTTATTTATTAGCTGTGACACGGGCCCAGCCAGGCCAGCAAGAGCATTTCTGGCAGCACCACTTGCTCTGGGATCAAGGTATTATTTCAGCTATTGACAGATCATTCAGGGAGGCATCCAAACAAGGGCCTGTTTCAGAGAGGTCTGACACTGGCAGCAGGACATAAGGTGCTGGCACTCCCACGGAGAGCTGCAGTTACAGCAGTGCCTCCCTCACAGCTGGCACTCGCAGAATCACAACAAAAACTAGGACGTTAAGAGCACGAGCATCCTGTATAGATCTGAAGGAAATGAAGACAATAAAAATAGCTGTAAACCAGGTTCAGTGACTTGTGACCACAAAACCGTCCAGCAGAAAGACCTCCACCTTCCTCCACAGCAAAACAAGTCTGTGTCAGGCTGGTACCTTCAGTAAAGGGATGTAACTTTGAAAATCAACCCCTCAGCCACTTTGGCCAAGGTGGTCTGTCAGCAGTCAGTGGCTTGGTTCATCCCTTTAGTACCTGATCAATCAGTAGTAAATACATGACAAGTATTTTGACCATATAATACTAATCTGAGTTTTCCTAAGATGAGAGTTGGTGCCATCTCCTAGAGTCATAAAAGCTTTAGACAGGAAAAACACTTTTAAGCAAGTTAATTCCTGCACTGCGGGTAACATTCCCTGCTTTGCCTTAGGACTGAGAAGCTTCAAACGTTCACACAGGTTCTGAACTGGAATGCAGGACTGTTCTTAGTTGTTAGGACAGAGGGCTCTTTGTGCCAGAGCATCCCCCAGGACTGCTCCTGCCAGGAGAGCCAGGGAAGGGGCAGGAGCAGGAGGGGTTGGGTGAGAGGAGCTGCAGGGAGAGCAGCACCTGAGCCCCAGAACTATCCTTGTTCACTGCTATGGATGTGAACGCTGGAGAACTCAGGAAACCACAGTTTATGCTCAACACAGTAGTGAAACATCATATGAACAGTGCATCTAAATCATAAAATGGCACAAGAGGAGGAAAAGGAAGTGAGTTTCCAAAACAGGATTAGATGCTAAAGTGAAACTCGGAGAGGCACTGACGAGCACAGGCCAAAGCTGCTGATAAAATCAAGCTCCTGCCAAGCTCTGCTGTCCCAGAACCCCATGTTTGAGGGAGAGGGACAGAATGACCCAACAAGCACCTGCCTCCTCCAGAGCATTCGTTGGTGCTGCACTAAAGCACAGTTTCTCCTGAACTTAAAAGGTGTCCAGAATCTTGGGAAACCCTGGATCTCCAGCGTGCTTCAGGGAACATTTTCAGTGCCAGACCTTTCCTCTTGGCCCCTGCTGCAGCTGAGCAGGGCGAGAGCAGGGCACCAGTCCTGTGTCCCCTGTCACTGTGCTCGGGGTGTCCCTGCTCTGCCCCACGCAGATCCTCAGCCCAAGAGCTGCTGCTGCCACCTCCAAGAGCAGCCCAGTTTGGAGTATTGGTTGTGTGAACTCTTGGAGGACACGCAAGGAGGCAATTTACTATCAGAAAACAAACACTGAAAATTCTGATTCTATCTCAGCCTTCCCCCCCACAATAATACCCAATAGCTCAAGGATTCCCTAAATGGAAATGCAACTAATACAAGGCTTAAAGGTCATCTCAAAGGAAAGCTGTGTGCGACAGAACGTGGCCTGTCGATTCCACACACATTATTCCAGGCTGCCTCGACTCCATCTAGGGCAAAGAAAAAAAACCCAAGGAAAATGAAGGAGCTGTTTAAAGGGAATTTAAGGAGGTTCCTAACAATTCTTTTCAGTATCAGGAAAACAGATTTAAAAACACCTCAGCTGTGGCTACTGTGCCAGCAGAACCAGAGCTCTTGATTCTCTGAACACAACTCTCGTGGGACCCAGACAAAAAGAGTGGCAAAGCCACCCGAGACATTCCCCAGGGGCTGCACCACTGCTCTGAAGTCAGCCCTGGCTGTGGCACCTCTTGGAGCACGTCTGTGAGAAGAGGAGTTGCATGGGAGTTACCAGCTGCAGCCACAAAGCCCTTCAGAAAACATGAAAAGAGAAGGTTTTCCTGGTTGTTTTCTGCTTTTCCCACCTGTCGGCACTGAGGACAGTCACAAGCACCTGGAGGGGAATAGGATACAGGAGGAGCCAGAGCCTTTATGGCCACACCTCACCTGTGTCACTCGGAATGGTGCTGCCACAACACAGCCCACATCCAGCTTTACACTGTTTCCTTGCTGAAAGCACTACTTTGAGGCCAAATGATTACATCTTACATAATGTGGCCACTAGCCAAACTAACAAAAGCTTTCTGAGGAAATCAACATGCCTTAAATTAGACTTGTCTTAAGATTTTAAGTAAACTGAGTGAACTCTTAAGCCATGGCTGTCTCTGGGCTGTGTCAGACGTGTGTTGTGCCTTCATACCCCAATAAAAAACAAGGAACGGTGTCTGCCAGCTGGTTCTCTGCACTAGGAGCTGCAGCCACCATGTGCAGCCATAAAATGTGACTAGGAAAATTATGTACAGATGGGCCTAGAAGTTTAGCATTTATAAGTTCTCTTGACAGCCTGCATTTGCTATAGATAAAAGCAAATCACAATCTTTTCACAAATATCCTTTGCTTGAATTACTCAGAAAACTACCTTAGAGTCAACATCAATTCAGCACAAGAGCAGTGACGAGCTGAAGCACAGACAGGCCAAAAGGAAATCAAACTACTCAGGAAAATGGAATTACATCCTGCCAGACTCACAGCTCGTCTGTGTGCAGAGAGATTGACTGTCTCAAATCTGTGCTATTGGGTTTTCTAAAGGCAAACCAACTCAGGGGTTTTGGTGGTGTGCAGCTCCTGCCTGCTGATGCCTTTGCTTTAGCACAGAGTTGGGAGCAAACAACACACAGTGCCACTTCTGCTGGTAAAGACAGAACTAATTTAAGAATTAAGAACATCCCCATAACCACAGCCAGTGCAGGCCACAGACATCTCGAGAAATAACAACATGATAGAAACAGCCATTTTTAGTGCTACTTAACCACTGCAACCTGAGATAGAGGCTGAAAGTTTTCAAGAGCATATAAAATTTAGGTTTAGGTATGTACTTTCTGCCCTGAACAGAGCCTCAGTAAAATAAACAAATTTCCATTAAATTTATGGGTACACCAACAAAACTCATGTTGGCCAACAAGGAGATTAAAAAAGAAAAATTCCTGCAAACTATTCCTCAAGTCAAAACTAAATTCCAATTCAATATATTTAGCAAAAGTGCTGAGAAATTGGAATTTTTGAGTAAAAAGTAATTCACATATTGAGTGTTATTAAAATGTTCAGAGTAATCAATTCTCCTTATCAAGGATCTTTTAAAGGTGGGTTACTGTCTCACTAAATCTAAAACCCAATCTTAATCCAGTGCACTCCTAAAGAATTCTCTCAGATGAACCCAGTTACTTATTCACCTTCAGAAAGATTATAACAAGAATATTTGAAATATTTGGTCTGGCAGGCTGGTACATGACCTCATCCTGCCCAGTCTCCCAGAGGACATCTGGGATTATCTGCAGTGCCAGTTCATAAGGCTTGGAAAGACAAACTTGAGCACAAAGCTGTGGCTGTCACCATGTCACTGCAGAGGGCCACTTCACCCTTTATCCATAGGTGCATGCACTGCATTGACTGGGGCAAGAAGCAATGGCACTTCTGCTGTTCAGTGAGGGTCTGGAAAAATGTCACCCCACATTCTGACCCGAGTGGGAATCACGGTAACAAAGATGTGTAAAAAGGAGATTTTAGTGCAGTGGTAAAAGTTTGAGACCGGAGAAAGTGTTGGGGCAAACAAACTGTGATCCGAACGCTTCAGAGCAACACTCCCTCCGTGGCAGCAGGGACTTTCTCAGTCTCCACCTGCCAAAAGAAATGTGCTGCCATTTAAGGTTGTGAGATGCTTCCCCGATTACTCACGGCTGCGGAGCGCTGTCCCGGAGCCGGTTCTCCTGCGGGACGGGACACAACGGGGCGGCCCTGCCCGCGCCGGGGAAGGGCAGCGGCGGGAGCGGCGCTCCAGGGGCGCGGGGACCTCGATCCCTCCCGGGACACCAGCACCGACCCCGGGCGGCCGGGCCGCCGCCCAGCAGGCGGGATCCTGCTAGAAACCCTTCCCGAGGCAGCGAGGTACTCCTGTTCCGACACAAGGAACTTAAATTGTGAGGAATAAACCCGGATAGGTCACCCAGTGGCTGCAGCCCTGAGGGGGCACTAAAGCATTGATAACCATCCCTTTTCGGAAGTAATATCTGTTAATATTAGGAAGTAACTCTGTAAATCAGGGGGAGGGAGAAGCAAAAGAAGCACCATTAACAGGATAATTTCATCCTGGGAAATGCATAACTCACACTTTTGTTTAGATCCGAGTGTTTAACTTCACCCATAGAATCCGTAAGTGGAGACAACTGCCTTCCATTTAACCCTTCCTTTCTTTCAAAAGGAAATCCGTAAACACCTGTGATACAGACACGGCAAATCAACTGCTCCTGGCTCCAAACAAAGTGTTTTAAAAGTACCAGAGACCAGTAGACAAAGATGTCAGCAACAAAATGCTGGAAAATAGAAAAGAATGGGAAAGAGTGTCTTGAGCAGAAAAAAAATTTGCAGCTACAAATCTTTCCAACTTCTATTCCAGTTGTGTGAAGTTCATCACAGCAGTACGTGAGAGCTGCCACCCCAGGCTCAGCTGCAGATGCTGCTACCAGGGATGAAGTTTCTGCAGGAAGATCTTGCTTTGTACAAGGCAGGAGAACCTTTGCCTCCCGCCCCGGATGCTTCAGGAGATGCTGCTCTCAGAGGAGATGCGGTGCTAATTAGCAGCTGGGGGACAGTCATCTGTTCCTGACCAGACCAGTTCTTGCTCTCTGGGGAATCCACACCGCACAGATTCCAGACTGAGAGTGTTTCCCCCAGTTCTTTCAGGCCCATCCCATCAGCTCCACAGCTCCTGTGAAATGCAACTACGACCGCCACCGGTTCACACCCACAACCAGCTCCTCGCTGCAGCTGAGGTTTTGCAAGGCGAAACTCTCACTGAAATGGAGATAACCGGCACTATCTAAGAAATTAACACTCATTAACCACCAGGACTCCCACAGGCTGCTGCGAGCAGCAGTCCGAGGTCTACTGAAACCAGCCAAGAAGCAGAGGACTGGCAGCAAGAACAGTGTTGCTTTCTCAAAGGTGACCTTGGGCAATTTCCACTCCCAGTTACAAAATCAAGGCAGACGGGAGGGCAGAGGAGCAGCAAAGCCCTGAACGGAGACACCCTCCACCCTCATGCCGGGGTTTTGTTGCTCTTTGGTGGACAAACGGGGACGAAAAGCAAACTAACCCATAGAGGCTACCAGGGAAACAGCACTGACTAGTGGATAAAATGTTCAGTAGCCTAAATAATACACACTGTAATGGCCTGGCCTGTTTTTGCCACAGGGGGATCTGGCAAACATGAGTCATCTTTGGAGGAAATCCCAAAATGCTCCCCACCACAGTCGTATCTGTACACCGCAAAGAAGGAACTAAGTCCATAAGCAAAAAAAAGACACCTTCACGTTGCCACTGGTGTTGGCCCAATTTACCAGGGAGTTAATTTCCAGCTGGAAAAATTTAAAGCAAATGTTGTTTAAGATGACAGGATGGTTATATATGGAATTAGAGGAACAAAGCTCATAAAAGTATCTTCACAAGTGTGATCTAGCAAATGAGTTTTCATGAGATCCCACAATATACTCGGTAAGAGAGCAAGTCACAGCGAGACAAGATGGTATCCACTTAATAGGAAGCGGGTTTTTATTGCTATTTCAACTTCTCTATGATGCAATTCAAGGCAAATCTAACAATAAAACTCCACGGCTTGTGAAGAGTGGCCAGTTACACTCTGCAAATGTGAAACCCCGAAGCAAATAAATGACAACCACTGCAGTGGCATCCAGAAGCACCAGAAAGTAATTAATCCTGTGCATAATTACAGAATGGAACAGCACAGCAAGGACTTGCACGGGGTAAGACTGTAGGGTTTCTGGGGCTGCCAGAGGAGCAGGTGCTGGCTGAGAGCAGGGACCTTCAGCCCTCTAAGGCTGACACCAAGAGAACCGTGCTGGAAAGTTTAGCACAAATTAACATTAACACAGCCTGCGGAAGGGAAGGTTGTGTTGGAGACCTCACAGCACCTTCCAGTGTCTGAAGGGGTTACAGGGAAGCTGGAGAGGGACTCTTTGTCATAAACTGCAGTGACAGGACAAGGTGGAATGGGTAGAAGTTGAAAAAAGGAGGAATTCAGGTTAGATATTAGGAAGAAATTTTTTGTTGTGAGGATAGTGAGACACTGGAACAGGTTGCCCAGGGAGCTCGTGGATGCCCCAACTCTGGAAATGTTCAAGGCCAGGCTGGATGAGGCCTTGAGCAACCTGGTCTAGTGGGAGGTGTCCCTGCCCATTATGGGACTAAGTTATTCTTCCAAGCCCTTAACATTCTGTGATAAAAGAGCTCAGAAAAGAGGGTTTCCATTGAGACCTTCTCTAAGCTCTCTAATGGGACAGGTAGGAGAAGGGAGGGGGTCAGTGGGAACTGAATGCTGAGGAAAGTCTGGCACCCCGAGCCAGCAGGACCCCAGCATCACCTTGTGCCACCAGTTCCCACCCTGGAAGGGCCTTGGGGATTCTGAGCAGAGAAGAAAAAGATCCTTTTCCCAGCCAAATCAGTTCCCAGGCATTAACACCAGCAGCTGAAAGCACCTAAGGGCAGACACCCCTCCTGAAACCCCTCAGTTCCTGTGAAAGGCAATTCTGATATTCCCCACTCCATAAAAAAATCCATCTGCTGCCATTACTTTCTCTGTGTTCATTCAAAATTTCTGTGACTGAAAACTACTCCCTCTGAGTGAAAGATGCAATTTCAAAGTCAAAATTCTTGGTGTGGAAACTCCATGGCAGGAGATTTTAGTCCCACAAAACCCAAGGGGATGGTGGCAGTGGCAGCAGCACTGAGCAGGGAGAGAAAAACAAATCTGAGAAATAAATTTCACCACTTGTGATTTATTCCATTTGTATCGTGATAACTATTGTTTTTTCTTAAAATACATCCTCTTAGAGTATAAAGAATACAACCATCCTCACCCTTACTAAGAGGTTCTTAGTTTTAATCACTGTGAAGTTGGAAACAACCACAGAATATCTGAAAGGTTTAAACATCAGAGAGCAGAACAAAACCAGGGAATGCTTGAACTTGCCAGTGCTGCTCTCTCACACTGCTCCTCCCCTGTCCTCACAGATAAATAGATGGTTTGTAGCTGATATGGGATAGGATGTTTTTTCAAGTTACTTTCTCCCCATGATGAAAAAAAGGGACTATTTGGCACTCATAGCACTGGAGGGTACAAAGAGTATCAAAACCCAGGTCAAAACACAAAGAAATCACTGTCTTCAGTGATAGAAACTTTTAGTTTGCAACATATCCATTGCACTCCATTACTCAGGAAATGAATCAAAGGCTCCCACTCTCCATGTGACACCCAGGGATGGCCACATGGGTGGGCACAATTGGGCAATTTTCCTACACAGCAAATTATTTGGGATCTGGCCATTAGTGCTATCAGTTTCCACATCAAGTACCTCATTAGGATAAACAGAGACTGCTCGTTTGTCTTAAACAAGGCAAGCCAGTACATCTACATATGAAAGGGAGGAGGTGGGGATATTTTCCCCTGAAAGCTTTCCCCGATTGGTTATGGGGCTTACCCTGCTCATGAGAGAATTTGGCACTTGAGGTGAAACATCCTTTGGCACTGCACAAAGGATATGAAGGTGGTACGGGAATTATTGCCAGCACAAGATTTATGTCACATAACCAGGTACAGGTAAAGAGGAGCCTTCAAAGAGGCAATAAAAGTGTCTTGATAAAAAAAACCCTAACAAATACTCATCTGACTACTTAACTGTTTGAGCTTCACACATCTCTCATACAACATAAACCTGACACTGACCAAGCCAGGCTTTCTGTAAGAACCTGTTCACTTATCCCTCCCGGGATTTGCTGTGGTTTAAGTGCACATTAATAAATATAACCCTAGCAAATGATTCCTTTCACTTGGTCGAGGTACCACAGAATGTCTTCAAAATTCACCACATTTACTGTTTTTAGCTTCTGTTATTTTTGCTAGGTACAAGAACAATATGGGAAAGGCAGGAGGTTAAAAAGTATCAGATGGAGTTTAACATTTTGAAATATTATGACCCAATTCTACGTTTTCCATGATTCAGCTACAAAGTTTGCAACACAACACATTTTTGTTTGTCCACTAAAACAAGTGATCTGTCCATCTGCACTGGGTCTGCTTGCTATCTTTAATAAACAGCCTCTCAGCAAAGCAGCTGAGCAGCCACTTACCAATCAGTTATGGACAAAACTCCTGGGAGAAGACCAAGATTGACACGAGTCTTCTCCCTAAATTCATTAGCAACACATCTGGGCTGGCCCTGAAATTAATCACAGCCTGTGGTGTGAGAGCAGAGCCCCAAACTCACATTAACCCTCAGAGCAGCCCTGGGAACAGTGAAGATCTTCCTGCTCACACAGCTCATCCAGAGAGCAGCAGGTGCCACCTTGGCTCCTCCATGAGAGCATCCAAGATCCAGAAACCCAGAGGAAAAGCAGGCCAGAAACAATCAGGCATTCTTTAGCTTTACGAAAGCTTGAGATTGACGTTGCTGCTCGTTTCCTGCAATGACAGGGGATGATACACACGGCATCTTTTAGGAGATAGGTGTCCCCCATCACTCTTTCCTGGCATTCCCATTCCTGCCAGACAGCTGGAGCCTGGCACTGCTCCTCAGGGCATGAGCACTCGGCATCCAAACCCCACAGCACCCATGATTCCAGCATTCCATGTGCCAGCCTGGCACCTTCTCCCCCCCACCGCCTGCAGGGACACAGGGACAGCACCAAAAGTCAAACCAGGCAGCCAAGATATTTGGTGAAAAACAAGACTCGTTTTGACAATAAGCAACCCCCCCCTTAAGTCTCCAAAAATGTACGTCCTTAATGGAAAACATGTTTTCTATCGACTGATTGGAAAAATGGAGCCAAATATTCCCAATAATTTCCAAATTGTTCAGCTTTCCTTCAGTTTCCTACCAAGCCCAGCTCTTAAGGTTTCATCCCAGGTTTAAAGGCTTTACACTTCACATGGATCTGCTTTTCCCTGGCGTTTCCTCAGAGGGGTTTAAGTTCCGTAACTAACAGGGAGTCAGAGAACCAGCTGCCAGACACTGGAGATGTCTAGCTCAGGAATGTCTGCATCCTTGAAAGCCAGGATGCAGCACGGCCCAAAAAACAAGAACAAAGACAAGATTTCCATTGTTTGTTTTGCTGGAGACACAAATGCTACATTTATCAGGAAAATAAGGCAAAGGGACACTCCTGTTTCTATCCCAGTGCTCCAGCACAGGCGTTGTTCGTGTTCTCCTCACCTGGAACAGGTCAGAAACCACACAAAGCAAAGTCCCTCTCTGACTGCGACACAGGCAAACTCAAAAAAGGAAACGTTGATTATCAAGCAGCACTGTCCGCAAAGTCAAACATCCAACCTCGGGCTTATTTTAGAAAGGCTCCCTGGTAATTTGCCTGTGCTTTTGAAAAGCAAGGAATATGTTTTGAATTATAAGAGGTTACAGGGACATTTTTGTGGTAAATTTGGACTTTCATTTGCAAAAAACCCCTCAGTGCTACAGAGATCCTTTCGGAAATAACATTTTTTTGTCATTGCTAAGCACTTTTCAACAAAGTTTAACAGCTACTGTTCCAAGGAGGTGTTTACATCCAGCTTTAAGAGAATACGGGGCTTCTTCTGTCCCTGCAAGCACAAGGAAAAGCAGCACGGTGTCCTTCTGACACTGTGAGAAGCAAACGAGAGGAAATTCTCAGCAGGGTGCAGGGGCAACAATTTTTCTAAGCAAGTTCACTTGAAGACTCTGCTGCTCCAGGTCTGGTGTTTTGGGATTTTTCTGGAGGCCTAAATCGTATTTACAGCTCTTTGATCCTGTTTTCAGTCACTCCCCTGGTCTTCACACTCGGGATCAAGAAGCAACAACACACAAAGAAAATGGTATCAAGGAGGACTGGAAGGCACCATTTCCAGCCTCGGAAGTTTATGAACTCCATATCCAGTTGCTTTATAAACAGTGCAGGGGAGGGGAGGCTTTCAAAGAACCATAGCTGGAGTTTTCCTTTGAAGGTGAAATTCACTTTATCATTCATTCTTGTAAACAAAATAACCTATTTAGCTGCAGCATAGCAATCTGAATACCAGCAAAAGTTTTAGTGTAAACATCTCAGCGATGCGATGAGGAGAATGAAAGCTTCATTGTGCCCTTGATGGCCGTGGTGTGAAGGCTTTCACAGCCACCGCGGTTTTTACCCCTCCAAATGCCATGGAGGAGCTCTCCCCAAAGAAAGCTGTGCTGTTCCTACAGTGGGAAAGGGGATTTTTTGTTTCAGTTTGTTTTTCTTTGCTATTCATGGTGGGACAGCCTTTGCAGCCATCCAGGAGCTGTTAAAGGATGGGTTCTCATTCCTCCCCAGCTGCTGGGCTCCCTGGGTAGGACGATGCAGTGAGGTGCTGCGAGTTTGTCCTGGGCACCACAAGTAAACCCGAGGGCAATGATGAAGGCACTGGTGCTGTAATGGGGGGCAGATATTGAAAGGGAATCTTTCCTGAAAGTTTCAGCTGCTGCCTCAAAGCATAATTCATTTGAGGAGTAGCCATGCTTGCCTGTTCTCCATCAGAATGGGACTGAAAATCTTCTTGTTAGGGGCCCCAGAACAAAGAGACTTATTCCAAGGCTGCCAGAACTACTAGTGACACATGGCTTGAGTTGCCTTGATGTGAATAACGATGCAGGGGCAAGGGCAAAAATCCCAGTGTAAACATTGGTGTTTGGAGATGGAGTTAAACCCACCACCCCAAACAGCACATCACACCCCACATATTGCAGAGTCCTGCCACAAATCTCCAGTTTTCATTTCCCAGGAAGACGTAATGAGCCCTCAGGCTTCCCAAATTAAGTTACATCAACCTTAAACAGGAACATATCAAGATACTCTAATCAGGTAATTTTCTACCTGAACAACCTCAGGCAGGATAACATCGGGGCAGGCTCTGTCCAGACCCAAGAGAACATGAACTCCAACGGGCTGGGATCCAGAAAGGAGCCAGGAAATGAGTAGAGCAGATGAACACGATAATCAGTGATTGCAGCACTCCAAGCCTCTTACCATGGCACACTTTGTGTGGGCTCCATAAATTACACACGGAAGGAGGAGGCAGTGTCTTTGCTCAAAGTTATATGGTGTTTCTTGCATGCCAAAAGGAGCAACTGAGGGAAAGGCACAGAAATGCTGGTCAGAAAGTTCTCAGACAGACATGGTACAGATCAGTCCTGCGGGAGAAACTGATAAACACAGGGAGGAGATAAGCTGTGTTCTGAGGTGGAACAGGAGGGAGGCAAGGAGATGGGTGAAGGAGATAGAACTGAGAGCAAAAGCAATTTTGTAGATAACTCCGAACAAGCTCTGTGGGAAAGGGAGTTTGTCAAGGCACAAGAGAAGGAATGAGCACAAAAATCAGTGCGAGGTGACTCTGGGCAAGACTGGGCTCAGTGTATGGCTCAGGCTTGGGCCTGACACACCTCAGGGGAACAACAACACCCGACTTGGGATGCAAAGGCCTAGAAAGGACCGAGTCCAACAGTGCAGGTGGAACAGGTGAACTGCTGTCCAGGGCAGCTCACTCGCTCCAGCCCCAGGGAAGTCTGGCTGACAGACTGGGCAAGGCTGGAGCGACCAGCCCAAGGTCAGAGAGGACACTGAGAGAGGGAGAGCTGAAAGAACACCAGCAGGGCAGAGGTGTCCAGCTGCACACAAAAGGTACTGAAAGAGGAGAGAGGAGTCACCAAGGATGACCAGGAGGGTACTGCAGTTACAGAAATATGGGAAGTCAGGAGGAGAAAGGAAGGTCAGGTGGGACAACACTTCTTGAAGGGATGGTGGGAGTCAATGCCTGACACCCTGGAGTAGAGCAAGAAACATCCAAGGATGAGAAATGACACTGTGGCAGGTAAGTGGCTGCTCAGGGACATGGAACTGGTTTAATGCCATATTTTCACCCAAGGAATACATTTTCCTGGAAATAAAGCTCTGGATCAGCCCAACAGTCACACACAAACTGTTCTCTGAAGTGTCACACATCTCAAGACTGGCAGGTCACACTGGGCAAGTGGCAGCCACAGGGCAGGTCACTGCCAACTTTTAAACCCAGAAGGGAAGGCCAGCAGCATCCCAGCAGCCAGGAAACGTGGGCTGCAAAATGCTTCAGCAGAACAGTACAGAACTGATGAACAAATATTCCAGCACTGTTCAAGGAGAAAATTTAAAGTCTGCACAGAAAAATGCTCAGCAATTATTGGGGGCAGAATGAAAAATACCACCACCACCAAGAGTTAGAGCAAGAGCAGGCTTGTAATGCCCCAGTCACAGTTCTGCTGCTGAGCCTGAGAAGCTGAGCACTGCAAGACCATCAGTGATGACAGGGTTGGGTCCTCTGGCTTATCATTAAGAACGATTTTATTTAAAAGGTCTTTCCAAGACACCTCCTCCTCCCACCTCAGCTGGGCCCTGACAGGACAGTGTCTGTGGTCCATCTAAACCACCACCCAAAGGAACCGCTCTGTGTTGCTGCCACGGAGAACAACTCAGAGACCAGAAAAACCTCATTCCTATCCAAAGACAGAGGTTATCTCAGGAACACTTTAATGGCTTGGATTTGAAGAAAAAAGAAGTATTTTCAAACAAGTTAGGTCTATCTAATGCCCCTTTTTCACTCCCAAAGTCAGAACAGCCTCACAGCCAGGCTGTTCTTTTAACACTTGAAAACACCACAACTGAACACTTTTCCTCCTGGTCTAATACAGGAACATCAGCATGTGATGGCAGCATCGGGAGCTGAGATCTCACATCTCACCAAAAAAGCCCCTAAAGGAACAAAAATCTTCTTTACAAGTTGTATTTTTGCTTCAGACAATTGGAAATGAGCATTTGCCACCAGGGGACACACAGCTCCCCTATTTCACACTTACAGGCAAAACTGTGTGCAGACATCTGTTTCCTTCTCCCCCTCTCAGAATTCCTTCATTCCATAAAAAGATGCAATCATGACCCAGGGATGCAGAGAGAGATGATGAAACTCCAAACACTTCGTGATATCTGCATCTTTAAAGGAATTTGAGTAAATATCATTAAGTTCAGGTGGTGTCAAAGCCTGCTCAGCCAGAAGAAATGCAAAGAGTCAAAGAAATGCAAGGGCTCAGTGAGTGTTAGATCAGTAAAGCCACCTGGAGAGGCAGATTTTTGAACAGAAGTCAGTGCAAAGGACTCTTGACTAAAGGAGGCCACGAGACTCCTTGGAAGTATTTGGAAGTATTAGCTAATATTTACTCTAAGAGTTTAGCAGATCTTAGAGTCAGCCTTCAGCTGGTGAAACTCAGCAGGTAATGATGAATTACTTCAGTTAAGATGATGCAGATTACACAAGCCACCTCAAACATGTGGTAGTCAAAAAGCAGAACAGGATTCCACTTGGACAGCATCTCCAACAGATGCACTGCAATTCTGAGGAGCTTCAGGACCCACAGCACTTCATCAGAATCTACGAAATAATTGCAGAATAAGGATGAAAGCCAAAAGGCTGTTGAGGAATTCCTAAATTACCAGCTGATTTTTGCAGATATACTTTGTGGAAACAGCAGGAGAAAAGAATTTTAAAAATCCAAGAAAGGGCATTTCCTATTGAGCTAATTCCCCGTAGTTCTGGTTACTTCACTGATTCAGTCAGGTTTTTGTTTCACACCTGGTGCCACGTGCCATGGACGTCCCTCCCCAATTTGCTGCTACCTACCCACAATTTAATGTTGTTAACTGTGCTCTGGCAAGCACCAGAGGCAGCCAGAGGCAGGACCAGCAGGTCTGGGGCACAGCATCAGCAGCCTCCGAGTTTAGAAGTACAGGACACCCTGAAAGACTGATCTCATTCATAAATCTGACCTAGTATATTATTCAACACCCAGGTGCTAAAATTATTAAACACTCCTCCACCCAGCTGCTATAAAAAGACTCCTGTAAAACTTCCCTCTAAGGAGGCTTTCATCAGGCAGGGAGGGAAGATGTGCTAAGGAAGGTCCAGTGAAACCAGATTAGTTCAGCACATACGGAGGCAAAACAAACTCCAGCCTGGACATCACCTCATTCAAAGGCTGGCTCATGGGAATTCAGTCAGGAACCCCAGAGCACACCTGCAGCAGCTCCAGGTGTCCGTGGGCTGAACAGTTCCTGTGGAGTCGGGAAGCTGGCCTGGATCCTCCCTTTGCTACTCCTCGGGTTGGGATCTGCTTTTGAAGTGAGATCGATGGCCTTTTCCATCTCTGAAGATCGGGCTGGCCCCTGGCCAAGCTCGTAAGTCAGATTTTGATGGACTAAGGGGAATTTTCATTCCATTCATTCCAAACTGTGACACGAGACAGCTTCTGCAGGCTGAGCAGCTCTGAGGAAGCCAAGAAGGGCTGATGAGACTCAACTGCTGCTGGCCTGAGCAGAGCAAGGAGTGTGTGCAGTACCCGAAGGCAGGTGCCCCTCTCCAGAGAGAAAGCAGCCTCTTCCCAGCAGCTCTTTAATCCAACACCACATGAACAAGTCAAATATTCATAACTATTTAGAATGAGGAAATTAAAATGGCTGAAAGGCATGAAAAGCTTGTTTATGAAGCATGAATATTTCATTAGCAAAACACAAATGAAACCAAGCATTCACATAATATTTCCTCTGCTGGGATTAAATACAGTTTATTACCTCATGGGAAGCCAAACCTCTCCCACCACAACTTCAACCCAAAATATGAATGTTTAAGATGGTGCTCAAAAGATAAAGAAGTCTATGTAAAAATATCAGTGTAATACAGACAGCACCCTTCACTCCAAAACTGCAACTGAGGTTCATCAAGGAAGAGCAGAAAGGGTGTGGTACAGAGCAAGAATCAAATGGGATGGATCCACATCCCTGCTAAAAATTGTTTCTAATGGATTATAGGGACACATCATTTCCTGAAGATGGGGACCAATTAAAGCACTTGCTCATCCCCAGAACTTGTGCTTGCTTTTCCAGACCTGAGAAACCCAGTCTGCAGACACTAAACGGGGACACTAAATGGCAGAACAGGAGTTCAGCCTTTCAGAACTTAAAGCTCCTCCCTGGAAGGGTCCAAGGCCAGGGGCTTGGAGCAACCTGCTCCAGTGGAAACGACATGGGGATGGAACTGGATGAACTTTAGGGTCCCTTCCAACCCAAACTATTCTGTGATTTTTTGATTCTAAAGTATGGCCTCAACTCGCCACATCACCCAGAAAAACAATGGTGTTTTTTGACAGAGGCCCAAAAGGTACAACCTGCACACAACTACCTAAAGAAAATCCCTTTCAGACATCCCTCTGCAGCATTTAAAGCCCAATTCCCTGCTCAGCTTGCTCCGACCTTTTTCTAGGACTCCAGCCCATGCCTCAGCCCTGCCTGCACAGCAAACACTTCCCTAGCACCAAATACTTTCAGAACATTCTCAGGAGAACCAGATTTTTGGTACAGATTCTTTATACCAAAAGTATTAATAATCATAACAAATATTATCTATGTTTCAAATGGACCTGCAATAAATACGGATCTAGAACTGTTGCCTTAATCTGAAAATACTGGGGATTGTGAGATAGTTGAGAAACAGTAGAAAAACCACTTTTGTGTGTTTTTAAGTGAACACAGAACTCTGTTTTTATGAAATGCTGCTCTAGGAGGCCAGAAGTCACCACGTGTACAGGGAGACAACTGCAAGGACTATTAACCCACAGTTTTTGCACCACATCCTCAGGCTCAGGTGGGCTGGGATGACCAGGAACCGTCTGAGCAGCAAGTACAGCCTTCCACAGCAGGTTTCATGCTGGAAGTAGTTAAAAGAAGAGGACAACAACCCCAAATTCATTTTACAATCATTACGCATCACCAGGCGCTCTCACTGTCTTCCTTTCACACATCCTTGAATTCTTTAATAACGTGACACAGATCTGTTGTGTTCCCAGGGGGGATTTGCACAATGCTTATGAAGAATGAGCAACTCACCAGAAATCAGCAGAGGATGAGTCAGGTAACACCTGCTCCCGATGCAGATGTGGGAACACAAACACCACGAGCACACAGCTCACATCAGGCTACCCCCAACGCTGCCCTGTGTACTTGTCTGCTTTTCCCTGCATTTCCATGTGGTTTCCCTCTCCCAGTGGTTCGGGGTGCTGGGTTTGCCCACAGTTGGGCCCTCACGTGATCCTGTGGCCCGGCACAGAGCAGATGGGTCATATCTGACTGTTCTGGAACACACCCGAGACCCTGCGAGGAGTAACTGCTCTGAAGGGACTCCCAAAGGCATCATGAAGGCTGCACAACAGATAATTCAGGAACTCCAGCTCCCTCTTTGCATTCCACAGATCCCATTTTTAATGCTCTGAGGTTTGACTTGTTTTTCAAGACAAATGCAAGTTGTACAGTGACTGGTCTTTGCAGTGTAATACAAGAAATCATTTGATAAACCAGAATATTTCGTACTTGTGAAAAATACGCTTCTTGCCCTCTTCCTTACGAAGAAGTAAATTAAAAATGGTAACTTTTACTACTTGAAATTTTCACTATGGCATAAAGAAAATGAGGTGATGTAGTTTCCTGCTTCTCTTACTCAACAGTTTCGTCTACACCACAATTTCTGCAAAAGCTGAGCAGCTCTGGCCAGACCAACACTCCCTTTCCACAAGCATCATCTCACTGCCATAGAATAGTCATGGTCACGTTAACTCAAAACCAGTGAAATAGTTTTACCAAGCCCAGAGTGTTCTCCCATCACTTGCAGCAGGTAACACTTGAATACAGATAAATACCTGCCTGCCAGCGGCAGGACCTGAAAGCTGCTGGACACAAAAAGATTCCCTGTTTTAAGGAGTCTTTCAATTAATCTGATGTCCTGTGATTGGAATTGCCAATTACTCCCACAGCAGTGAAGAGATGAGCAGGCACTCACTGAAGGCATGATGGGCAATTGCTGACACACAAACCACTCAAATACGGCTGTTTTAATAATTCCGATTTATGAGCATTCCAGAAACAATTGTCTGTTACAGTTTTGGAGGTTTCTATAAAGAAACAAAGCTACTGAGTCCACACAGACCGTTCCCATAGTTCTGCTTTTCTTTTTTTTAAATTATTCTGATGACTAAGAATCACAACCAGACCCTGCGATGAAGCATGCTCAGGACTAAGGAATTCAAGGACAGGATGACTTTTATTTACAATAAAGTGTAACACCAGTGACTGCTGAGTGTCCAATGAAACATTCATTAAGTAGCTGTAAGACACAGCCATGAAAAGATACTGACACCATGATATCCCTGCTGAATCACCACTCAAACCTACAAATAACTGGGCATGAGCGCAGGGGCTGGGAGGTGAGGTAGTAAATTCACATTGCATCCACCCACCCACCCAGGCACACTCATCCAGCCCATGTCAACACCACTAAATTCAAGTACTACACTAATGAAAAGTGCAGCTTCACCATTCCTCTTTTTCCCACTACAGACATCCTTGGGGAAATATCCTTGCATGCACTGAAACTGGTATGATTTCAATTCCACCCACATCTGGGCTCACTTGGGAACTAAATCCAGCACAGCCCGTCTTGGGTCAGCCAGTGACCCTGAGCAAAAATAGCTCTGGCAGAAAGCTGGATTTATGGAACAGGGTGGAGCCCAAGTGTAAACTGAACAAACCCGCCACGGGGACTCAATGACGGGAGCAGCAGCTCCTTCCCTCTGCTCAGCACACGAGCAGCACAGAGGGGACTCTGCCATCTCACAGGTGGCAGAACCAACCCTCGGACAGGTCCTGGGTTGGGTCTCACAGAGTTTCCTACGTGTCAGCACCAAGAGCCAATTGCCCTCTCCAGAGCAGTAAAATGTGTTATGAATACATATTCTAGTGTTGACTTCGTTTTTAACAAATGTGAGCAGCAAGCGTTGCCTGAGTGTTGCAGAACAGCAGCAGCAGGGCCGGGGTGGCAGCCAGGGCCACCACACAGCGTCCAACGCTCGGCAGAGCTCAGCAACTTTACCGAAAGGCCACGCTTTTGGGAAATTCACATCAGCTCTCCCAAACGTCCCCGTGCAGACAGGCTCAGACGCAGGGGATGACAGCACCAAGATTAGGAAAAGTAACAGTTTAATTCGCTTCTGACAAAAGCTCGTTCTGCCCGCAGCACAGACACCAGATGACCTTGAAGCGCAGGCAGAGCTCATGGCCGGGTGAGGAGAGCTCAAGTCTGAGCCATTGGCAGAAGATAAGCCTGGCTTTGGGTACGTTTGAGTGCCAGTGACCAAGGCACTGCAGTTAAACAGGGCCTCCAAGGTTTATCAGACACAGCAGGAATGTCCTGACAGCACCCTCAGGCACCATCAGCAACAGCACAGAGAAAGAAAATAAATGAAGTTGCACATTTATTGTAAGGATCCAGGACTGCTGGCTTGTTCTTCTCATCCTTTCATACAAAATTACCAACGTCTGTCCCTGCAAGGCACCTCTCAATGGATTCCTAAAGGTAACCAACATGCCACGTTGATTTTTAAGCTATCAATCAATTTCCAATACTTCATTTAGATTTTTAGTACACATTAACCAAAGAATAAAACCCCAAGAACAAACTGTGACACGTAAGTTTCCTTCTAATTACAAAGATACTGTGTGCAAGCCCTTTCTAATACAATTACAATGTCATGGAGTGTACAAATGAGAAACAAAATTTAACTTTAAGAGGCACTGCAAAATTCATTTAAATCGGACATCATGTTCAAAGCTCACCTGTTCTCATTATGATTTTCTTATATTCAAACACAAATGCCCTCTCTGCCCAAACAGAAATGCAGAATACAGACAGAAAACAGCATGAAGTATGCTGGTTGTTATCACACCCCATAGGATCTGAGCCCTAACCCTGCAGCACCTCAGGGCACAGGTACACACCCTGTAGCTCTGTAGCACAAAAATTCCCAAGCACTCAGTGGCTGAAGCAGCAAGATCTCAAAATCTACAGATTTCATTCAGAGGAGGCATCACAATTGTCTGAAAAAGCTTAATTTTCTCCTTCCTCAATAGTTTCAAGCCTGCTGAGGGAGCTTAGCCCTCCTCCCATCTATTGCCAGAGCCACTCTCAGGTGCATCCAACAACCCCAGGGGTCTGATAAGTGACTGATGCCAACACTCTCCACAAGTGGCAGGAGAGGAACAGGCAGGAAAGCCTGAGCAGAACGGGGTGGGACACAGCCAACAAGTCACATTTTTATCCCAAAGGCTTCCCTTTGGTAATTATCAAATCCTTGCACAAGCAGGGGCATAAGAGTTTATCAGGAGGAGCTCCCATGAATGTTTTATAACGGAAAGTGAAAAGCAGCCGCAGACTTAGGGTCCCCTGGCTGTCCTCTATCAGTGCTGCCCAGGATTTAGTTGTGCTTGAGAGGGAACAGGCAGGAAAATGTGGATCTTCCCAGCACCCAGCACGTCTACAAGGGAAATAAAAACCATAAAGATCACAAAACGTTAACACAGCAAGTCCACACCAGCGAGTGGCTGCAATGCCCCACGGGATGGAGCAACCTTGGACTTAGTGACTTTTATTGCTCCTTTTTTTTTCCAAAGCAACTTTACAGAATGTCAGCATAGGCGAGAAACCTGGGAGAGGGGAGTGGAACAGGGTGCCCAGAGCAGCTGTGGCTGCCCCATCCCTGGAAGTGTCCAGGGCCAGGCTGGACAGGGCTTGGAGAACCCTGGGATAGAGGAAGGTGTCCCTGCCCATGGCTGGGGGTGGCACTGGGTGGGCTTTAAAGTCCCTTCCCAACCCAAGCCACCCTGTGATTCTGTGATACAGGGTAAGATCAACAACATACTCTCCTAAAAGTAAAGTCCGTAAGGTCCCTTTGCTCCTAAACGATTCCACGATCCCCTGAGGGAGGTGGGCACTGAGGCAGGTGAGTCCGGAGGGAGGTTTTCAGATGGGGAACCGAGAGCCCCGCAGCCCCCAGGGCTTGGTGCACCCTGAGCGCCCTCATCCTCACCGGGCTCTTCCATGCCATAGAAAAATCCACACTTTTGTGCGGGTTTGCTCAGTCA